>VDFB02253156.1:274958-369439 GCA_007258455.2 Sequoia sempervirens | reverse complement strand
CATAATCAATTCCCTCCACCTGAGAAAACCACTTAGCGACCAACTGTACCTTATACTTCTCAACACTACCATTAGGACCACACTTTTTCTTGAAAACCCATTTACAACCAACATGTTTACGTCCAATAGGAAAAGGCACTAGATCCCAAATCTTATTTTTCTTTAATGAAGCCATCTCCTCGTCCATGCATTGCATCCAAGCATTTGAATCACTTATACCCATAGCCTCTCTAACCATCTTGGGCTCATTAGTGTTAGTCATCAAGGAAAAAATGCAACTGGAATCCAATAATGACCAAACCTCTCTAGTTTTTTTCCTAACTTGTGTAGACCTCCTTGAAGGCTGAGGTTGAGGTTCTCATTATTGTTTAGAAACTTCAGAGCTACTTGAGCTCTCCTCATCATTAGGTCCAATAGGAGTACATAGTTCTTCTTTCTTTGAAGTAGGTGGAATCTGAACTACCTCCTTCTATTTCTCCTCTTTCTCTGGTTGCAACTCAACATTGGAATTGCACTTTTGTTGTAGAGAACTTTATGAGCTTTTGGATCCCAAAGTTTGTACCCTTTCACACTGACACTATATCCAATCAAGATACACTTAACAACCTTGTTCTCCAACTTAGACCTCTTCTTAATTAGAACTTGAGTGTAAGCTTCACAACCAAATAATCTAATATGTCTCATTGAAGGATTTTTACCAAACCATGCCTCCATGGGTGTCTTACCAACAAGTGTTGATGTAGGAGATCTATTGATCAAATAACATGCAGTGGCTATTGCTTCAACCCAAATTTTTTGTTCAAGGATAGCACCACTCAACATACTCCTAGCCCTCTCCATTAATGTTCTATTCATCCTCTTTGCAACTCCATTTTGTTGTGGAGTGTAGGGAGTTGTCTTATGTCTCTCAATCCCATGCTCTTTATAGAACTTGTCAAACTCTGTGAAATAAAACTCACCACCATTATCAGTCCTCAAATACTTAATCTTTCTGCTAGTCTGGTATTCTACCAATCTCTTAAACTCCTTAAACAGACTAAAGAATTCAGCTTCACTTCTAAGAAAATATACAAATGTCCTATTGTAAGATCATCTATGAAAGAAACAAAATATACAGATTTTGATAATGAAGGAACATTCACATGACCAAAAACATTTGAATGAACATAGTTTAAAACCCTAGAAGACTTGTGAGAACTAGAATAAAAAGAAACATTGGGTTGTTTTCCATATACACAATGTTCACAAAATTCAAACTCGAGATTACAATCATCAAGGCCTTCAACAAGGATCTTATTTTTCAGGGTTCTAAGACCCTTCTCACCAATGTGACCAAGTTGTTGGTGCTATAACATTGTCTTCTCTATAGGAAGCTTCATTTCCATGGAATGAGCACCCTTAGGTACCCAAAATACATGACCATTAGATGTAGTTGCAACACACTTCTCTACATGATCTGATGGTGAGGATGAAGAATCCAAAGATCTCTTCTTTGGTACATCAAAATAACTATTACATTGTATAGTGCATGCATCAAGCTAAAATAGAGTGCCAATACAAACTCCCTTAGCCAACACCATAGCCCCTCTAGTCATCTTACATCCTCCACTAGAGAAAATAAATTGTACTTTAGAATCATTCAATTTACTTACAGAAAGTAGGTTTCATTCCAAACTCGGGATATGCAAGACTCCATCAATCCCCTTCACTCTTCCATCAGGAAATATGATTTTGACTCTTCCATGACCAACAATCTTCAGGTGAGAGTCATCTCCCAGGTACACCTCTTCGCCATCAAACTCCTCATACTTTGAGAACCAATATCTATGAGAGGTCGTGTGAAAATATTCACTTGAATCTATCAATCAAACAACATTTGATGCATGGGATGTCAAGGCTGGAATAAATGCTTCTCCATCATCTTGAGATAATTTCTCAGATTTAGAATTGGAGAAATACTTGTTTTTCTTCTTCTTCTCCTTCTTGCAATCTTTTCAAATGTGACTACTTTCACCACAGTTCCAAAATTTTTCCTTAGACTTCTTACTAGGAGACTTAGATCTCCCCAGAGACTTTGAATTAGATTTCTTTTCTTTCTTTTAGCCTCTCTCCTTTGGTCTACCAAGCTGGAAGGGCCTCCTTCTCCATCTTAGAAGACTTCCTTCGCATCTCTTTAGATAATAATGAGGAAAAAAGCTCATCCATATTAAAGGTGGAAGTAGTGCTTCCAATAGACATTACTAGGTGATCCCAAGAGTCCAACAATGAATACAAAAGAAGCATGCAATGATCTTGTTCATCAATCTTGTCTCCAATGGAACCCAATTGTGCAACCGACATGTTAAAATAGTTCAGGTGATCTTCCATAGATCCTCCATCTTCCATTTTCAGAGAATACATCTTCTTTCTTAGGAAAAACTTATTTACCAGGGATTTAGCCTGATAGACATCACCAATTTTCTTCCATAGAGAAGCAAATTTTTTCTCTTCATGGTCATTAAAGAGGAAAAAATCAACCAAACAAAGTCTAATAAGACCCTTGGCTTTCCTATCCATGAGATCCCAATCCTCTTGTTTCATGCCTTGTGGCATGGTTCTAGAAACTACAAGCCATAGATCACAGTCTACTAGCATGTCTTCCATTTTGAGCTTCCACAACTCAAAATTATCGCCGTTAAACTTCTCCATCTCAATCGTCCCAAATGTGCCTACCATCTCTTTCCTGAAAATAAGGTAAATAAACTCACACTTCTGCAAAAATCCCACTAACCCAAAGAAGGAACCAAGGCTAGCTAGGCTCTGATGCCAACTGAAAGAAAGTTGGGTGAATAGAAACAACTTCGTACACTAATCTAAGTAGGGGAGAGTTTACAAAATTTTGTTTTAACACCTTTAAACTATTGCAAGAGAAGCACATAGATAATACATGAATATAAAAACAAGTACACAAAAAGAACATACACCAGATATATGTGGGGAAAACCCTTTCAGGTAAAAAACCCCACCCTCCAAAAGCATAGTACTTCTCTATTACTTCAAATAAGAGTTACAATATAGCCCAAGTACAAAGCTTCTACACAAGTACTTCATCAAAAACACCTATTCTGGAGTTAACTTGGTAGCATTTTGTTACTTGCAAACAAACTATGCATTCTACAATGCAAGGCACTCAATATATAGAGTGAGTAAAGCTTCAAGAAGCATCTAGAAGGAGAGGGCATACAAATCCACATGGCACATTCTTCCATGCCATAGACATGCATTTGGACACATGTAACATATTCCCTTACACCCCTTACAATGGTCAAACATGCAAATATTCCTTCCTCAAGCTTGGTCACCTAGAATATACTAAAAATAGCTTATGATAGATGCCTTACACATCTTACATCTATCATAGAATATTTCATAGCTCGAAACATTTATAGCTATTAGAGAATCTGTCATAGCTAACTAAAAATAGTTGATTCTCTTACATCTTGTCATAACCCAACTTGGGTGCCAACTTTCACTCATGTGTGAAGATGCCTTATGACGCATCATAAAATCTATCATAGGTCAAAGATTCCAAAGTGGGATTCCTATGTCATCATCCAGTCACTTCCAATGGGGATGCCACCTAGTCAGTGGGTCCCAATTTGTGACATGACAACATTGTCAATTAAATAATACAAATTAATACAATAACACATCAATTAAATCAATATTAGAACTCTAAGGTTGAGACACCTTAATTCCAACAATTTCAATGCTTTGTGAGAGGTTTGAATGTTCAAATAAATGGTGCTATTTATGTTTGAGCCAAAGACCTTGGAGGTCACCATAGACAAGACCATAATTATTGAGGATGATTTGGACAGAGGGTTTGGTGATCAGATTAGAGTTTATGTAGTGGGCTCAACTCCATCAAGTTTTGGTGCGATTTTCTCAAATTCAATCCACAATGGTTTTTGGAGTATTTTTAGTGCCTTCTAGGTCTAGTCAATAGTAAGAAAACATTAGAGATAGAGGCCTTCATAGGATCCTCAGAGTGGGAAATTTTTGGTGGGTGTTCTTCCACAGAGGACAATAGGAAACATGCTAGGGATCCTTAGTACATGCAATTGGTTCAAAGTGATCATCCTAGCTATAGTCACTCAAGAACTCCAATAGTTGAGTGTAACTACACCAACACATACTCAAGTTAGATGAGCATTCTTTTCATGTGGTTAGTAGGGTCACTTCATAGGTTGCCCTCAAAGGTTGACAATAGTGAGTGGATAGAGGCCTACAAATTCAACATTAAAAGTGGGAGATGCTAGTAGGTGTCATAGAATATTTGTAGTAGTGGATGAAAATCAAAGTACTATCATCAAGACCTCAAATGTGTTGGATGGACTTCATATTTGAACCATATTATTTGATTCTAGTGATTTAAACCATTTTTTCCCATCCCTTGTGCATTGTCCGCTAGTGGTATTAAGGGAGAGTAATAGATGGTAGCTAATTTAGGCACCTTCATCACCATCATCAACCTACATACCCTACCTTTTGGATCCTATTAGATTGTCTTGGTTATGGAATAGGTAAGGATCAAAAAGTGCATATCAATTGCTAGTGTAAGTTAGTTGAGTGTATTGCTGACCTTGGTTAGCAAGTGGGGTTATCTAGGATTTAGAGACCCATATTTCTTTGTATAATTTCAACCAAGTAGCTGAAACTAAGGGTTATTAGATGCTCACTATTTCTATGAGTGATCTCTCCAAGGGTGAGTTTCATGAAGTATCTCTCGATGATCATTCTCTTCTGAGGGAGTTTGTTGATGTCCTTTTGAGTAAGATTCTCGGTATCTTTCCAAAGTGGGATATAGATTTTATATAGACCTTGTTTCTAGAGCAAAGACCATTTCTCAAGAGCTTTGGTTATAGCTAGAGGAATTATTAGATAAGGACAAAACTCATCCTAGTGTTTCCCCTTGGTGTGCACTAGTCATCTTTATGAAGAAGTATGGGTCTCCTCATTTATGTATTTATTACCAACAATTGAATAAGGTGACAATGAAAAATAAATATTACTTGCTAAGGAATATTGATGACTTATTTGACCAAATGAAGGGGTAAAAGTGTTCTCGAATATTGACATGAAGTCAAGATACCATCACCTTTGCATACATGAGATAGATATTCATCAAAAAACATATTGTACTTGCTATGGAAACTATGAGTTTATGATGGTTCCATTCAGGTTGATGAATACTCCTTCAGTGCTCACGAGTTTAATGAATGGTGTATTTCATACCTACCTCTATCAATTTTTACTATATTTCTAGATGAAATTTTAATCTACTTGAGGACAGTAGAGGAGCATGGGGTCCACTTGCACTAGGTTCTTCAATGTTTGTGTGACCATCAAATTTATGGAAACTTAGTGAAGTGAGTTATTCTAGTTGGAGGTAAGGTATTTGAGTCATATTATATCTGGTGAGGGTGTTTCAGTAGATCGTTAATGATTTAGGCTATTATGGATTGGCCACACCCTTAAGTGTCTTTGAGGTGAATAGTTTCATGGGCTAGGTAAGTTGTAACCATCAATTTTTTAGAGACTTATCTAGAGTGGCACATCCCATCACTTCTCTTAAAAGGAAATGGAAGAAGCTTTTTGGTTGAAGTATAGGTTAGCCTTCTAGATTCTTAAGGAATGGTTGACAAGTGAACCTATCCTACTAGAATATGTATAACACTAGGGATTAATTTAACCCTTCAATATTTATACATTATCTTGAGTCTTCAATGCCATTTGATCTTATAAGATGAGTTATATCCTAAAAATAAATTACCTACATTATAACTTTCATGTTTATAAAATGGCGCTCCTTGTGGGTATTCATATGAAAATAATGTCCCAAATTTATCAAACATACATCATGGCATGAGTGTGTCTATGAATATTTAAAGCATACATGCCCTTATTCTTTAGTGGATGTAACTTTTTAGTGAAAGGAGCATCATTAGATTCCATGGTCATCTTCAACCTTTTTATATCTATATTTTTATTAAAATGCCTATTTTTTTTCCATATTTCGAGTATTTATTTATAGTTCTTCTAGTTGATTTAGAATTACCTATGTACTTTGATTTTCTATTTACTTATTTTTTATTTCTCTTGCAAATGAAATATCATAAAAAAGAATCCCTTTTCTAAATCCTCCATGGATTTTTTCCTAATTTTCTTTGACAACAAGGCTATAACTATCTCCCCAATATTTAATTTGTATGATGTACTATTACTAGCTATAGTAAGATTATGCTATGAGTTTGATAAAAAAACATAACAAAATAATATATTTATCTTTTTCACCCATGCATCAACTAATGTTAACTAACTTATCACAATTTTGAAATCTTTTAAATGCTTTGTCACATAGTCACCATCATTAATTCTAAGAGAATGCAAATTTTCTTTCAAATATTTTTTGTTTGTTTAATAACCACTTTATACAATACAAAAATTGTGTCTTATTCCATAGTTGAATTCTCTAGAGACATTCAACAACACTAAATTTGAAAGGCATGCATGAATTAAATTTTTCACCTTCCTTTCAATCTACATCCAACCTTTTACCACTATACTCAAGGAAATATTTCTAGACATAAAAAGCCATTGATATCTATCCATAAAAATATCTTCTATCTTAAATTTATATATCTCAAACTTGCTACCATTCAATTTATCTATCTCTTTCCTTGAATTTCTCATCATTTTTATTCATGCATTGAATTAACCAATGCAAAGCACCAACTAAAGCAATATTTCTCAAGGAGTTGATATTACCTAGATCTCAAAGAAATAGGTAAGCCCTATCTTTGATACAAAATGAAGAGAAATAATAATGATAAAACTATGCAGGGTAAGTAGTATCAATAGCATCTTAAATACAATAAAAAGAAAATAATGACACACTCACAATATAACATAAATACTACCTTTGGAAACCATTTGGGAAGAAATCAAACAAAAAAAGTATAGCACAATATAACATTTAAATATTATCTTGGGAAACAATTTTTTTTTATATTGATAATTGTTTACAATTATTTTTTCTCATTCGAGCATCAACATGAGATCAAAACAAGCTCATTGTGAGCACAACCATGAAACTAATACTAGATCCTTTTGAGAAACCACACTAGAAATAACCAATGGAAGACCAAGAGTCACAACTTAGAAATCCACTTATTTAAAAACCACTTCCACATTTGAAGCCAACTATGGAAGACCAAGAGTCACAACTTAGAATTCCATCTTAGATGTCCCTTTGGGATTTGAACTTGGGTCTCCACACCAAAAATTCAACGCTTTAACCAATTAAGTTCAACCCCTTGAACTTGGGAGACCATTTGAGAAGAAATCAAACAAAATAACACTTGTTTACTTTATTAACTCAACTATTCACAACACATCATGACATTGTTTTTCTTGTGCTTAACCCTCACAAATAATGACACACTCAAAATATAACACAAATATTACCTTACGAAATCATTTGGGAAGAAATAAAACAAAAACAACATTCATTTACTTTATTAACTCAACTATTAATAATACATCTTGATATTTTTTTGGTTGTGCTTAACCCTATCCATGTGTGAGTATTGATGTAGAGGTATCCATGGTCAACCAACAATCCTATATCCAAAAGAATTCTATTCTATTCCTTTTTCTTTTTTCTTTACTTTATTTTGTAGGCTCTTGCTAGAAATTAAGAGTTAAGATGCTTCTACACAACAAGGTTTTTCTAAGCTTCCTAGCCATACTCATTAATAAAGTGTTCTTTCTATTCCTTTTCTCCTTATGTTGGAAAATTAAGTTGTATGATAGGAACTTAATAATTTTTTATTTTTGGCAATTGTTTCATATGTCTATCCTTATTTCATTAATTGTCTCGTTTGGATTTTTCTACCATTATGTATGAAGGATAATTCTTTTGGATGACATTTTTCTTGGGCCCATTTTTACATATCAAGTTCACATTCTTCTAAATATAATTTCATGCTAATTTTTTAAGATATTTGAAAATTGAAGTCTTGATCTTTGTTGGTGCTAACCAATTACTAGCATGTATTGAATAATCCATATTGATATTAATCCCTATTGAACATGTAAGTGAAGATTCTAGTGACACACTAATTGGAGAGGATCATTAAGTGATCATTAGAAATTGCAATAAGTACTATAATTCTACAACCAAGATGTGTATAATTACATATCCCTAAATTTTTTGGTAATCATCTCTAGCTCCTAGAACTATTATAATTTTGAAATTGTAAGAGATCACTATGATTAGAGTTGTTTAGATTTTATGTCTAGAAATATAAATTTACCCATTAATAGATAATAAATTTCTATATTACTCCATTCCATTTTTGTGTATTCATGTTATTTTGTTGTGATCTAAAGTCATGTTGCTTGGTTCAACAATCCTTAATTAGTTTTTAATATCTTCTTCTAAATTAGGTGGTATTAGAGTAGGTGTATGATTAGTATGCGAGAACATATTTATGAATGCAAGGATGTTTGATCTATGGATGGCATATCCTAAACTTACACTCACAAAATTGTTCACCTATAGTTAATAATGCTACTCAAGAGACTTATTGGTTATGGTTGAATTGGGACTAACCATGTGGCTAGGAGATTGGAGGAGATGATTGAATCATTGAGTGATGTAGTGGAGGAGGAAAAATTTGGAAGGGGATTACCATAGAGTTTCTTTCCAATGGGAAGACCCTAGCAACTCTAAGGAGGATCAAGGTGAAGAAGAAGAGGGTTAAGGGTGAGCCAAAGCATTGAATTGAGATGGTAGATAAGAGAGGCCATTTAAAGCAATCTCAAGAATCGGGAGAGGCATGCAAATAGAGGTATGATATGTTTCTTGGCTATTGAATCTAGAGGATTTGATCTACTAGATCATTGAGGTAAAAGAGTTCTTTGAGTTTGAAGAAATATCCAACCCACAAAGTGTAAGAATTCTTCAAACCAAATTGAAGGAGCATGCCATATTATGGTGGAAGATGATATAACAATATAAAGTCAAAAATGACAAGGAGAAGACTACCCAATTAAAATATATGATTATAAAATTGAGATAATTTTTAAAATAAAAAGTTACCAAATGAATTTAAAAAAAGAATTCAAACTTTATACTAAGATAAGAATAGTAGAAAGATTTATATTAAATATTTTATAGATTTGGATCTGATGGCACTGTATACAAATAGAATTAGGCTTACCATCCAAGATGAGATATTATGTTGAGACTCTAAACCGTAAAAGATTCCTAATAGTATGCCTTGAAGGATTAGGAGAGGCTCAATAGGAGGCAGCAAAATAATGTTAAATTCAAAGGAGCATGATAAGAAATTTTCGTTGTTCTTATGTCATCAGATGGATAAGAAACTAGTATTGTATTGGTTTTTCAAAAATGCTTACTGCAATTGAATGCATGCATCAAAATTCCACTGCAATGCATGTTACTCTAAATAGATGATCGCAAAACACTACATTATTGAATTGTAAACCAGTTCAATGTTGTGGGACAGTTGGGTGCCTCTGAATACTAGGTGTATGGGTAGTCTCAGTAGATAAAAAAATAGATGGTCTCATACCATAGATTATAAGAGAATTCTTATGACCAAACACAAGTCACGTTGTGTCAAACCATTGTATTAGTAATGGGTGAATACAGAAACATTAATGATATCTATGACATAATTAGAATTCTTGCTAAGAACACCACCTAAAACACTTGTCATTATTGAATTTATACTGGAATCATTTCATCATAGAGGACAAAAGGTTTCTTCTTTCCATGTGATTGGGTACACTTCATTGTTAGAAAGTCTTCATGCAATTGATTCATCATGCTGCCTTCTAGAATCTGCAACACCTGTATTTGCAAATTTTTCATTATAACTATATTGTTATAATTTCTTATTAAAATTGCACTTAAAATAAATATGGTATTTAAATAGTCATATCATGTAATTTTTTTAATCAGCTGAATGGTCAGACTAAGTAATCTTTGTGACTTATGTTTATTTAATAATGGTTCAAAGTGAAAAGAGAGAGAGAACTGCACCATCAATGATTAGTCACACAATATTTTTTTAAAGGCTTTTAATTATGTTGGAGATGTGTTATATTTATGTTTACTAGTTGAATGGGGCAAACCACTAGCAATTGGAAATTTGTACTAGCATTTGTTTGAAAAAAAATCAGTGTTTTATTGAGTTTTTTATTTTGTATGATTTTAAAGTATTTATATACATTATAAAATTGTTTTTTAGTGTTCTTATTAATATTGGTTCACGCATAAGTTGTACAAGAGTTTTATTATTCTATTGTGAACTATTGGATTTTATGTAATAATAAACAAGATTATTGTGTTATGTGTTTTACACATATTTGGGTTTTTATTAGGTGAAATATTTTGTACTTTGTGCTTTTTCTTAAGTTCTATTATTATTATTTTAGATTGTGTATGCATTACTTGTATTGTACAAGTTTATTAGCCCTTTTTTTCTTACATTTGGTCTAAGAACTTAGTTTTAGCTTTGTTTGAAGGATTAGAGTTTCTTTTTCCTATGATAAATTTTATCCTAAGTGGGAGTTGTGTATATGAAGATTTGTGCATGAACTAGAATGATAAGGAAGTACAAGGATAGAGACCAACAAATTCATTTTTTTTTTTGAGTTATATAAGTTAAAGATAGAGGATCTATTAGTTGATAGAGAATAGTTGATTACTAGATCTAGATCAAAACCTCATGATATTAAAGACAAAGGTTGACTAATCATTAATAGAAAGCTATGGAATTCAATCAAAGTATGTTTTCCAAATTCAATTTTGTTGAATGTATCAAGAGAAGACATTGCAAATATATTATGGGAGAAGTTGGAGACTCTGTATCAAGAAAAGTCTAGCAAACAGTATTCTTTGTAAGAAGTTGTCTTCATTGAGGATGAATTATGATGACCTTGTGGTAGACATGTATAAGCATCTTCAATATTGTGGTAAGTCAATTATATTTTTTTGAAATTAAGGTGGATGATAAAGAGAAAGGTATCACATTGCTCTGTTCTTTTACCTAGCTCCTAGAATAATCGAGTTATGGAAATTACAAGTATTATTTTTAAATTAGCAACCTTGTTATCACAAGAGATAATAGAAAATTCTACTAAGGATTATCAATTGAAGAATGCTTCTAGCATGAGATATCATTCCCAAGAGAGAATAAAAAGAACTCAAGAGACAAGAAGTCAAAGGAAAAGATATTTAAGTCTAGAGATAAATCCAGTGGTCAAGATAAAAGTAAAAAAAACAGCCAGATCTATGGTAAAATAAGAAATTATAACAAGGATTACATATCTAAAAATTAGGAAAGTCATTTGATGATGCCCCTTCTACAAAATCAAATCCCTCCACAAAAGACTTAAATAATTTGTTCTTGGCTATTTCATGCTTACATGAATACCATGATGCATTTTTTATAGACTCAAGCATATCTTTCCATATGAATCTCCATAAGGAGTGGTTTAGTGTTTATAAAAAAATCAATGGACGTGAAGCATTTTTAGGAGACAATATGCCATATAAGATTGCATATCAATGAAGAGTCAAGTTGAGGCTAAAATATTGAAGAATTAAAATCCCTTCTCATATTCTACACATTTTTGGTTTCACTTGAAATATGATTTCAATAAGCAATATGAATGATGTGGGTGTATTGGTCTTTAATAAGGATAATTATAAGATGGTACACCATTGTTCTTTAATTTTTGTAAGAGAAGTCCATCTAGTAATGTTGTTTAGACTTAACATAAAAATTGTAAGTGACAAGTGCAATACCTCTATTGTTCTTACAGTGAACAATATTGTAGACTAAAGACTCCTCCATCTCATGTAGAAAATACTATGTTGTGGTATTGATGATTTGGATATATTGGAGAGAAAGGTCTTCATGTATTAAAAACTAAAGGTATGGATAAAAAAATATTTTATTACCCTTTGAATTTTAATTTTTGTGAGCATTATATTTGGTAATACAACTCATGTGAAGTTTCCTAGTGGTATTACAAGAACAAAAGTGATTTTACATTTAGTTCATAGTAATGTGTTTGGCCTTACAAATTTTCCATCCCAAAGAAAATATGTGTACTATGTTATTTTTATGCATGACTTATATAAAAAGATAAGTGTATTATAATTAAAATAAATATGGAATTTTCAATGCATTTAAAGTTTTGAGGCCCTATTAGAAAATCAAATAGAAAAGAAGTTAATTGTTTTGAGAAGTGACAATGGTGGAGATCATTTCTTAGATATACTTGACTAGTTTCACAAACATGATGTAATATAAAGATAGAAAACTAATCCCTATACATAATAGTATAATGGAGTAGCAAAAAGAATGAACATAACTTTGATGGATAAGGCTAGGAGCATGCTCAATGGTGTAGGTTTAGATAGAAACTTATAAGAAAAATTAGTAACAAATGCTTGTTATCTTAGTAAAATATCACCCACCTCAAATTTGTTGGAGAAGGCTCCAAAAGAAGCATGGAATGGTAATAAACTCTCCCAAGAAAACATCTAAGGGCTTTTAGTTTTGAAGCTTATATGTATATACCCAAAGAGAAACTAACTAAGCTAGATTATAAATTAAGAAAGCTCATATTTAAGAGATATAGTACTAGTGTTAAAGGATATAAACTTTGGAATCTAAAAACATACCAAATGGAATATAGTCATAATATAATTTTAAGAAAAGGTAAGAGGGTTCCAAAATAGGAAATTCAACTAAAAAAGAACTTGAATGAGATCATGCTGACTTAGAAGGAGGTGAGTGTATGTCTGAATTGAAAGAAACTAAATAAGATAAATTATAGAGTGAATTGGAAGAGGAGATTATGGAACTAGAGGATGGTAAACTAGAACCTCTAATTTTGAGAATATTAAATTGAGTAAGGAGAATACCACAAAGGTATATGCTCCCCCTATGCTACATTTCTTTTATCATATTTATCTAATATTGATGAAAACCCCAAGACTTTTAAGACAATTTGATCAAATAAAAATAAATATTGGAAGGAGACTATGAAAAAAAATAGAGTTCTTAGATAAGAGGCCATGCCAATTAAAATAGGTCATGTAAATCTAGCAAATTGTGGCTACATCACAAGAAATATGTTGAGATAATATTATAGAGTTTTAGGATGTGAGAAAGTAAACTTGTGAGTGTACTCTTTTTCTAGTTAAATGGAATTTTCCTACTAAATAGTGTTCAAAGGTAGAAGAATAAATTCCATATGTTAGCATTATTACCAAACTAATGTATGCAATGACATGTAATAGAGTTGAAATTATACATGTAGTGAGAGTTGTAAGTAGATGTGTTAAAAATAGGAAAGAAGCATTAGGACAATGTGAAAATAATTTATAGATATTTGTATGACACCATAGACTATGCAATCTATGAACAAGGAAGATCTAATGTAGATAAAACTTTGAATTTATATAGATTTATGGATTTTGACTAGGTTAGAAATATTCACTATTAAAGATCTACTAGTTGATATCTATTTAGGTTTTTTAGAGAGGTAATAACTTGGATGAGTAAAAAGTAGGAAATGGTTGCATTATCTATGACAAAGACAGAGTACATGGTAGCAATTCATGCATTTAAGGAAGCAATATGGCTATAGAGATTGTGCTCAATTGTTGGTTTGTTATAAAATGTGATAAAGATAGATTGTGATAGTCAAAGTGCAATCTATTTGGCCAAAAATCTTTCTTAGCTTGCTTAGTCAAAGGATATTAGTATACATTATCACTTTTTAAGAGAAATGGTTGAAAGCAAGTAGGTATTACTAGGAAAAAATGATACAAATGAGAATATTGTTGACTCATTAATAAAAGCTGAGTAGTACAAAATTTTCTTGATGTAGAAAATCAATGGACATGGTTTCCCTTAGCAAACGACAGTTCATGAGTGTGACCCTCTATAAAAGGTATTCAACAAGTGAAGAATGTTGGAGATGTGTTTCATACTTTTCATGTTTAATATCTAAATGACACTAATTACTACTATTTGAGTGCTTTATTATGTTTATTATTTTTGTCCATAATCTTAAAGCATTCATGCAAATTTTAGAATGATTCTTTATGTGTCTATTAATATTCACACATTCATAAGACTCCAACATGAATTTTATGGCTCTAGGAAAATTCACCATCAGCAATTCACCGACGGAAAATTCACCGTCAACAATTCACCATGGAAAATTCACCACCACTAGCAATTCACTGCCATGGAAAATTAACTACCAAAAATTCATGCAATTAATTTTTCATGCGGTGAATTGTCATGACATGAATTTTCTTACGGTGAATTGTTGGCAATGAATTTTCCGTGGTGAATTGCTGGCGATGAATTTGCCCTATGCCGAATTTTATTATAATATTATAAAAAATCAAGTTTTATGCATTAATAAACAAGATTATTGTGATATATTTTTTATTCCTCAAATTATTCCTCATGCCTTATAGTTTAAGGGTCATTTTATATAAATAGATTGATTAGGAATAGAGTTTTCTACCTGGCTCATAGATGGGCGGGCATCAGGATCCTTGCGAAGGCAAAGGCTTGCTGCACGAACCATGCAATACAGTTCATAGACGTCATGTGAGTCCATGATAAGAGGATCTACAAGATCATGGTATCTCTTATACTCTAGCAAAGGGCGAGCCTGCAAAAGTAGATAAATCATTTGAAATACCATCAAACAGAATTCAAACTCAATTGGAGTTGGGAAATGGAGTTTGAATGATAAAGGATAATTGTGGTTTACCCATGCAATAAGGCTTTGTCCTGGACATGTCCTGTCAAGGGGATTACGACCTGTAATAAGCTCCAATAACACCATGCCAAAGGAATATACGTCTGTCTTTGTAGACACCTTTCCACTTTCAGCATACTCTGGAGCCAAATATCTGCACAATGCCCATCATAAGTAGAATATATATGTGAACTGTAATTTTTGAGAGCTATTAATTGTGGGTTGTTAAGAGCTATAGATATAGATGTTACCCAAAAGTTCCAACAACTCTAGTTTTGTTATCCACCTCACAAGTCTTTTGTGATGTTGCAAGTCCAAATATCTGATTTACCAACAGTGTCAGCTGACATGTATAATTTTTTTTAAAGAAAAAATTGTAGCTTTACATTGTGTGTATGTATATGGCATTACAATTGTTAAATGAAATGTGAATAATAATTTAAGTACGAATAAAGAAAGTTATAAGGTGGATAAGAAAGAAAAACAAAGAAAAAATTATCAAATAATGTCCAATATAGCCACAACCCAATGCCAAAATAATAAAGAGTGCAAGATAAAACAAAAGATAAGTTAAAGATCTTATATAGAGCACTGCAATAGGAGGCAATGCAAAATTGTCCAAGGTTTTTGTCTTCACCATCCCTACAACATCAATAGGTCATCTTTGGATTGCATATCTATAATCGTATTTAATTCATGATACACATGCTTGTATGGAATATAAGTGAAGCATTCAACCAACTATTTAACATTATATAAGTGAACTTGAAGCCTTCAACCAAAAATCAAAGAGCCTCTCCTTACTCGTATCCTTTCCATGTTGTGTTCTTAAGCAATCCTAAGTAGTGGTTTAAGAGCATGCAATTCAACATAGTTACTAGACCCATGCCTTGTCCAACTTTATAACTTGTAGACAATATTTTTCATTGAGTTAAAGAACACCTCTAATATCACAAAACCTAGGCAATCTTTGACATGCCTCATCAAAATAACCCCATGGAAAAGTTTTATCAACCTTCACCTCAATGAGCATCTTGATAATTTTTATTGTAGGAGCCTTTTTCAAGTCTTCAAAAGAAAAACTGATTTGTATCTAGAGGACTTTAAAAAGGAATAATATGTTTATCATCAAAAATATTTTTGTTCTTAGTCAACAATTTCCCACATCCATCCACAAAAAGTAGAGCCCTACATCTTTTCAATTCTCTAATATCAAACTATAGATTCAAATAATCAGCAAGAGAGTTCCCCTACCAAGAGCTAGGATGCCCAAAGAGGATTTCTAACTTTCCCATATGGATGGGGTTTTAAAAATATTTTCTCTAACAGATTCACTATCAAAGAGAGTTTGTAGAAAATGGTCATTGTTAAAAAATATATCAACCCTCTATCCATTTTTGAATGGATAAGTTTTCCTATTAAAAGTATTAACAATGTTTGTACATTATATGGAAGGCCATGGTCCAATATTTTCCAGTTGTTGGTAATTGGTTGGTTTACAAAATAAAAAATGGCGGTAATCTAAGAATTGGGTTCGATCCATGGGTTGGGAGTGGGAACTATTATAGAATTCTAATATTAGCTACATCATATAGGATATATCATGTTGTCTCATTTTTTGGACCATATTTCTACCTCTATTTGACAACAAGGGTGATTGAGGGCTCATTATTTAGGTGTTGTTGATCATAAATGTGAGTTGTGGAATGACATCATCCATAAATAAAAGATGAGTAAAATATAAAGTGTTGGCCACTTTAAGCTCTTTATTAGCCCTAGTACACGTAGATTACTTTAGAGTTCTACTCAGTTTACAACCAATTTATAAAGAAAAAGGGTGATAAAAGATAGCTCTATTAGGCTCCCTATCAGTCTTGAAGAATTTGGAAGCCATGCCATTGATAAGAATACAAAAAGAAATTGAAGAAACACACCCCATGATACAATTCATAGATTATATGTTAAAACCAATATATAAGCATAAGTCTAAAATACAACCAACTAACCTTCTCATATACCTTGGATAGATCTAGTTGTGTCTCAAATACAAAAAATTTCTTATATTTGCTAGAATGTAACCCAAGTCTTGAGTCACACCAATAGCATCATGAGTTGTCTCCCATTTAGAAAACCAAATTGTTTGCATGACATGTGATATAAAAAAAACTTGATCCTTTGTACAATTATCTGAGTAATGAATTTACATAAGTAGTTACATAAGGAGATAGGTCAAAAATCATCAGATGATTCTAAGTGATCCTTTTTGGTATCAAAGCAATAAAACAAGATAAGGATTCTCCCATCAAAAAATAAATATTTGAAGTGATAAAATTAATAAATGTTTTCCAACAAAAAGGCAACCATTGGCTTCCAAGCCTCATTTACAAACACAAAAAAAATCTTAAACAACCATCATCCCTAGCTCAATGTGAAGGTAAAAGTGATGCAACTATCTAAGGAAAGTAAATCTAAACTAGAGAATAACCAACATAAGACATGCATAAATTACTACTTAGCATTAAAATAAATAGACAAAATAATTGTATTTGTAAATGAAAGAGACAATAGGACATACTTGTAATGATAAAATCTTGTGTATATTGTAACTAAAATATGATCTCCAAAATTAGATTGAATTATTTTAATGTTGTTTATAAATAAAATACTCAATTAAGCTACCATGGTCCCTTACCTAGTCAACAAGCTTATCTTAACAAATAGGGGGACTCTCCACTAGTCAATTGCATAGGCGATTTTATTTCTCAAGATTCTAAACCAAGCTCCTTCGAACTAGAGAATGACAAGCAATGAGATATTTATAGACCCTTAAGGCACAAGATACAATAAATCACATGCCTATAATGTGGTGATTTAAACATTAATTCCTTAGACTCTAGAAAATTCTAATCTAGCACCAAGATGAAATTAGAAATCTAATATGTTGCAAGCCTCCATGTTCATATTCAAAGCAACTCTAGCATGAAGGTTTATTGTTTATAAATAAAGTAGATAAAATTAAGTTTTCCTTTGATCACTTCATTGTCTTGCCTCTTTTATCATTGGGACTAATTAGGCATACAAGACATACTTGACAACTATAATTTCACTACTATAGGTGTCAATGATCAATCTCATTTAATCTTAATAAAATGATTATTTACCCTTGAATTTTATGCATCAATGTACTTACAAATAGTATGCCTCAAGATACTTACAAATATTAAGAGGAGATAATATTTTTGATAATTTATTACTAAGTCAATTTAAATTCTATCTATCAGGTCATTTTTTACTCATATTTCCTTTAAAAGATATCCATCAAGTCAATCTTAGGTTAAATTATTCATGTTGGGATTCATAAGTGTATAAGATTTCAAGATCAATTTATTGGGCTTAGGTAACATGAGATGATCGGGCTAGGTTATGTCAACACTAATTTTATCATAAACCTAGAATAGTCAAGGAATTGAATGTTGAGATTTGAAACAATAGACATGAAGGTTCCATTGAATTATAGTTTATTCACTTGTCTAAGTACACGAGTTTAAAATATTTTGATATTTGAATGAAAATGATTGAATATATTTTACTTTATAAGCTCCCATGGGTCTACTAAGACACTTTGGACTTAAAAGTGCAACATAACTTGATGCAAGACATAAAAAAATAGTTGACATAGAAGTGATGAGTGCCAATAATAATAAGATCATGTGTAGATAAGGGTGAGGTAAAATATAGTAAGTGGGCCTAAATTTTTACAAGACAACCATTTTTTTATCATGTATATGTATTAAGTAATTGCAAGTAATTGGAATGTATTTTTAACCCTCACAATTATATAGGAATCAAGAAAACCATTAGTTAAATTATTTTTACTTGAATGATTGAAAGTAAAGAATTTTATTCAATCTAATTTTGGCTTTGTCAATTTAGATTTAGATTTTTACAATTATGTATCTACACTTGAAGTGCTCTACCCATACCATTGAGGGCTTTCATAAGTAGGTGTGATAACTTATGCCTATTCTCTTTGTCCTTATAGTCCCACTTCTTTCTTATTTTAACTCACACCACGTGTGGAATGGATAACACTTTTTGAGAAAATAATTCACTCATTTTGTTAAAATACCATTTATTTTGAAAAAATAAAATGACATAATATGACTATAAACTTGGGAATCCAAATAACAAAGTACAAATAGAACTACAAAGTATTAAACATTTTAAATAAAATTATAATTGATAATGGTCTATGAACTAGTGGATGATAGTGTCTAATGGGCAAACCTTCCGTGGCAAGTAAAGTTGTTAAGTTTCATATACATTAGCACATAAAAGTGAATGTGACAAACATATAAGTGATTGTGTAGTTTCATAAAGTTTAACATAGTATAAATGGAGGAGAAAGGGGATACAAATGAAATTTTAACATAATCAAGTTGGAACCACATTCCTATGTGTAACTGGTAAAGAATGAAATATATGAAACAAAATATTTCATGAATATTGTCATTCTCAAAGTCACATTTTAAATTTCTACCAATGATTCTATGTTCTCTATTCCATACTCCATGAAATATTTGATTCTCACATCTAATCATACTTCAACCTCTTGTGCTTGTTAGTCATCACAAATTTGACATTAGGTAAAATAATTATGCAAATGGGTCTCAAATAGAATCTATAGAAGAAGCAAGAGAACCTACTATCATTTTAACCATTAAAATAAGTGAAAATAAAAATTAAAAAAAATAAAATTTTCATTATCTAGATATACCATTATCATATGTAAATAAGAACATTATAATGAAGAAGATTATTGAAATACATTGAATACTAGGAATGAGTCACCCTTAGCTTGGTGACCCTCTTGCCCCATGCAAATCCCCTCCTTCCCTTGTTCTTGTCTATCTCTTTGTGCATAATCCCAACATAAGGATGCATGTTCCTTGGAGCATGCAAAAACACACTATCCTAGGGACTTTAATATATTCATACTTAAGCATTTCTCAAGTTCTATAATCTAGTTGATTAGTTCTTTTTGTTGCAAACTCCCTACTTAGCTTGGAATGTCTATGTGAGCTATTATTAATTTTAATGATGGCTCTTAGCAACCTTTTGGCTACTAGATATTTCTCACCCTTGCTCATATGTACCTTAGGTGTCTCATCATCACTTGAGTTTGGATCTACTCCTCTTCATTGAATATTTTCCATCTATTCCATTCTCATCTAGAAATTTCTTATTACTTCCTCTAGTTCTGCTATCCTCACTCCATTTTCTATATATTCTCTATAATATACACACACTCTCCATTCCTTCTACTCAACAATCATTTATGTTGAAATATGTTTACACTACCTTCTACCCAATTCTACCACTGTGGAAGATAGGATTACCCATAAGGGATGATAGGAACCCACTCTAATTCTAGATGATGCAATTGAAGTCCAAGGGTTCCCAATGAAGGGACAACTTAACCTCATAGCCTTAGAGTGGACAACAAGAACACTTAAATAAGAATAATTTTATCACAAAAATAGGTAGCAATATTCCATTAATCCTTAATTGTAGATTACTAATTTATAGTAGTCCCAAGTCAACATCTAAACACAATTACAATTTTGTGTACATAGTCTCTCAACAATCTAGTCCGAGCCAAAAAAAGGTCCTTAATCTATCTTCTAACTCAAATATATACAACTCATAATGGGCATCAAAATTGCATGCACTAAATAGCAGAAAACTGGTTACTCATTCACTCAATATATTGAGCTAAATTATCAAAGAACAAAAGACTATGAAACTGGATACTATGAGAAGGCAAGCTTAAACAACACACTCTAAGCTTTGACTTGCTTAGATGGTTCACCTGAAATCACATTAATAAGAGGACCATACTGAAAAAGTTAGCATAATTTCAAATGAGCCGTGGCTACACAAATCAAAGCTTAGAATGTGTTTTTTAAGCTGAAATCTATAAAACTTCTTGAAATATTAATAAAGAATTTGAAGGTACCTTAGGCTCAAAGTCCTGAGTCAGAAGAATGTTCTTAGGACGTACATCTCGATGAACAATGCAACTTTCCCTGAATTCTTCATGCAAATATCTCAACCCCTTTGCTGTACCCTCTGCAATTTTCTGCCTGTAATTCCATGGCAATGGCTTTCCACTCTTATGAAGATGTTCATCAAGAGACCCATTGCAAAAATACTCATAAACAAGCAGTTGCTGATCATCTTCATCACAATAACCTAACAGATTTACCAAATTCTTATGCTGAGCATAGCTCAGAAGTTCAACTTCAAAGCTGAACTCTTTTTCCCTTTCTCCTTTTTGCTTCTTAACTGCTATGTATTGCCCATCCTGCAGTCTACCTCTGTACACCAGCCCAAACCCACCTTCAAAAAGAAAATTCTCACTGGAAAATTTTTCTGTAGCTGCTTCGATTTCTGAATAATCAAATAATTTGGGCTCTCTGCCAAACTTTAGAGACCTTGTGCATTTGCGTTTCAGACGTCCATATGTTGTAGAACTTGAGGCTTCTCCATAGTTTGTTGGGACCATTGATGTTTCCACATCCAATGTAGACACCATTGATGTTTCCACATCCACTGTAGAGACCCAATAAATAGTAACAAATGATAAAGCTTAGAAAGTTTGAGTCCCACAAAAATTAAAAATCATCATAGTTACTATCAAAATATTATATATCTAAAAATATATTCAATTTTAATTTGCTTCAGGTAAATTCACCGTCAACAATTTACCATCAATAAATTCACCTTCATCAATTCATCGTCAACAATTCATTGTCATGAAAAATTCATCTTGTAGAAAATTCACTGCCAGCAATATGAGATGAATTACTGGTCGTGAATTTTCCACGAGATGAGTTTGTTATGACGATGACGATGAATTATTGGAGGTAAATTTGTTGACGATGAATTGCTGACGATGAATTGTTAGAGGTGAATTTGTTGACTTAGTGGTGAATTTTCCTAGAACCATTTTAATTAATCAAACTTATAGAATATAACAGAATATGCATGGTTTAGAGCAACATACTTTGACTATCTTTCGTTGCATTGGAGCAGAAAGAGAGAAACTCATGTTGAGATTTGAATGTGGTGAAATTATAGGAGAATTCTGGCCCTATCATTTCTTCATATTTCAATTTGGGTGGTCCTCGTAGCATTTCTAAGTTGTGGTGCCTCACACGGCAGACACAGCATTTCAGATTATCCATGAAAAATTTCCTATCCTTTATGTGCCTGTATAAATAAAACCCATAACCTTGTTTAATATATCTAATGTCTGGATTCCTCAAAACCATAAGCTGATCAGTACTTCACTGGATGTAAATGTAGTACTTACCTGTCTAATATTAGAATTGTAGGTTGGTAGAATTTGACAGCATCCACTAGTAGAGCTTTATTTTGATGCCCCAAAAAAAATTCAATTTGAAGTACAATCTACAAGAACAAAAGAACATGAGACAATGCTCTAAGTTTTTAATAAAATAAAAAAATTCCTGTAATAGAGATGAATTTAAAGTACATGGCAGCTAAGCTGCAGGGAATGTGAACAACTGTAACATTACAATTGTAAGTATATTTGTTGGGGATGGACATTGGTACTTCCTATCTTTGGCACTGCATTAGTAGAGAAAATTAAGAAACCATCTTAAATGATCTTAGACTATATTATTATTTGGTTGATGGATCATTGAGTATGATTCTTGAAAACAATATACATAGTAGTTTTTTTAAAAAAATGTTTTTTTAAGATTTTTATAAATTTATAATTTATCAATATTTAATGACTTTTTTCATCTCCACATAAAATTGTTGTAAATTGAAAAGATAATTTTTAAAAAATAGACATATATCATCATATTATTTTAAAATATTAATTAAAAAAATTGTAATTAAATTGTCAATGAATTAATATAAAGAAAAATGTTGTTATCTATTTTAAAATTTAATTTTTACTATTAAAATATTATTATAAAAATTATGTCTTATAATAAATTTTTGTTATTTTTAAAATTAATCTGCAATCAATATGTTTTTAATCTACAAATATATGATACATTTGAACTAAATAGTCTATAAACATTAGGAATTAGACAAACGTAAATAATCCCATCAATCTCCAAAACAAAATAAATATTTTTAAAATCTAATAATTTAGATGAAAATAAGTTAGAATTCTTCTATATCACCATATTCTTCCATCATCTAATATGAACTCAACTATATTGTCTTTATAGAAGTTCAAGAAGTCACAATCTAATCTTCCTTAAATAAAATTCCCCAAACTTCTTAATCTTACTAATTACCTTCCTACACTATTATATTGTAATATAATGTTAAAAGACTTTGTTAGCAAAACCAACTATTTATTTATTATTTAGAGAGATGATAATGAAGAATGATAGTGAAAATGTTGAACCTTGAGTTGTTGAAATTATGGTGTGAAATCATAGTGTTATCTAACAATGAATTAATTGCATGTGGAAGGAAGCATCACATCTATGTCTTTGCTTGATTCAACTAGATAACTTAGATAACTATACCATTTATAATCGAAGACAAATGCTCATTGGGAAATTTCTTAATCTACATTTTTTAATAATGTGCAAAAACAATTAAGAAAAATAAAAAGAAATTATAATTATGAAAATTGATTTATAGATTTAGCTAATTTATTTGATTTCATGTTTTTCATAAATTTTAAAAATGAAAATGAAAAAATAAATTGATGACATTTTAAGGAAATTGATAATTTTCAAAAGAAGCCACACACACACACACACACCATCATATACAATAAATGCAATTTAGATGTGTTCATATAAATTTTGATCATAGATAAAAAAAGACGCATTAAATTTATCTTAAGAGTATTTATATGATATATATCTTTATTCAAAATAAAGATTGACCTTCTAGATTTTGAATTTTTGGTGTGGGAGGCTTTGATCTCTAAATTAGAATTTTTATCTTTTCTTGAGGCTTGTCATTGTCTTGATGTCATACACACCCTCGGAAAAAGAAAAATATTATTTTACCATATTCATTGTGGGATTTTTTAGTTTGCCTCTTTTATGTCCTCAAACTTTATCAACCTTACAATTTTTGCTAGCGTTGATTGTTTGACAACTTTTGATGATGGATCCTAAGAAAATGTGGCCAAAAAAATATATTCCTAAGGTGTTCCATGAGGTATGAATTTTGATTCTGTTTAGGATGTAGTGTTACCCATCATATTGTTTGATAGTTCCTATAAATGGCTTGAACATTTTACTTTGACAAATTATTTTTTAGGGAGAACTCCTCTTGAAAGAATACTTAGAGATTGGTTCAAGAAGCATTAGATCTCACATAGGATCCATTTTGGTGTTGTCCAAAGGCTCACCAAAGATTTTTTTCCATTTTGCTAAAGCTAGCCATGCAAAAGCTATTCTCAAGCAAGGCTCATAGTATGTCCATGTAGTTCTTTTTATTTTTTAACCTTGACCTCAAGAATTTTTAGTCTTTGATGAATAGACCATTTCCATAATAATCTAGATAGATTTCCTAGGTTTTCTTACCTTTTTGGAATTTATTGACCATAATTGTTGGCTCACTTGGCAAGGTTATTTTTGTAGAGTCTTACATACATTTCTTCTCTCATCCATAAAAGTATGTTCATGTTGAGGCTGACCTTTCTAAAGATTTGAAAGATATTGTGGGTATTCAAATTGGTCATTTGTGTCATACCCAGTGTATCCTTTATCTTAACTTTACAAACAATTAACTTTAGTGCTAATCTTCTAATCATAGTATTAGGGATTTCTATTTGGTTTCACCTCACAACAGTCCTTTTTCTCAACCTATTGAGGCTCCCCCTTATAAAAATGATGAATGTTGGACTATAGTAAAAAATTGTAAAAATAATAGAAATCCTAGTAATGATGGAGCTCAAGCCAAACCTTTAGACACTATTGGTAACACATCCATTAAGTAATAAAATAGTAGGTCTTCAAACCATCAAGATAAGTGAAAAGAGGTGGCTCCCTCTAATCGTGATCCATCCACTTGGCCTAAATTTTCTAGAATGCCACAACTGACATAGATGCTATCTTCTCAGCTGGAAAAACTTGATATTTTTCCTTCCTTTCTCGTGGTCCTACATTAGTCTCACTGTCTACTACAATGCTTGGAAGATAGATAATTTATTGTAAAAAAATAAATATGCAAGTTCTCAACATCCAATTGGGTACTTTCTCTCAAGAATATTTTTTTGTATAATCACTACTCCACTCTTGATGAGCTGGATAGAGACAATATGCCAATTGATTCTTGTCAATAATTTTTTTCTAAAATGTTTGAGGTCTTATAGACCTCCCTAAGAATTATTTTATGAGAGATTCTCATTATAATTTTGCATATTTTCATATCCTCTATTTTTAGTAGGTTAATATTATCAATTGTTTTTATGTTTAGTGCTTGTCATGTTATTTGGTTAATCGACTCATTTTACTATACCAATCACGAGATGGGTCATGGAGGAATTGACACTTTTCTCTCTCCTAAGTGGAGCTTGCATTTGGTTGATCAAGGGTGTGGCCCCACTAGCCAAGTAACTTGGATCCTCTTTAATAGTGAAAATAATTCTTTTAACATTATTAATATTTATTCTTGAAGTGGTGTTGAGAGATCTCTTTGGTGGTGATAGATCATTTATTCAATGTTCATTGCCACTTGAGTTATTTGTAGAGAATTTAGTAAAGTTAAAATGATGTATGATACAGATAGATCTCTTGCCATGTATTGGACAACTTGTGAAAGGGAAGCTTGGTATTTCATGCACAATAAATTGGGCCTGTTTATCCTAACATGGGATACCACCACAATAATTTGCATTGGTTTACATGAAATAATTGTTGGGTTGAAATTGATAGATTATATAAATAGATTGACCATGCCATGATTTATACTCAATTATTTTTTTCCTTTTTCCAAATTTTTTCCTCTTTCGATGGAGCATTTGCTAGAGTATACTCTTTCCAATCACTATCCTATCTTGCTTTGTATCAAGTGGAAAATATCATCCCAAGAATAGTAGTGCATAACATTTTCTTAACAATAATCTGCTAACTCATTATCACACATTGGCCCACATTCATTAGGTGTGCAATCTAGAGGCTAGGCCTACTTTGGTAGATAGGTTGGATAGACTAGTCAAATGGGGCCATTAAATGTACCTCTCACTTCCTTGACATCTAAAGTTGCTAGCTAGCTAGACTTCATCATCATGCATACAAGGTCACCACCTCAGATCTCTACCAATCCAGGCTATGTTCAAAGACAATCTATTTTCTATTGAATTGTAGTTGTAGGTGGATAATCTTTACCTACAAAAGAAAATTTCTAATAATAATACAACTAGAGATATCTAGATTAAAGTTCAACCACATTAGTTGAAAGTGGGTGACTAAGCTTCTAAAGAGTTCTTTTAATCTCTATATATGTTTGTTACATGTCTTAGGGAATTAAATATATTAATTATGATCAATTTTTCAAAGAACAAGATAATTTTCCTTAACAATACCATGCCTTCAAATAATGCCTCAAAGTTGTTCCTTATCTACCTTCTTCTTAGTAATATTTTTGTGATCATTTTCTCTCCATTACTGATAATTTCAAGAAGTAGTCTTTACCGTAAGTAACGATAAAGACCCCATTTGTGATGAGTTTCCTTGTAAAATTTACAAAACCTTTTGGGATTGTATTAGTGAGGATCTTCATAGATTTTATCTTGAATCCTTTCATTCTAATTACCTAGGAAAAAATATTAATAAAGAAAATATTAAATGTTTGTCTAATTCTATTGATCCTAAAAATACTTGTAATTAAAGGCTAATCATGTTTCTCAATGTCTCATACAAGATCATAGCTAAATCCCTTACACTAAAGTTAAGCCATATATTCTTCCTTAGATTGTGTGAACTAAAAAAGTTATCTTTATCAAGTTTAAATTTATCCTAGATAAAATTCTTGTGGTTTGGTAAGGTACATAATGGACTCGATGATCCCATCAAAAATATATCTTCATCAAAATTAAATCATCTAAAGCTTATGACCACATTGAGTGGCCTTTTATCTTTTTCATGCTATAGGTTTTAGGATTTGAGCCTTAGTTTATTCAATTTGTTTCTATGCTTTTCTTGGATGCTTAGGCTTGTCTGACTATCAGTGGCTAGTAATCTAGTACCTTTGGAATTTTTAAGTCCATCCATTAAGGATGTCCTTTGTTTCCCACATTGTATGTGCTTACTATTGAAGGCTTTGGATATCTATTATCTTATTCTATTTCTTAGGGGTTGGTTAAAGGTATTTATTTTCCTAATTCTAAAGCTCAACTTCTTAATGGTCATTTTTCTGATAAATATTTTCTCACCATATTGGAAGAGGAAAATAATATTTGTTATGCTCTTTATTGCCTGGATACATTTTGTAAAACCTATGGTTCAAATATCAAGTAGCAAAGACTTAATGTTACAAGTAGGATTTTCTTCCTAAGCTCCCCTAGCTCAACTCAACTCATATAGGTGCAAATAGATTAGACATGGATAAATATTCATGTTTTGGGGAATTACTTTTTATTTTTAAGCTTCTCTAGATACTCTATGACAAGTTATTTTAGCTTGAATTGAGAGGAAGTTGGCATTTTAGGTCACTAAACCATTATGTTTAGTAGGGAAGTTTTAAATTTGTTCTAAGATTCTTGCAACCACTCATATTTATTATTCTTCTTGTTGGATCCCTTCTAAAGCCTCATATTTGAAATTAGAGAAACTTCTTATACAATTTCTTTCTACCTCCTTTGAAAAGTATATAGAGTTTTCCATTAGATCACTTAGGAGTATTATTATCTTTGTCATAATTCCCAAGATTAATCTCCACCCAATACCAAGGCTTGGTACTATATGCCAAATTGATCATCCAATATATAGAAAGTAATGAGGCTTGGAAAATTGTAGTTTGTCCCTATATTTCTTCTAGTTTCCCTTTTGTGAGACCAACTTCTAGGAGCTAATAGCTCATGGTCAACATCTCAAGCACTATTTCTCTTAATGGTAAGGTTTTGGGAATCTTTGTACATATGTTTATCTTGATGCCAAATGTTTTTGTGCATTCATGATCTTTGTTTGATCATGATGAAGTGTTTTTGTCCCAATCTCCTTTTGGTCCACTATTTTTATCTACTCCTAACGTCTTGAATTTTTTTTCCTGAAAAAGACACATATATCCAACTAGAGCCAATTTTGGCACCTAGATTTGATGTATAATTTCTCTTTATTTTAATTCTATGTTATTTATTTTACCTATTTACCCAATGTTGATAATCAATTCAAGACATCTCTTGTTGGGTCTCCCTTAATCAATTTTTTCCTGTATTATCCTTCCCCATGCCCCCATCTCCCTGTCATTGTGCCAAAGTCTACTAAGGCAACAAAATATCTAAGTGGGGAGGGGGTATTTTCTTTAAATTAATAAGTACTATGCTTGTGTCAAGGTTTTGATATGAAGCTTTCTCATTCCAACATACCTTTCATTTGTTAGTTTCCTTCATGCCCTTTTCTTGTTAGAATTTCAAAGTTTTCCTTCTTAGCATCCATCTCCTCCAACCCCAACTCTTTTCCCTTGCCTTTTGTAAGGTTTTAGAATTTGTCTTACATGATTTCCCTCTAAATTTGACTCCTTGAGTTCTACACTGACTTACCTTCCAAAGTTTAGAGTTTTTTTTTCATCCCTTTACTAGGATACTTTTTCCTTGGTGTCTCTGATCCCAAATTTATAAAAAAAGTCTATACACATTTTTAGATTCATGTGATGTAGGAATACTTATAATGTGGTACAAGGTATGAAGTATCCTTGAACCTTGATTCCTGAGACTTTTCACTATATTATCTTATTAATATTATTGGTTTTGTCTTATCCTTGTTTGCATACCTTAAGGGATGAATTCCTTAGTACCTCCAATCCCTAATTCCTTAACATTTTTCTTTACATATCCTTTTAAAGTTGGATATGTGGAGATATTCTTATCTATTTTATTTGAGCATGAAGCATGGCTTACTCTTGATCCCTTAGTCACAAACAATGGTATATATCATGAGGTATCCCCAAACCCCAATCCCTAAAACTCTAAAACTCTTATATCTTTCACTATTCACTCCCACTTACCTCGTTGTTTGACTTAGGATACCACTAATAACTCAATATGGCTCTACAACAACCTAATCATTTTTTCTCCCTAAAAAACTTTTCATCTTAAAGGGTAGATTCATAGGTATTTCCAACAATGGAAAAATAAGACAACCATGTTGTGATTAATTTTATGGAGAAAGTGTCAAGCCCTAATGGTCCTCAAGCCATCTCCAGGTTGTTATTCTTGTGGATCTCAAAACATCTTCCTTAGCTTACATATTGAAACTAGTTCACCATTAATGAGGGGGATGATTTGTAGATCAAAGAAGAGTTTCTAGCTCCATACTTTATGAGTACATCCATGCATGTTTTTCTATGATCTATATACAAAGGAGGAATTTAAGGCCCAAGGTTTCATTTATAAAGGAGATGGAAAATTGAAAAAGATCATTTATAGAGCTAATAGAAAATAAATATTCATAGGAAGCACTAGGGTTTCAAATTTTAGTTTTGAGTATCATGTTTTTGGTATTGTATTGATCTAGTTTGATCCAAATCATAACCTTCAAAGAGTAAATATAACATATATATTCATCTTTAACTGAGTATCTTTGGGTTTGTTATGTTCATTTCTAAATGTATTTATGATTAGTTGATTAGCTAGAGGATTGTAAAATCTTCACAAAGCTTTTATGTGGAATCTTTTCTAAATAATAAAATAAATATCCATGTTTACTCAAGGATTACTTTAAGAATTTCTCAATTAATTTATTATTCACTCCACATTCTCAGTTTATAAACATGGGGTGCTACCTCAAATGACCAACTCTTATAAATTTAATTATGAGTGCCACTCATCAAAAACATTACAAGAAGCACAAATGCAAGCAAGTAGTTTCATGGAGCCAAAAGTAATTAGATCAATTTCTACATGGGGCACTACCTCAAATGACCAACTCTTATAAATTTAATTATGGGTGCCACTCATCAAAAACATTACGGGAAGCATAAATGCAAGCAATTAGTTTCATGGAGCCAAAAGTAATTAGATCATACCTGTTTTTGTTCACAAACTATACGGATAAGCATAAAGTCCTTGTTTCTGTCGAGTTTTTCTTTACATCTTTGAATTTCTTCATCGATTAATGTGTTCATGTTCCTTTCTGTCTGTGAGTTTTGATCTGTCCCTGTATAATTTAAGCAAGATAATAGTCAATAAAATAATTTAAGATTGATATCTATATTATTCAAAAAAATTCAAAAATTTATCATTTGTAGAAGTTAAAAGAAATCATGAAATCAATAGAACATAACATATTAAAAAAAATAAGACAAATCAAACCAAATCATTATACAAAAATTGAAATTTCTTTTAAATATAAAAATAATTTTTTATATTTAAAAAAAATTCAACCTCCATATTTTAGACCCTATCTTCCTACTCAAGGATTCAATACTATGAACATCATTGGATTTGGTTGTTTCAGAATGTTGAATTTCCTAATACAAATACTCAAGTTGATGAATAGGCAAAGAAAGTATCATGAAATATCCTCTTCAATAATATATTTTTATGTAATAGGAATGGATTATCCCATGTCTCTATGTGATTGGTTAAAGGTGTTTTAATCAGTTGGAGTGTTCCCATACAAAAAAAAAATTATGGTAAAAGGATAATTTGGATTCTTTGCCTAATTTAATGGAGCAGTTATTGTTTAGGACTTCTGCACAAATTATTATTAGTACTATAAATATAAATTTAAGATGGCTGCTAAAAAATAAGCAGAAAATTAAATATTCATAGGGCCACCAGCTCCACAAATAATTCCTAAATATGTTGAGCAATGATTGCTTGCCAAAATAAACTAAGCAGCTGCATAGGACCTACCCTTAGAACAGAGCCTGAAGTGCACTTTCTTGTCTATAAATCGAAGTTGCTCATATTTCTAACGAAATGTTAAGTACAAGCTCTCAGAAGCAGGATATCTTTAAATTCTTCAAGGAGGATTGGGAAAGACATGCTAAGTAGGGTGTTTCTCTGTGCTGTTATGTTTTATTTTGAAGAACTTCGACTCTGCCATTATTTAGCTGTTAAGTTTGTTGTCTCTGGTCTGTGGTCTTTGATCCTACTGTTTTTTTGGGATATATCATCTGAAACTTTTTGTGTTTGAGTCCAACACCCTATAAATACTGTTTATTTTATCAAAAACAAAATGTTAACATTGTAGAATTCAAATGTGTTCTTGAATTCATATGAAAAGTAAACTGAAACCTCCTATTAATAGAATGTACCAGAGTGGAATCTTAATATTTCTTTCAAACTGTGAGAATCTGATAGATTTAATGTATAATGTCTTTACCAAATGGTCGACCATGAGAACCCAGCTTCTTTTTGGAAGGAGTAGTACGAATCTGAATCAGTCCTAGGATTGTGAGCATATCTCCTGGTTTTAGCTCTGAAATCTCTAATGCCTCTCTAAGAGCGATCAAATCAATGTCCTTGGCGGCATCCTGTATTGCCACCACACTCTGATGCCCACCTTCATGAACCCCACTCCTCTGTTGCTCAGAGGGAGAACCAGGACTTCTAGCAGGAGGACTAATTGATCTGCTAGAATTATCCATTTCTTCTGACTGAGTCAAATATGTTACTTCAACACTACAATCTGCAAGTTCCACTAATGGGTGTTCCATCATCACTATTCTATCTATCAGAGAACAAAGAAATATATATTTCTTAACAGCTTGGGGATACCCAGAAGTCTATATATGCCTATGTGCCTGAATCAGGCTTCCTATTATTGATATTATCAATGTACTCTTTTCTTTACTATGTACTGAAGGCTTGGAATTCCCAAGATGTTTGGATAATGCTGCCATCTTTCAAACTATGTCTGTTGTATTTATTGGTAAAACCAATCTGCCATAACGATGTTTTCAAATGCTTGCCATGACATTATTGATGATGGGTCAGTTTTCCTCCATAGACAAGGGAGAAACTTGATGTTACGTGCAAGAAAGCCTTGCAAAGAGCTCAAGATTGGAGTCCTCGGTGGGAGTTGATGAACCCTATGTTTTTGTTTTTTCACTTACATTATTTTTGGCAAAAAGGAAACAGCTGTTATTAAACTCTATAGAAGAAAAATTCAAAGGGGTTTTTCATAAATCCAACACTTTTAGAAATAAAAAAATCTATGAAAATAGTCAAACACAATATCTTAAGGAAAATCAGATCAGAATGATCAACACAAATCATTATAAAAATTTGTAGTTGTGTATTTATTCTTGATGCGATAAGAGGTTTTAAAGTTGATGAGATTTGACTTGTATTTTTTATTATTTAAAGATGATTTCTATGAGTACATTAAATATGCTTCAAATTTTTGTATGTTAGTGAGTTTTTTGTTTTGTAATTATTAATAAAGTGTATATTTGAAAAGGGAGAATATATTTCTATGTAATCTAGGATGATTAATTAATTTAGATTAATTTTGTGAGTTGTTGGATCAATATGAATTAGACTAGCCAATAGCAAATAGAAAGTACAATCATGAATTATGAATAATAATAAATGAAGAGAGATTATTTATATGTGTAATCAAAGAATGACTATTGTTTAGTCAGATCTATATCTTGGAATTCAAAAATATTCCAGGCAATTGTGAATATGGATTAGAATTAAGATATCCCCTTGTATTTCTTTGTTGAATTGAATTTATTGTTTTGGATTAGGTTCACGGTTGCAACCTCACTTTATAGCCATGAACTTGACCTTTGATGATTTCTAGATTCTATTTTGTGAATTCTTTGATAAAATGGCTTCTAGGCAATTCTATTATATGTTGCAATCTAAGAGTTTTTCTATCAAGTTAGTTATTTAAAAATAGCTTGATAGATAGTAAACTTCAAACATGCACATGAATCCTAGTTCATGATTGCTAGGTGATTCATATGTGTTAGGATGAGTGTGATCAAATATACATTTGCTGCTTGATTTGAGTGCAAATGTGAATTATTGTTCTTGTGATAATCAACGATTCTCAATATTTAAATGAGTGCAAGTTAATGTCTTCATATACATGAATGTCACATCAAGTTGTGAAGATTCATGAGAAGTTGGTATGAGGCCAAAGTTTAAGCTAGGATCAATACACTAAATGCTTGATTTTGATTTGTAAGGATTGAGATTGTAGCTAAACTTGGATTACCTTGCAACTACAAAATGAACTAGGTCAGGCCACTCAGTTGGATATGTGTTTGGTAGGATTGGATTATGCATAATGATTAGATCAATAAAAAAAATCAAATATATGACAATTGGACTAGGATTATGTGCACTTAAACATAGGGATAAATACTAAGCATAAGGATAGGTGTGAGAAAATCTAGGTATGAAAGCCCAACTATGCACAAAAAAGTGGCATTTGTAGCTATATATGAATAAATTGGGACATTGCTCAAAGCTGGACACAAAACTAAATAGATAAATGCATCAAGGATGAGTATTTCACCATTATATCTTTCCCCCACTTTGAGGTGCATGTGAATGTATATGTATGAATCATATGTCTCTAACTATGCTCATTTGGAACATGTATTTAATAAATGCAACATATAGATGAACTTGCAATCCATGAAGGTCATTTTTCTCCTTCAAATATGTAATAACTTCAAGATGTATTCTTGTCCTGGATTGATGAAGGCTACCTCTTAGGGGGAGCAGGTAGTGGTGTCTTTGATTGGTGCAATCAGGGGGAGCATATTTTGTGCTTAAGGTGAAGTATGCAAGTGTTTCCCTTTTCCATTGATGTCAAAAGGGGAGAGAGAGAAGTCTAAAGGGAGAGAGAATCTTGAAAAACATAATGTAAGAAATATTCAAGGGGGAGACCTTCTTAAGAGTTGGAGGTATAGAGTTATTTTTGTTGTTGATGGTTTTTTAACGGATGTTGCCATCAATGAAAAAGGGGGATATTTTTGTAGTATGTTGTCATTAGTGTTGTCATTGATGTCAACCTCTAGTGTGGTTATGATGAGAAGGTTTTTGTGGTGTTGAGCAAGTGTTACAAATGCAACAAAGTCACTTGGCTTCTAAGTGTTTTTGAGAAAATTTGTATAATGATTATACAAGGTGATGGGGATGTGTTTTGTGTTGTGCTTTGCATTTCTTCATTCTTGAAGATATGCTCATGTAGTTTGGATGTGATAATCATAAGCCTTTGAAGGTTTTATATCTAGAGTTTTAGGTTCTAGATCGTGCAGTAGTAGAAAATATGATTGATAGTGTTTGGCTTGTGAAGAGGGATATCTGGGAGAAATGGAACTGCTCCACATTTCTCTGGGCTGAAGTTTCTTGTCTTGTGGATTTGGGAATGTGCTAATATTGTCTATACCTACCTTCCCTTGGATTGTTTAGTGTTCATATGTTTTGCAAGCTTGGTTCATGTGTTGTATCTCAATGGCAGTTTGACTAGTTGCATAAGATGATAACATTTTTAGTTTCATGTGTTTGTGCTAGTACTTTTAAATATTCTGTTGATATTGGAATATTCCAAGATGTTGTGTAATGTTTTTAAGTGGTTCGTAGGATGTTTTTGGACCCGATGAAATGTGAATGTGATTGCTTTCAATAATGTTAATGCCCATTTGGCCAACCTAGCATGTTAGCGGATGTGCTTCATGGTTTGTGGAAGCCTGGTGTAGCATGCTAGTGTAGATTTGGGTCTTGGTTAACCCTTGATGTGGTTCACCTTCACTTTTTTCCATCGTGGAGGTGTTTGGTGTCAATCTATTTGGTGGTTGCATGTTTGAGGTGCATACGTTTCATTGCAGTCAACTTGGAGAAGATTATTCAAGGTTGCAAAGGATATATATGCAAGGTCAAATCTTTGGATAAGTGATGTGATGTGGAATGATGTATTTGTGATCGTGTGTTGAGATCTGAGTGTGAGCAAGAATGCCTAAGACTACCAAAAGAACTGAGTAGAAGGTGTCTACAATTCAGTGTGCTTGAATTTGTTGGAGGCAGTGAGCCGAAGGTTGCAGATGGTGAAGAGACATTGTAGTGGTTTCTCTAGTTGCTCTGAGGTAGTGAACCTCCTTGTAACCATTTCTTTGTAATCTAGAAGAAGTGATCTTCTTGATCAGTGAGCCCTTGGAAGTGAGCCCCTTCAAGCAGTGAGACTCTTGTAATTGGTTTTCATATAGTGAGTTAATCCTCATTGTGGTTTTTCCCTTATTGGGGTTTCCACATAAAATCTGGTGTTCTATTGTGAATGATTGTGGATGTGTTGATTTTTTATTTGTTTACATTCATGTTGATATTTAATAAAGGTTTGAAGGTTTTAATGCACAACTGATTCACCCCCCCTCTTAGTTATCTTGTGTGTCTAACATGTGGTTCTTGTTGCTTGGTCTTTTCTGTGGGCGGTTGGTTGGATTGGCCTTTCTTCTATTTTGACATGCATTATAGTCTCTTTTTATTTGGTGTGGTTGCTATCGTCAATCCTCCTTTTCTTTTTTCTAGTTCTTGGACCTAAACCAAGTTTTATTTAGCACAACAAAATATATATATTTTAAAATTAGTTGGATATAGTGTTTTTATTAATTTAAGAGATATTTTATTGCTGAAAAGAAAGTGAGGTTGACAGAATGTAGCAAAAAGTATAGTAATTTTTTTTGTTTGAATTTTTCCTCACTTAAATAACTTGAAAATCTAGTGCATGGATAATTTATTTTATGAATATATATTTTTTAATAATTTTAAAGTCAAATTTACTTAAAATTTATAGTTTCAATAGGATGTAACCTTTTGTCTAAAATTTTCATAGAAACTATACTCTTTTGGAGAGCATTCTCTTCTTTGTACATCATGTTTTTTTTTCAATTTTAATATATATTTTAATTTTTTTTATTTTTTTTAAATCTAGTCATCCTAATGTTTGATTGTTATGATCTACTTGTAATATTTTTTGAATTATAATTAAAAATATTAAAAATATATTGTCAAATTCTACACTTTAAGCCCTACCGAAAAATATTTTATATTTTCATGAAAATATCTTTGGTTGGAAAAGTTTAAAGTTAAAGTTTAATTTTTGATGGATTTTCCCCAAAAGAAGGGGTAGGTTGCCACATGGGATGACACCTAGAAATTTTTAATCAAAACTATTAGTATTTTAAATATTTTTTAGCTCTCATTCTTTTCCTATTTGTATGTTGAGTTTCAAGAAAAAAAAACTCCTTTTCCTGTATAGTTTCCTTTGTAGTTTTGGTTGCAACCTTTTGGGAAAAATTGTTTCACCAAAAATTATTTCATTGGCCAAAAGTGTGACACAGCTAGTGAAGGCTAGGGGTTGACCTTATATCAACACCATAAATGTGCATATGTCAAAGGCATCACATTCCAAAATGAAGGGTTTGTAAAAATTTGGAAGGTAAACAAAAAGTAAAATATATGGTAGTTTTCAATCCTTTTAAGGCCACCTCTACTAATCTACACCAATTGACAAAGTTCTTTTTTAACAAAGTTTGTTAAGGTGCCAACACTTTTACCATAACTAGTACCCTATTAATTCTAATAAGCCTTGCAATAATCTGAGGTACTTAGGGTGTGACTACTCCTACATTGTAGTAATCTTTTTAGGGTCTTCCTAGACACCAACTTGTTAAACAATATGGCCATAATTAATCCGCCTATTTGACTCCAAAAGGACACATACAATGCTTGGAAAAGATAATGATTTTGTAAAATTAAAAGGTTGATCTCCAAATGATGAAGATGGTTGTTCTATGTCTAATAGTAGATGAGGATTGTTGGAGATCTGGAGTTTGCGGGTGTTGTCTTTGATGTCAACCCTTAGTGTGGATGTGTTGTGGTTTAATGTCACATTGATGTCAACCTCCAGTTGGGGAGATGTTGGATATTCTTTTTGTGGTGTTTATTAGAGTTGTTGAGAGTGTTGCACTATGTTTTCATCTGTGGTGTGGTTTGGTGTCAACCTCTAGTGTAGTGGTCATGTTGTAGGTACTATGGAGATGGTGAGAAGGTTCTTTTGGTATTGCCGATGTGGCTAGTTCACTTGATTTCCAAGTGCTTTTGAGAAAATTTGAATAAAGAACTGTATAGTGTGACAGAGGTGTTCTTTGTGTTGTGCTCCACATTTCTTCATGATTGAATATATACATGTGCGGTTTGGACGTGATGATCATTCAGAGTTTCAGGTTATGGATTGTGAGATAGTGGAAGTTGTGTTCAACAATGTTTGCCTATGAAGAAGGTTATCTGGGACAAATGGAAATGCTCTGCATTTCTCTCCATTGTTGTTTCTTGGTTTACAAATTTGGGAACATGCTAATAGTGTATGTATCTACCTTCCCTTGGCGTGTTTTGTGTTGAGTTTCTTTGTAAGCTTGGTTCATGTGTTAGAGTTTGTTGGTTGTGTAACTGGTTGCACAAGATGAAAGTATTCTTTGTTAGAGGTGGTTGTGGCAATGTTGTAGAGTATTATGTTGATGTTGGAATATTCCAGTGTGTTGTTGTGTGTTGTATGGTGTTTTCATGTGGTCTGCAAGATGTTTCTGGACACGGTGAAGTGTAAATTCAATTTTTGTTAGTGTTAATTTAGGTTTGGCTAACCTAGTGTGTTAGTGCTATGTGTGAAAGTGCTTTGTGGACTGTGGACACAACTTGGTGAAGTGTGTTGGTGTAGATTTGGGTCCTAGTTAACCCATAGTGTGGTCTGCCTTCACTTCTTTCCACCGTGGAAGTGTTTGGTTCCGACCTATTTTGGTGTTTCACATTTGAGGTGCATACGTTTCATTGAGGCCAACCTTTAATTAAGATTGTTTAGGTTGCGGATGATATAAAAGAAAGGTGAATTGATGTAGATGGTGTGCAAGTGTGTGATGATGTGAATGTGATCGTGTGGTGATCTAAGTGTGAGATTAATTCCTATGAATCCGTATGTAGTGATCAAAAGGTGTCTACATTTTCAGTGTGCCCCGAAGTTGCTAGAGGCAATGAGCCAAAGGTTGTAGATGGTGCAGAGTTGCAATGGTGGATTTCTCCTATTGCTCTGAGATAGTGAATCTCTTTGTAATAATATTCTTCTTTCTTTCTTTCTTTGAAACAGTGAGTTCTCTTGGTAGTGAGCCCTTCTTCTTTTTTGGGCAATGAGCCTATTGTATTCAATTTTGCTAATCATATATATTTGAGCTAGTCCTCACCCTCTTTTTTCCCTGCTTAGGGTTTTCCATGTAAATCTGGTGTTCTATTATGTATGGTTGTGTTTGCATTGTTGTTTCATATGTCTACATTCTGCTAATGCATAACGAAGGTTAAAATGTTGATAAGGGTTTGAAAGTTATTGAGGGATTGAATGTTTTAATGTACAACTGATTCACCCCCACTCTTAGTTCTCCTATGCATCTAACAAGGATATCATTATGCATCTAACAAGGATATCATCAAAGAGTATCAACATGAATTTGTGTAAGAATCTATGATAAACTGTGTTCATAAGGTTTTAAAATTAGAGAGGGTATTAGATAATCCAAAGAGCATGGAAAAAATTGTATTCTCCTTCAAGAGTCTCAAAGGGAATTTTAGGAATACTAGCATAGGATCTTTGAATAAAATTTGGTGATACTCTAAATGAAGATTTATTTTAGTAAGAAATTGAGCCCCTAAAATCTCATCCAATAAACAATCAATAATAGGGAGAGGAAATATACCCTTGATGACCAATTTTTTGAATTCATAGAAGCCAGGGTACATATGTCAACCTCCCATCTTTCTTCTAGGAACTATAACTACTAGAGAGGAGTAAGGACTACTACTATGGAAAATTATACCCACTTATTAGAGCTCCTTCACCATCTTCTCAATTCCATTTTTCTACTAAAAAGGATACCAATAGGGTCAAATATTAAGAGGATGGCTACCAAGGATGAGGAAAATGGAATGTTCATGGGACCTTGGAGGGGGTAAGCTCTTTTAGGTGCCTTGTCAAGTGGGTCCTACAAATCCTATGAAGGAGAAGAAGGAGAAATAGGTTGAGCTCATATAGAGTATAATTGGGCTAGAATACTAGAATACTTGATTTCTTCAATAATTTTTCCATATGTAATGGGAGCTAACCTTCTTATTTTTCCTACCTTATATTATAGTAATGTATACTCTTGATCATCATGGTGATATTTGAGCCAAAGCTAGATTAGTCACAAGTGACTAGGCTTAAATTTTGTAACCATTAGATGCATGTTATACCACATATGCACCCCTTAGGGAAAGATCAAATATATTGATGGTTAATTGATGATCCCCCAATATACACTTGGCATTGTAAAACTTACCCTATAAGACATAGTAATACCATTGGCCACCATATTTTAATAATTATTACAGCCATGGACATAGTAGTGTACCTTATATTGATAAGCTTTTTGTTGATAAATTTATGAATACTACCACCATATATTCAGACCATTATCATTTTTCTTTTAATATAGTTAATGAAAAATTAAGTGTTTTGTGGAAGAGGGTGTGGGCTCTTACTCAATTGGCTAAATCATCCTATTGCAAGCAAGAGGTCACGAGGTCTAGTCTCCCCCTTGTCCCCATGGTATTGAAGGGCGTGTTGTGACAACATCATTGGTCACATGAAAAATGTTTACCAGGTGCATTGGAGTTTATAGGGGGCTACCTGATTCCAAGAGTCTTTCTAAGACTTGTGTTTAAGGGAAAGAGAACCCAACCAAAGCATGAATATAAATATGGGTGTTAAAGGAGTGGGTTGTTGATTGAGGTCGGAAGCCAACTCTTCTCTTTCATCTAAAAAATTTCTCAAGGTAACTAGGAACAATGTTAGAGTCAATGAGATACAAAAAATTATCCTAAATTATGTGACCTTTTTTCCATGTTTGATCAAAATTATAACAAAATCCCTTGGACTTTATGTCTACAATATATTCTCTAGAATGAATATGAATTAAATGGTGAATGCAGTTCCTTATAATGTCTCTTTTTTAAGGGATGGGGGGTCTAGCTTGATTGGCTAAAGCATCCTATTGCAGGAAAGAGGTCACGAGGTCTAGTCTTCCCCCAAACCTGTGGTACTAGAGGGCGTGTCGTGCTAGCGCCACCAGTCACATGAAAAGAGTTTACCAGACACATTGCAGTTTATAGGGGGACAGATACCCGACCAATTCCTACAGTCTAAAAAGAAATGTCTCTTTTTTAAGTTTTAAAGAGGTGGAAAAACTAGCTACTTTCTACTAGGATACAAATTTGTTCTCCACAAGCCCCACCAAGAATAGATAATCACGATAGGAACCTAGTTTTAAAATAAGAACTTCTACACAAAGATCCTCTTTGAGACCACTAATCAAACAACTACTAAAAATGGTTTTTCCAAGCCAATGATTTGGTTTACTAGTTTATGAAAATTTGTTTGATATATTTCTTGATTGAATGTGTTTAACATAATTTTGTGAGCACAACAACAAAATATTCATAAGAATTAGGGCCAAATAAAATTAGGGCTTCCTCAAGTGAAAGTATGACTAGGTGATAAATAGGAAAGTCCTATCAAATCATTGAAACCACTAAATGGTTTTTCCAAACACGATTTAATATATAATTGTAAATCTTTGATCCTATGGAATTTGATGTACTAAAAACATTGATTGGCCTTGTATAGGGCCAACTAGTAGTGTAACATTGAGTTTTTTGGAAAGTCTACTTTAGGGGGTGCAAATGGTCACTTGGATTGGAGGAGTGTGAACCTTCTATAAGATTGGAAGATTAGCCCTTGTTTGTACCTGAGAGGAGTGCATTCCTTGGTTTGAGAGTTGGGAGAGTGTGTTGATAATTTTTTTGAACTTTGCTTATATTTCCATGTGTATTTGATCAAGGAAATCATTAAAAGATTGCATAGTGGGCTCTTGTGGATCTAGTTGGTCTAGAGAACAATGACCTACTAGAATAGAGAGAAGTAAAAATTAGCAAACAAAAAGTGATTAGAGATATATGGGAAATTGGTTAAGAGGTAGAGATGAACACAAATGTGGAGGTGCCTAGAGGATTAAAAAGAGGATCTTGGCCCAAAAATGGTTGGCTAGAGTAATATGGTAGACTGATCAAATCAAATCTCGATAAAAATTATAGGAAAATACACCAAAAGAGGTTAAAGCTATAGCCCCAAACTTTTTTTGATATTGTTAAAATACCTTTTGGGCTGAATTTTCCATCAAAAGTGACAAATTGTGCCTAGATTTGGAGAAATTTGCATCAAAAGTCTTAGATCTAACAATAGGATGATGGACTAAACTACCAATGAACTAAAATAAAAATCTAGAAAAATACTTTGGAATTTGAAGGTATTTTTGTGTAGATCATAGAACATCGATGCCCAAATACCTAGCTGCAAGGAAAATTCCAGTTTGATCATATTTAGGTAAGAAAACACAAAAGTAGATATAAAAGGGAAGGTGCTATTATGTGTGGTTTGTGAGCTCACCAATATACCCATCCCATTCATGAATATTGTTGGTCCAATATTTTAGAGTGATAACTATGGAGGATTATCATTGTACTTGTAGAGCACTATCCTATCTCCAAGGTACATAGTGAGTAATTTCCTAGGGCTAACTACTTACTATTGTGTTATAAAATTTAAATATTTGAAGGTTACCTAAGGTTAGGATGCAAAAAAACCTTAGGATTTCTTCCAAGATACTTGTAGGTATGTGGAAGCTTATTGTTGTATATAGAGATTGTTTGAGGCCTAGGTATTGGAGCCAAAATACTCCTCACTTCATTGGAACCTTTATACATATTCCAACTTAGCCAAGAACAACATATTTTGGCGATACTTGAAAACTCTTGACATAATTTCTAATCTAAAAAAGAAAAAGATAATAATTGCAAGAGAAAAAACATTTTGTTTGTAAAACTCAACTAGAGACTTAGAGTAACTATGACTATAACCAATTTCTAATCACCAAGATCCCCACAATCATAGATGGACCTAAATTTGTAAAGTTGCTTGCATAAACAACCTTGAAAAGAGCTTTGATAACACTTGTAATGAACCTACAAGATAAAATAAGTTGAACGCACAAAAATATTCTATAAATGAGAGAAACATAATATTTTTATTATCTTCATAGTACCGTTGTGAAAGAGAAAACTCAAAATAGAGCATACATTCTAATTACAAGTATCTGAGATGTCCTGCATTTAGGAAGTCATTACAATATATAGAGTTTTGCCAAATACAACTACTACCATCCCATGCATATGGATAATTACTTTATTCTAACAACTAACATGATGACTTACAAATTGTAAAGTATATGCATCCTCCTTTATTAATACCACCTAAGAGTGACTTGAAAACATATGCACCTCTAATACTAACTACATATAGTAGAATAAGATTGTAAAACTTAATTTGATTATATAAAAAATATTACATCTTATAACAACTATTTTTCTAAATAAATCTAATAAACATAAATAAATTTAATCAAATAATTTATAAAATAACCACCATTTTAATAATTCAATTATCTAAAAATAAAATAAAATATTAACTTAATTAAATATTAAAAACATTAAATTCTTACATCATATAATCTATAAATAAATTTTCAATAATTAATATGATATCATTTATAAACAATGACATGATATCCTTCTCACCACTCTATACAAAATTTTCTATGCAAACTTTTGTTTTGCTCAAAATTTCCTGTTCGTTTGACTTAGATAACCATCCTGTTAAATTTCCATCTTACAAATAGTTGTAACTACATACATTTCTATTATCCATTGTTTTCATCTTACCACAAGTTGTAACCATACAATGAATAACAGTGCACTATATTGATTTGGATCATACAGTAACCTTCCTCCATTTTAATTTTCAGTCTCTTTATTTATCCTCCATCAATGCTTAGTGTAAACTAAATGTAACAGACAAAATTATTGAAATAGGGAAAACCTCCTTATTAGTTATGAATGAAAAAATTTGTAAAATCCAACTGAAGTACTAACTGCATGGTTATAGTCTGACCTTAGACCTCTTTTTCCCCTCCCTTGCAAGATTAGACTTCACTGCCAACTTTTAGCTTTAAAGAACCTCTTCAACACTACCAGGTATTTTGGAATCTCCATTATATTTTATACACTCATCCATTTCCTATAACCATTTATAGCATTTCATAATAACTGAAAGGGGTTTTTTTCTTTGCATAAGATCTTCTTCCACTTTGCGAAGCACGCTCCTCAGCTGGAGGGGAGGTTTCTAAGATTTGTATGAATGATTCACTACCCCTCATTGTTGGAGAGTCTTCCTCCAATGGATTCATCATGCTGCCTTCTAGAATCTGTACCACCTGCACTTTTAAAGTTCCATCGTTATCTTGTAGCTTTAAATTTCTCACTCAATTCTGATTAATTTTTTTTTATAAGTATCTGGTGTTTCTATAATGTGGAATATGCTGTAATTTCTTTGATTAGATAAGCGTTTTTTATCAAAGTTATGAATTGAAAGAAGGTTTTGAAAGGGTCACAAAATCTTGTACAACAAAAACAGGCAACAACTATATGAGACTAAAAAACAAGAAAAAGAACGACGAAACTAACAAAAGAACCAAAGAGACCCCAAGAAAACAACAGAACCACAGCAAATGAACATGCTGTAGTGTTATAGAGTTATCAAAGGATTTTTTTTATAAAGAATAAAAATGGGTTTTTGAAAGGTTCAAAATCCTTGTACAAAGAAATTAACAGATACAAAGAAACTCAACCAACATTGAGACAATTGCATGGAGCACCAACAATCAAATTGTATGCCAACATAATAAATAATACATGTTTATATTAATCATTTTTATTTTTAAAATTATGCAATAATTCTGTATTATTAATAACAGAATTTTTGAACTTTTAAATTACACACAGAATACTAATATAAAATGATATAAAAATAAAATAATATAACTCATTTAATTCAATAGAATAAAAAGTAATATTTAGAAACCTGTAATTTATAAAATTGAATTTAATTAATTAGTTTTAAAATAATTTTGCTAATAAGCAAACCCAAAAAAATTGAAAACCTACAATATGCATATATTTTGCACATATATGACCCCAACACAATCAATGATTTGTTAGGCAACAACTACTCAAATAAGATGGTAATATAAAGCAGGCTTTATTGTTGAAAATGTTCTATGGTCAAATGCTTTTACAGTTTTATGACTGGTGACCTTTTACCTGTGCTTCATCTCTCTTAGTTCGGTGATGAAGACTGATTTGAAATTAATATTTATGAATTATGGACTGTGAAAAGATTTTAAGAAGCATACTACATGGACAGGAAAAATCATGCACTGATAAGAGACAAATAATTTTACACAAATGAACGTTCTGAAAAAACCAAGCTCTATAGATTAAGATTTTGGCATTTAACCTGATTCATTGTCGGTCGCGATCTAGGATCCTTGCGAAGGCAAAGGCCTGCTGCACGAACCATGCAATATAATTCATGGACGTCATGTGAATCCATGAGAAGAGGATCTATAAGCTCATGATATCTCCGATCATCCAACAAAGGGCGTGCCTATAAAGTAAATCGGTCAGTTCAGAAGATCATCATCTATATTTCAAATTTTATTCAGTTCAGAAGGAGATTGTAAGTGTTTTGGGTTGTACCCATGCTAGAAGGCTCTCGCCAGGAAGTGTCCTATCAAGGGCTCTATGTCCTGTAATCAGCTCCAACAACACCATGCCAAAAGAATAGACGTCTGTTTTTGTGGAAACCTTTCCACTCTCTGCATATTCTGGAGCCAAATATCTGGACATCAAGAGCACAAGGGAAAAATAAGTGTAATGAATATTTTCAGTTGATCTTCCTTTCTTCTAAGATGCGGGTCATAATAAACAGCTACTTGTCTAAGTTACCCAAAACTGCCAACAACTCTAGTCTCGTTGTCTGCTTCCAAAGGTTTCTGTGACCTGGCTAATCCAAAATCTCCAACCTGGTTCATCAACATTGTCAACGTCAAAATTTTTAATGAAGCAATACATATTCAAGTTTTAGACAAACACTCTTGCAATAGTTAACCCATCTTGTCATTAAAACTTTACTCTTATAACATGTATTCTTTATTTGATTTTCTGTATAAATTTTACCATTGATAGACAACATTAAATTTTCACAGTAATGTAATGATGTTTCTGGATTTTAATTGTGTTAATTTTTTTTATATCAACAGATCATATTCAATGATCTGTCATTAGCATGAAACATAGTTAGAACAGAGAGTATGATTCTGATGATGGATCATTAAATATGATTTCAAATGTTGATGTAAATTTTTTTAACACAATTAAAATTCAGAAACATCATTACATCAATTGATAGGTTCTTTTAAATATTGTTAGTTGGGGTTACATGGCACCAAGATGTGCTGTTCAGCCTGCTGCTAGTAGCAAGAATGTGTTTTCCAGAGATGGCGAAAATGTATAACCAAGTTCATCATAAACTGACCATCACCTGTCCATCTTAGAGTCTCAAGATTGGATACAAGGTGTACAGGGTATGACTTCTATAGTGACCATCTATGGACTTTGGAACTTGTGAGCCAAAAATATTAAATTTAAATTTAAAGAGAGATATGTGGATATACCCTGGGCTCAAAGTCCTGAGTAACAAAGATATCGTTAAGGACGCATATCATAATGAACAATGTAACTTCCTCTTCATGATGACGTCATTTATGGACTCTAGAACTTCCCAAAAGAAAAAGGTCGTAAAGAGAGTTATGTGGTCTTACCATAGGTTCAAAATCGTGGGTAACAAGGATGTTGTTAGGACGCATATCCCGGTGAACAATACAACCTCCTCTGCATTCCTCATGCAAATATCTCAATCCTCTGGCCGTTCCCTCTGCAATTTTCTTCCTGTACTTCCACTGCAATGGATTTGCCTTGTTGGAAAGATGTTTATCAAGAGACCCATTGCAAACATACTCATACACAAGTAGGCGCTGGTTATCTTGAGAACAAAAGCCCAGCAGAGTTATCAAGTTCTTGTGTTGAGCATAGCTCAGAACTTCAACTTCAGACCTGAACTCCTTTTCTCCCTGCGAGCTTGCTTCTTTATGTTGCTTGACTGCAATATACTGTCCATCTTGCAGCCTACCTTTGTACACCAGCCCAAACCCACCTTCAGAAATGAAATTCTCACTGGAAAAATTATTGGTAGCTGCTTGAATTTCTGAATAAGCAAATGATTTTAGTTCTCTGCCAATATTTGGTGACCTATATTTGCATATCTCACATTCAGAAATTTTATAACCGGAGCTTGAGCTTGAGACTTCTATGGTTATGAATTTCGAGTTTGTTGAGAGCATTGATGAATCCTCAGGGGACCCATCTAAGTCAAAGCCTCGACTCGCTTGATTAACAATTGTAAAGGGATCACTGGCTTCACTAGTTTCTTTGCTTTTCTCACTATTGAGTAGGTCTGATACCGTAAATGGCACTGGGGAAACTTGATCAACATTTGTTGTAGCATCAACTGCCTTATTGATGTCCAGTATAGGATCGCTTTTAGATCTGGGAATTTGTATTGGATTATCAGCATCTACATACAATGCAATGTCTGGGTCAGGAGATCCAGAATGGCCAAATAAATCATTCATCGATTTTGCTTTTGACATGGTATCTTCAATCCTAACTGGTTGCTCGACTTGTAACTCTGTTACAAAATATTAGATATTGATATTGAATTAGATTTGGACATTAAAAGAAGACATACACTCACAAATGTAAAGTAACACTTGATACCACACAGATATTAATACCTAAAGAAAAAAAGAGCCATGGAGGGGGTGTTACTGATTTCCTCTTATTTCAGATATTTTAATTTTGATTATAATGAGATACAGGGTATTCTATGCGGGCTATTTTCTGCCGAGTAAATTTTCAAAAAAACTTAAAATGAGTTTCATAAAAAAATGTAAATACTATTTTGATAATTTCCAAAAGGAGATCCTAGTGCATACATAATTTACTGGTCCGCGCTTACCGCTATCCAGTACCTGGCCTTACACGGAACTTTGATATTCCGATGCAAAACATCTTTATGAAGTGTAGTAATGCGCAATTAAGAAAAAGAGATTCATTGTTTTTATGTGGAGATCTATAATCTATAATTGGCGTAAGTGGGATGAAAATCGACATGAATCTATTAAAAAGAAATAAAAGGATAAAAATAAATAGGATAAACATATATTAAAATAGTAAATTATATAAACTTTGCAGCTGAAGGTGGTAAAGAGGTGAGGTGGTGGCAGTAAAGCTATGTTAGATGATCAAGGTCCTTTGTTATTGGGGCCATTTTTGCAAGAGACAGTTTGTTCCTTTGGCCACAACACTGGTTGGGACTTAATTATGTCTACTAGAGCTCTTTCAGATGTTTATATCCTGTCAAGAACAGTTGCTGTTTTGGTTTGGAGTATGAGCTTATAATGATTATCTTGTAATATAAGATGTAAGATCCTTTGATAGTAGATATATTAATAAAATTTGGCTTTGCCTCTTGTTGATAAAAAATAAAAATTATATAATAATTATAAAAATATTTAAAATGTATGGGGATGTATACAAAAATACATCTGAATTCCCCATTTCAAATATAATCTTAAATTTTCTAAAAATAATGAGCCCCAAAAGTGAAAATTTATTCTCACTCTCACACATAATAAATGAACGGATTTTCACCTACTCTAAAAAAACTCTTACAAGTTCAAACTTGTCTATAATAGATGTGGTCTTCATTTTACCCCTTCAGAAAAAAGGTGAAAAATACTTATTGATTTTAAAAATATATTTTTTGATGATTTAAAATTTTGATAAATAATTTTGAATTTCTTAATAATATTCTATGCTTTCAAAAATGTTATGATATGCTCCATACTATTAAATATATGACATGAGATCTTGAATTTAGTCCAGCATATATATGTATCTAAATTAGCATAGATATCTTAATTACATCAATTTAAAAATTTAAAAGTATCTATATTGAAACTGTTACTGAAAATAATAGATGTCTCCAAACTGATATTTCTTGAGATCTTTAAAATAAATATAATTAAAATATCTATACTAGTAACAATTCAGTTGTCAACAGTTTCTTAATTTATACCCTGAATTCAACTGTCTACAGTCCTCAATTTGTTCTCTTATATAATCTATTTGCAGTCTTCTAATTTTTATCCTAAATTCATCTGTCTGTAGGATCTAAACTTTTAAGGTTTGTTTTATATATATAGAGTATATACAATCAATCATGAGATTTAAGTAGTTTTGGGAGGAAAAAAAAAGTTTTTTAAGCAGACAGAAAAGCAATATTATAGCAAAATGAAGGATCTAGAGTTTGCAAAGGTTATGAAAGAAATCAAAGATAGGTTTAATCTGGATTTTTCTTTTTTAAGAATTCACCTTTACATTTAGAATAACAATATATTTGTGATTAGATTTTAATCATCCAAAGTTGGAACCAACTGTCTGATGAATTGCTTGAAGAAGAGTTCGGTATCTTCATGCTTGCTCGATTGTAGAGCTTGACATCCAAAAGAAATGTCACAACCATCTTCATAATTTTCTTTTTGAATTGGTAACTCATTGCAAGCTCTGTCTGTTTGTCTTTTGAAGACAAAACCAAAAGAAAGTAGTCATATTAATTTTAAATGAATACCAAGAATCTCAATTTGTCTTAAATAGTTATTGTTAAGTTGTTTTAACTACAAGATAAATCTCTCACTAAATAGACACCCCAACCTCATCATTTTCTCTTTTGAAACAGTTTCAGAACTCAATTGAATAGTAGCTTTGTTGACCTAGGGGCCATCTCAGACTGGGGAAGTCAACCTTTCCATTCAGGCCCACATATGGAGCTCTAGCCTCACCGGTTTATGTCGAGACAATCCATGAGAAGGGTTTGAATGGCCTGCCTCCTTCAGCTAAGGTTCAGATATACTGCACTTTGTCTCATCCCTAAATTATACTCTTTCACAAAATTAGACTACATCTTGGTTATCCTATGTTAGATTCTATGCATTCTTTTCCACCAAGTTAGACTGCATCCATCCTCATCTCTTATTGGGTATGGAAGTTTTGCACTCAAGAGTGAAAGTATGTGGAATCATCTTCGCTCTGTTTAACCACTTCCTTTTAATATTGTTTCTTCCTTCATCGTCCAGAAAGCTATGAATGCTTAGTAAGAGTTCGAAGAGGAAAAACAAATCTTCACTTAAAACATATGCATACTTTTTAAAAAGATTTTGAGCTGCAATTGGAGAAGAGAGCTGAGAGTTTGGCTTTTGCTAATTGCCCTTTGAAAATTTTCATTGACAACTTCTCACATAAGAAGGGAACCGAAAATCTAAGGTAGGATAGACCCTTTTACCTGCAATAGCCGCTAAATTTCTTAGCCATACTAATTTTGATTAGATGTTCTTGTACACTTCATGGATTCCTTGCCTTCTAATTATTACCCAATTTCTAATACTTGTTAATCTTGTTTGCATAATCTGTGATAAGTCTAGTTTTATAATAATATTATCCATGTTAGCAGCACATATTAAATATCTAAAGCCCCCCTCCATGGGACTACTAGGTTAGATGTGCATAGTTTTTAGAGGAATACTTTGGTCATCTTTGGCTGCATTAGTGTTGACAGGAGTTGTTGAACGAAATGAACTATAATCTAATTCTGGTAACATTTCATCGTATGTGAAAGATGCTTTGGATGGTCTGCGTAGTATCTGTAAGGTGTTGTTCCGCTTCACCCGTAAAATATTGCATTTCAGTTTCTCCACGAAATGTCTCTTCTCCTTTATGTGCCTATTCAAATCCCACTAAATAGTTAGTTTTTCTGTATTTTATGAGTCTCGTATTCACAAGTTTAAGTGAACTCGTAAGAATAAGCTTAATCTACCTGTCCAGTATGACAAGTGTGGGTTGAGGTTCACAAGCTTTGATGCCATCCATTGCTATAGCTTTTGTTGAAACCCCTGCCTTAACTGCTACATGAAATTCAATCTGAAACAAGACAATATTTTGAGTCTGTCATAGCAATACGTATTCTGTAGCAGACATAATCTTAGCTGGAATTCATACTCAAGAAATCATTCAGAAGATTTTCAGACACTATTCTATATACCTTCTTCATCTTAAATTTCCAAATATGGGATAAATGCCAAATAGATATGTAGAAAATTGGAAAAAGTAATTCAAGCGAGCTGTTTGACCTTGACCTGTATCGAATACTCTCGTCACTTCAGCGACTATATTTTCATGAATGGTCAAGGGGACCCACAAAGAGTATAGAATCACCCCATGATAATGCTTCAAGATTGGCAGAGATTTTGGTTCACTTTAATCAAACCCAAAATTATACTATTTTCTTTCAAAATTACTTATTTCACTAGAAATTTCTATAAAGAAAATGGGATTCAATCTCCTACTAGGTGGCAGTTGAATTCACATGCTTGCAAGAACAGTACATACTGTAATTTAGAGATGGATTCTATGCAAATAGCGACCTACTCATAACAACAATTTGTAAATAGGTTGTATTCTACCTGAAACAATGTCTAATTTAAGTTAACAGTTGAGTTGTTGGGGATGACAAACCATACGATTTCTAAATATTGCAATATGCTTTGGTTTAGTAGTGCACTTGTTTGTTGATGTGAAACCGTTCACCACGTTGACTGAGGACCTCTTAGTGTGGTGTTGGCTTAGTGTTAGAAATATGGGGAATTTGTTTTTATCGATTTTAGCAGTTGTTTATAACTTCAGTCTTTGTGGGATAGGAAAATCGGTGTTGTTTAATTAATTATTTTTAGATTTAGGAAGTCAAATTAGACTTCTTTTACTTTCTCGTCTTTTATAATTGTAAGTAGGAATGCATGATGTGAAATAGAACAGGTTATAGTTTCTAAATATTCAGTTTTCTGTTATAAATGGATATATGATCCGTTGCTGCATGAATAATTATCTTCATGTTTATTATTTACTGCTGTAATATTTTAGCTTCTTGTGTTCCTTTCTAATTCTTTACTTTAGATTGTAGAATCGGGCTTGAAGGACAGAGATAAAGGGAGGTTATGTATCATTTAGAGTGTTGTGTATAAGCTGGTTTCTTATTATTCTCCTTTATGCTGTCATTGTTTTTTATCTATCAGATCTAAGACAAGTCATTCGCTATATTTTCTCCTGGTATGAATTTGCCTTCATTCTTCAACTCTATCTCCTACTGAGTTTGATACAGTTTTTCTAGGAACAAGGTACCTTGGAATTTAACTTGCAGGCTCAGAGAAATGTTTGTATCTATTTGGTACTAGAGCATCTCAAGATATTGGGAGTAGAGAATTTATATAAGAAGACTTTTTAATAGTTTGGAGGGTAGATGTGGATGCAAAGATGGAGTTGTGTACTGGTGTAAAAAGAAAAGATAACCAAGTTTGAAGAAGAAATAAGATAAAGACAAAGGCAGAAGCAAACAAAAGACAAGCAAAAGAAGCAAAAAAAAAATTAGAGTTAGAGTCAAAGGAGCTATGGTGGATATTCGAGAAGTATGAGGCATATTATAATAAAAATGTAAAGAAAAAGAGAATTGTAGCCTAGGCATTGAAGGGTTGTGACAAGGAAAAAACAAATGGTCAAAATAAATACTCATTTTGTGAGCAAGAGTTGTTTATAGAGAGGAAAACTATAGAGTTCAGGACTAGTCAGGGAATAGAACTACTCAGGGAGAAAGATTAACTTCCTTGATGAGTTGGTAGAATTATTAGTGGAAGGGAGGCCTTTAAATGTGATTTGTAAGGATTTTAAGAGAGAAGGTATATAAATGGGATGAAGATTTGAGTTATGTTACCCCAAAGAAGGGAAAAATACTGAGGATTACAGTGGGATAGGAGTAGATTTTGAAGATTGCCATGAAGAGGAATACAGTTTATCACAACAAGTGGCCCAAGATTTTCTAGCAGTGGGATCTTATCACAAGTGGCCCAAGATTTTCTAGTAATGGGATCTTATCACAAGTGACCCAAGATTTTCTAGTAGTGGAATCAAATCACAAGTGGCCCAAGATGTTTATGTGTAGGTACAATAGAATGTTGGACACACAAAAATCTGAGAAAAGAGAAAGAGAATAGATTGGCATAGGAGAACAGTTTTTAATCCAACAAAAAGTTGGAAGCAAAAGAAAGAAAAATGTGAAAAATTGTTTAGGTATCTAATCTGGTGGAAGGGCATGTTATGGCTTGGTTCTTTACATCAAAAGAATGGTTTTACCATCTAGCCCAAATTTGTGGGCATTGTGCTTCTAAATTCTTACCTGGATGTTTGATGTAATAGCATTTTGAAGTAAACACAATTCAGCATCACCGAGAGAAAAAAATATTAATTGTAATCGAGTTCTTGAGTTTTCTGATATTTTATTTTGTTGAAGATTGTTTCTAAATAAACTAGCTTTGAACAGGAGGATGATGTATACTGTTCAGCACTGAATTAGGAGTTGATTGAGGACCTGTTCCCGGAGTGTTGGCTTTGGCTTAGTGTTAGAAATAGGAGGAAATTGTTTTTACTAATTTTATTAGTTGTTTGTATCCTCTCAATCTTTGTAGGATAGAAAAATAGAATTCAAAGTCAAATTAGACTTCTTATACTTGCTGGCCTTTTATGGCTGTAAATAGGAATGCATGATGTTAAATGGGAGAGGGTTACAGTTTGTAAATATTCATTTTTCTGTTATAAATGGATATATGATATGTTGCTGCATGAATGATTATCTTATGGTACATGTTTATTATTTACTGCTGTAACATTTCAGTTTGCTGTGTTCCTTTCTAATTCCTTAGTACAGATTGCAGAATCAAGAATGAAGGACAGAGATAAAAAGAGGTTATGTATCATTTAGAGTAACGTGCAAAAGCTGGTTCCTTATTATACTCCCTTATGCTATGATTGATTCTTTATCTTTCAGATATAAGACAAGACACTTGCTGTACTTCCTCTTGGTATGAGTTTCCCTTAGATTCTTCAACTCTATCTTCTACTGAGTTTGATACAGGAAGATAGAGTTAAACTTGCAGGCTCAGAGAAATATCTGCATCATTTTTGCTTAGCTTGCTTTACTGTATCTATAAACTACGGGTCAATATGAAGATAGGGAATCATAAATGCAACCAGCGCTTTGATGTATCAAAGTTAATTGAGGCATACCTGTTTCTTTTCACAATGCCTTTGAATAATCATAAGGTCTTCGTTTCTATCAAACAACTCCTTTTTCCTTTGTATCGCTTCCTCGATCAGTGCATTCATGTTGTATCCTGTCTGTGAATTTGGATCTGCTCTTGTTTTACTCCCCACTGTAAAAGCAAAGAGAACAAGATTTACAAAGCATATCCTCCACGTATGATAGACATATTTGAGTTATGTTTTTGACTTGGTATAATCCATAATTATTTCCCCTTACAATCCACGAGAAGAAATCAATTCTTCACAATAAAGATTTGGATTGTCTATGAAGCTGGATCTTCCAAGTTAAAATCAGATGTTTGAAAGAAATGAAGGCAATATATTAATATACATAAATAATCTAAATAGGCGAATGGGGTCTGAGGATTGTGATTCAGTAGTAGATCCTAGGAGTTTACCCTTAACAGCTTAGGTTCTCCTGGCGAGACTCGTCAGGCACTTAATCGCAAGCACCCATAACAGAAAAATTTGTGAATGGCACTACAAAGGTACAGCTAACTTGGAATAGACAAGAGGAGCCCTTCATTTTCCTAAACTATCAACTTGAAGAACATGTCTCATAGACAGAGTCTATAAGTGTCATCTGAAGAAATGATAAGTTTGAAGATACCTAGTGAATTGTACTAGGGGTTAACTATTGTTTTGGACCGTCTTCTTAACACCCAACGTTGTTGAGCAGCTGGGGAACTGATGAAGCTAGTAAGAGGGCCTCTGGTCAGACTGTGAAAGTAGTCAGATCTCTTTTGTGTGCGTGCAGTTTCACTCCATGTAGACGAGTGTTTGTTCAAGAGTTCCTGTTGATTTTAAGTTTTAACTGAGTTTGTAACAGTAAGGTAAGCAGTGCATCTCTGGACCATGCAGCAGTATATTCATCACCAAGGAAAGAGTCATCCGAGGAGATTTTATAGACAAGGGGCATAATGGTCTAAGAAATAACTGTAGTAAAACTTTAATCTGCATTAATGAAAGCCAAGAATATTCCCAATTTCATATGAAGAAGACACTACTTAGAATTTTAACTATGCTCTGATATATTTTACCATAAGATATACAAAAACAACTCCAAATCAGAAATTCATACAAAAAATGGAATGAACTATGAACAAAAATGTTTTCCCTCAACAAATAAGAAGTATAAAGGATATTATTCTTACATAATGGTCGACTAGAAGTACCCAACATTTTCGTAAAATTATACATACTAGGAGTGTTAATCTGCTGAAGGACCCCAAGGAATATGAATTTATCCCCGGGTTTTAATTGAAGTTTCTCGAATACCCATCTCAATACGCCCAAAGTGATCTCCTTTGATGCATCCACAATTGCCACCACAATCTGATGTCCGTCCTCATTAACTACACTCCTCTGTTGCTCCAAAATAAGACTTGCACTAGTCTGATCTGATACATTGCTATTATTACTCCGATTACTACTACTACTGCTACTGATGCTATTATCCATGTTATTATCAAATCAAAAGGGAAAACAGGAATTCTAGCCGGCGAACTTTTTAGAAGAATTAGATGATTTATTAGGAGTATGCATTTCCCTAGATAGCTTCAAACCTATATACCCAGCAGTACTATATGCCAGTTCAATAAATGGGTGTTTTATCACACCATTCAATCTATTGGAGAACATACACAATAGCATTATTTTTACAACTAGGGGATACCCAGAACCCAGTACACTGAACATTTGAAACAGGAATGCCTATATTTATTTCCAAAAACATACAAAACACAATCATATGATGCAATTTGTTGAAGGAAACTGTTCATATTTCTGGCACAAATATATAGACAATCTAGAGTAGCGGAAAAAGTGTGCATGAATAACATGATGCAGACTATGGAGCTGATTCATGAATGGCATCAAGAAGTACTTTGTGCGCATATTCGGTTCCCTCCCCCACCCAGACCTACCAATTCTTTTCAGTTTATGAATATCACAGTTATATTCATCAGAATATCCAGAGACTAGGTGGCTTAAGTTTGTGTCGTCTTGTTTATGAAATCATCAAATGTGTTCAATATATAATAATTTTTTCAATATTTTCGTTTAATTTTCATGATAATAGCGGCTCTGATTCTATTCAAAAGCACTGTTTTTTAACTTTGTAAGAATTCACCTACCATACTGGGCACTGTTTTTTAACTTTGTAAGAATTCACTTACCATACTGCGGCCGTCCCTAGACGGCATTTAGTTCTTGCCTTGAAATTATCGCCTTTCTTCTTATCCATGCATTCTTATTTTTCTTCTTATCCATGCATTCTTATTGGACCAGCGATTTATTTGTTTTTCTTGCTGTTACACACTTGTATGCCATTATTTATATTGGCTTATGATGTGGAGATCCATAATATCGCCCACACTGTCTGTTTTCTCCAACGGGTAGTATTATTTCTTTCTGTGTATGTTGTGGACAATCAGGCTTTCTTTTCCGAAATCAAATTATATGGGATTGTGGGATCTAAATTTTGGTGGTAACGAGACAAATTTAAGAAAATAATTCCAGCCAATGATTGGAATGCTGCAAAAGCTAAGTTTCATATCTTTAAAAAAGAATTATATCCATCATAGATATCTGTAATGGTTATCATGAATTTATCTAATTTTTAAATAAATATCAGTCTAATGACTGAAAGTATTATTGGTTTTGTGATAAAATGATGTCATTGATTGAAAGCACATGGAGACAAGATAGTCATGCATGTAAGACATGTAAAATGAATCTCTTAAGTATGACCATAGGTATCAATATTATGGAGCTTTGCGAGATGAGATAGGCATGTATGCAAGACATGTAATACATGTAAAATGGATGAACATTTTAAGCATGGTCATAATTATAATATAGTATGGAGCTTATTTTCAAATATTTTTCTTGGTTAATAAATATTATAGTTACATTTTTATTTAATGTTTTACTACTAAATGAATGATGTTTTAAGTAATAGTCAACTTTAGTTATTACTAGTTTTCTCTATAGATTATAGTTTGGTAACACATTAATATGAAATAAGTAATATAGATATCTTAAATACAACTATCTAAAAGACACGAGAGATACAATTATTTTGTTTGAATTTAAAGTATTTTTATTATTATATATTAAAAAAATCGATGTTTGGCGTCTTTACTTTATTTTACAATAGAGCTATTTTATTGAACCCATTGATGTTTAAGTATAATAACCACCCTTGGTTACAATTATTTTCTTTTATAGATTATAATTTTATTATTAAGCATAACACATCAATGTGGAATAAATAATCAAACCAATTAATATGCTATAGCTCTTAACTTTCCTATTAGTGTTTGTCCACTTTAAATGGTGGTAGCTCTATCAAGTAAACTCTCTATATCATGACATATCTTTAAGTGTAGACTTATTATTTTGGAAGTCAAATCATTAGCCATACCTATGTATTCCATTAAGTGAATTAGAGGCTTCATAGTTCATATACACTAATTTACAACATATATCACCAATGTTCCATTAAACCGACATTTGTGACACCCTGTTTTTGGATCAATTGGCTATGCTATTTTAACTAACTATAAGTCAAGTACTTTGTTATGTGTTTTAAATTATGTTACCCAAACTATGAATTGTGGATATTTATATCGTGATTATTTTTCTTTATTAATGTTAAGACAAAGGAAAATATTAGTTAGATCTTTGTAATGTTAGTGAATGATTTATAGTGTTATGATACTCTGATTAATGGACTAACTACCTTGTTGGTTGAATTATGTGGATACAAAAAATTAGTTTCTCCCTCCAGATGAGGAGGGAGGACATCACTGGAGAGAGGGAAGCAAATCCAAAAGAATGACATGTGCACCATTACTCCAAGAACTCATGCACACATACACACTAAATCATGTCTTGTTGCTTACATAGTTATGATGTTTTCCATGAGTCATAGGTGAAATGGTACCTTGTGTTACGATGTCTGAAAGGAAGCAAAGTGCATATAAGATGCTTCCTACACTAATCTAAGCAAGAGAGTGTTGCAAGAAATTCTTAAACACCTTTAAACTGTTACAACATTAAAGATGCACATACATATCACAAACAAATAAAATAATGAAATCATAACATAGAAGTTTATGTGGGGAAAACCCTTTTGGGAGAAAAACCCCACACTCCAAAACATGACTCAATTATATTATTCAACAATGACAAACAAGTTACAATATAACTGCAAAGCTATGCTCTTGTAGGAGTCTTCACACCTTTTCTCGATTTTAGATTATTCTAGTAGCATGACGATACTTCAACAAAATAGTAACATACAACTCCAAAATACAAGTGCTTAATATATAGGAGCTTACAATGCATTAATTAGATATTTCTAAAATTCAACAATCAATACTAAAGATGCAACATGGAAAATAACAAAACCACTAAATACATGCATAATGGTAAGTTTCCACTTCTCAACACATGCAATATTATAACTGCCAATTATCACTAATCTTGTACATGCAAAAGATGCACTTGCAAAAATACAACTGTACCTCCAAAAATCTCACATTCCATGCAAACTCAACATGAAATAGAAATTGCCTTCATGGACAACTCCACTTGTAATAGCAACTTTCCACTTGACTCCTCAGAAATAGAAATTGGAAGTTGTAACTCACAAAGCAACATGGGATAATTATCAAATATAATTTCAACATTAAATAATTAAATATGATAAGAATGATTAAAAGTTGAGATACCTTTTTTCTAACATTCTCCCACTTGTCGAACACCTTTGAAGAGCTAATGAAAAACATGATTTAACTGCTAGAGGTTGTGAGGCCCATAGACTTCAAACACCATCTGAAATTATCAATGCTCACTGGCTTTGTCAATGCATATGCAACATTCGTCAAAGTATCAACCTTATCCAACTTCACCTTTCCACCTTCTACCATATCACGAACAAAATGAAATTGAATGTCAATATGCTTTGTTCCGGCATGGAAAGTAGGATTCTTTTATAAGAAAATTGCACTCTGACTATCATAGCAGATAGTAATATGTCCTACATCAAAACTAATATCAGAACACAATCTCTTAAGCTAAATGGATTTCTTGCAAGCATGAGTAGCTGTCATGTACTCTACTTCTACAGTGGACAAAGCAACTACAACCTGCCACTTACTCATCCAACTAATAGTACTACCAAACATTGTGAATGCATAGCCACTGGTGGATCTTCTATTGTCAATGCCATCTGCCCAATCAGAATCCACATATCCACAAATACTCATTGAGTGTCGAGGTCTAGTAGGATAACCATGAAAACATAGGGAATACTCGAAAGTACCCCACAAATATTTGAACACTCTCTTCACTACATCCCAATGTACTCATCTAGGATTAGTCATAAACTGACTAAGGACTCCCATTGCTTGGGAAATGTTCGGCCTCATATAGACCATAACATACATAATACTACAACAACACTTGCAAATAGTACTTTGGTCATGTCCTCTATCTCAGTAGGAGATTTTAGACAATCCTCTATAGAAAGCTTTGTCCCCTGCATTATAGGAACAACTAATTGTCTGTAAGCTGTCATGTTGAATCTCTCCAACATTGAATTCACATACTTTCTCTAGCTTAACCAAAGCTTTATGTTAGCTCTATCTCTTTTGATTTTCATCCCAAAAATATACCTCGTTGCACCTATATCCTTCATCTCAAATCGTGCTGACAACTGAGACTTCAAATCTAAAATAAAACTTTTACTATTCCCAAAAACAACATATCATCTACATACAATGCAATTATGAGAATGCGGCCATTATCAGATTTGTAATAAACATAATGGTCATATTTAGATCTCAGAAATCTCAAAGACAACACATAGATGCCAAATTTATGGTACCACATCCTAGGAGATTACTTGAGACTGTACAAAGAATTTTTCAACTTGCATACTATATGTTCATTACCTTTAACCATGACATGCTCTAGTTGTGACATGTAAATTTATTCCTCCAAGTCATCATGAAGGAACGTTGTCTTCACATCCATTAGTTCCACTTATAGATCATACACTACTACAAGTGATAACAAGAATTAGATAGATGCCAACTTTGCAATAGGAGAAAAAATCTCACCAAAGTCAATTCCCTCTAGTTGAGAATACGCCTTAGTGACCAATTGTGCCTTAAATGCTTCTCAACATTTCCATTTGGACTAGATTTTCTCTTGAACACCCATTTAAATCCAATGGGTTTCCATCCTTCAAGCGAAGGTACCAAATCCCATGTATCATTTTTCTTCAATGCAACCATTTCTTCATCCATGGATTTCATCTAGGAATCTACATCACTCATACCCATAGTCTATCTAATAGTCCTAGGCTCATCAGTGTTAGCAATCAAAGTAAAAATGCAACTAGAATCCAACAATGAATCACCAAACCTATCAAGTTTCGCCTATCTCTAGTAGACCTCCTAAATTGTTGAGGTTGAGGTTCTTCTTCTTCTTCAAAAATTTAAGAGCTTCTCAAACTCTCCTCATCATCAGGTTCAATAGGATTACATAGTTCTTCTTTCATTGAAGTAGGTGGAATTTGAAATACCTCCTTTTGTTTCTCCTCTTTCTTTGATTGCAACTCAATTGTGGAAGTTTTCATCTATCAAAAAATCACACTTCTACTATAGCTCAAACCTTTTGGGCCACGAGATCCCAAAGCTTCTACCCCTTCACATTGACACCATAGCCGATGAAGATGCATTTAACTGCCTTGTTCTCCAACTTAGACCTTTTCTCAATCAAAACATGAGTGTAAGCTTCACAACCAAATGTACTCTTAGATGTCTCATCGAAAGATTTTTACTAGACCATGCCTCCATGGGTGTCTTATCAACAAAAGCCGATGTAGGAGATTTGTTGATTAAATAACATGCAGCTGTACTATAGCTTCAACCCAAAACTTCTTCTCAAGGCTAGCAACACTCAACATACTCCTAGCCCTCTCCATCAACGTCTTGTTCATCCTCTCTTTAACTCCATTTTTTGGGGTGAATGAAGTTGTCTTATGTGTCTCAATCTTGTGCTCTTTATGTAACTTGTCGAATTCTACCCGTAGACATGTAAAAATGGCTCAACATATATCACACATCCTAAACTGCATTTTTCCATTATTGGCACCACTTTCATTATCATTATTGCATTTCGCTTCATTTACATCATTAATCCCATTTTTAACATCATTTGCATCATTAATCCCATTTTTAACATCATTTACATCATTAACCCTATTTTCCTCTATTAATTAAATAATATCGAATTGTTTAATTAATTCACTATGTCATCACTTAATTTAACCTTATTCCTCCTGATTAATTAAATAAACATTATTTATTTAATTATGTCACTAACGTTATTTATTCTTCTAACTTAATTAAATATTTATTATTAATTATTTAATTAATCTACTCTCCCTCTCCAAATTAAATAATTAAATCAATTTTGTTTGATTTCCCAAAAATTCACTCAATAATAGCCTATTAATAAATAAAATTTTATTTATTATATCACATACATCTTGCACATTCCTCTCAACATTAATTAATTATCCTCACACATTTTGATTGAAAAAATCATATCCATTGATTAATCAATCTAATTGGCTAATTCCAGTGCCAAATTACTCCAATCCCACCAATTACTCAATCCCTTCCCATCGATTACTCTAAATCCCACTAATTATTCAATCCAACCCCACTGATTATCCAATCAATTTCCTTGATTGGATTAATTAGTTCAGATAATTGATCAATCTATTTCCTCTCAATGAACCTCGATCATTGATCTTGATCTTTCATCCTTGCATCCAGAGCATTCATCTGAAATTAGAAAATCTATAAAACAACCTTCATCCTTCTCATAATTCATCTAGATAATCTGTGGAAAGGTCATGTCAGATTGATTATTGAGCAAATTGAGAAAACATATCCTTGCATTCTAGATCATCATCTTATCAAGATTTTGCAATCATGGAGGCTTTGTGTTGAATCAAGAAATCCAACATCCATCCTCAACACAAATACACTCAATCATGGGATGGTATGATTGTAGTTTTTGAATCCATTTATGTTTCCATTTGTTTATGTTATCCTTGCTTGTTTGGATTCTTAAGCTTTGCAATTACATTTCATAGGTAAGTGGGTCTTGTTATCTTGTTTTGAATTGATTTGAATTCATTCATTGTTACTAATCCTGATCCATAATTCCCCCTTACATATTTTGGCAGACTCGATGAGGCCTAGTTCCTTAACTCTAACGTTTTCATCAAGTTTTTTGATCAATTGAATGTTCTAGGTCACTGTCGTCATTTGTAGGGATCACTTATGTCAAACTGGGTCATTATAGTCTTAAATTCGAATGCAGTTGTCATATTTTTTGGCCGCTTGTAGGAACAAAGCTTCTTTTTCTTTTCTAATATTTCATTACAGGAATAGAACCACTATTGTATGAAAGAAAGCTGCTATTGTCCTATTTTTCTATTGCAGTAATCCTAAAACTGGCCACTATTGCCAAAACTAACCTCTTTTGTCATTTTTGTTGACAAGTTTTTACCTGACTGTTGTTACATAGCCATTATTGTCTAGAACATAACCGCTATCATACTATTTTTTTGCTACTATCATCTGACATGACCACTATCGTACCAATTTCAGCACCGCTATCACAGGTAACAAAGACGTTATTGTATTGTTTCCCATGTCTACTTTAGATTGTCAAAATTTCTTGGATTCTTAGTGTGTCGCCAAAAAGTGTATACCTTGCTTGATATAGGAACAATTGATGATAAATTGGACCTAATGACGCCTTGATCTAGTGTTGTGAGGCGGTTTCTACATCGACATTAGGTCTTGGACCCCTTGCAACCCAAATGTCCCGCCTAACAATGTTCTAGGCGCGTCAGTGCTGTAAAAGACCTCACACTTCTTGTACCCACCTGGGTCACCTATCTTCCTTAATTCATGTTGCAAAACGTGCCTAGTCTTTCACATTTTCTGGCCATTTCAGTCTAGGGAAATGCAGATAAAACCACCCCAATCTAGTGTTGTACAATTTTGTCTTAGCCACATCTGCCACATGTTTTTCTGGCTATGTGGGACCTCTTTATTTTAATTTAATGTAAAGTGTATTTAATCACACATCTTCATTATCATGCCTGCGTCCCAAGACCACTCCAAGAACCTTTACATCGCGAATATCATTATTAGGCCCCTATGGCCCAAGGCCAGTGCATCCCAAAGGCTTGAATTTAATCGTTAACTCAACAAAATCTCATTATATAAACATATACTTTTATTCAATTCCCTAACAAACCAACCTAATAAAGAGTTTTCCCTCAAATCAAGTCACCCATTTAGCAACCCATCCAAGCACTGCCCACTGCATACCTAACCCCACTAAAGGCTCTTCGTAGGTTTAAGGGAAATTGGATTTTTAAGTTTATTTTTCCTCTCATGTCGGGCTCTGGGACTGCAAATTAAATATAAAAACAGATTGATTTCTATAAATACAAGATTCTAAACCCTAATTCATAAATCATTCATCTCATTCATCATTTATCTTCCATCTCAAGTCAAGCAAGCTAGGGTTTTAGCATCTTAAGTCATCAAGATAGCTTTATAAGACATTCAAGGGTAGATTCTTCATCTATTGCTGAACGCCAGTACATCATCATCACGGAAAGCTTCCAACCTACTTATCTCCATGCTTCATTGTACTATTTCCTTTTCTCATTTTATTTAATTTCATCTAAAGGCCTGACGCTGTCCCCATGTCTCAACATCCAACATTAATCCAACATTTCTCTCCTTGTAGTTTTCCAGAATTTAGGTATCTCTAAGCTATTTAAATGATTACTGTGCCTAATAGTTTGAATTTTTTTTGTGAAGATGGTCTCCTCACAAAGCCTAAAATATCCATAAAAGTCACTACTACTAAAAAAAATTAGAGTTTAGACAAACCACCTCAAGGGGAACCGAAATGTGGTAATGGAGGGTTTATGGCTTCACTCTATTTTAGAAACGTATGGACTTGCGTCATTAGTGGCAACTTAGTCCCACTTGACTCACAAGCTTTTAGATTTGATACCTACTTATTGGAAACGGGCCCGGTGTAGCTTCCAACATCATTTCCAATCTTCAACACATTTCCAGGTGCATACTTTCTATTTTTCTTTTTTTTTCTACTTTGATTGCATTTCTATTCATCTTTCTAGTTGTTTTTGCATACAACAATGTTTTTTCAAACAACTTGCATTTCTTAGGTTTATATCAATAATTCATTTCTTTTATCATTTCTTTGCATTTAGGACATTGAATTTAGACATATTTCAATCATACTAGCATTAATCTTGAGTATCACTAGGTTTTGTGGGTACCTTTCTCCTGAAAGCAAAACTCTAGAAGTGCAAGAGAGTGCTTACCACAAAAATTATGATACATTTTGGTGAACCCAACTTTTTGAATACCTTATTGTCTATTTTAGAGTCCTTCATCATCCTATAATTAGCTTGCATTGCATTTTGCATTAGTTAAGTTGCATTCTAGGGTTTCAAATTTTGCATTAGTGAAAGTGCATATAGGTTGCTTTTTTGCATCTTAAATCATTAAAAATTTCTAAAATTTGCATTAGCATCTTAGGTTTGCATCATACAAAACACAACAAACATCAATATCCATCAAAAAATCTAAAAAATATGAAAATTTCTTACTAGGACTAATTCGCCACCTTGGGCAACTTAGTCCCTTTTCACCCTAAAACAACCTTTTACATAATTAAAAACCATATTTTTAAGCTTTTGTTTGCTGCCCTTACCTATCTATATCAGTTGGCTGAGTTTTTGTAACATGCATTTCATAAATCTAGCTTAAATTAGCTCATTTCATGCATGGATTAAATTTCAAGTTTGCATTCTCATATTGTTACATAGCATAATCAGTCAATTGTCATCCTTAAAATCTGAAAAATTGCATTCCTCTTTTGCATGTTTGCTTTAGCATGGTTACATTTCAAGTTTGTAGAATAATCATTACATCATGTTTTCATTACAAAAATCTATAGTTATCATACTTCATGTTCTATTTTTAGATCTTATTGATGTTGTAAGAAAGTTTTGTTAGGTGCATATGAATATGAGGTCCTTTCCCCTCTCTTTTTGTTTGTCATCATCCCTCTCCTAGTTTCCCTTCTGTGGGTGAGGTTTGTCTAGTGAAAGAAACCTTGGATAATCATAACAATCACTTTTTTCTTCTCCTATTATCTCTCCTACTTGTGAAGAAGATATTATAGTGCTAGAAGAACCAATTGATGAGAGTTTCGAAAACCCGAGTTGTTTCTCTCCTCTTACCTCTCAGGTATTAGACAAAACATTACTGAAACATAGCACATAATGATACGTAATCATGATGATCACACAACACAAAAAGATACCATTGAAACCTACCTATGTTCATCTCCTAACATCTTCTCCTCTTGTGATAATGATAAGGATATGTTAATGTTAGATAAGAAAACTTTCAAGATCTATGATAACCCTCTTTATGATCATGCCCCTACCTATCCTATTTTGCAAGACATTATGGGCCAAAGGAATGAACTTATCAATGATCATGATAATCATACTTGCTCTTCTCCTAGTGTCTCTCATAGATATGAAGATGATACTTTGATGTTGGAAAACACAATGGATGAGAGTCATGAGAACATTGTCCCTCCCTTCCCTAATGTTCCTATCTTATGGAAAGATCTATTTGGTAAGCATGAAAATCATACTTTCCCTTCTCTTGATGCCTACCTATTTGTGATGAAGCTGCTTTGCAAAATTTAATCATGGATGAACATATTACAAGCTCTCCTACTAGGGTGACCACCAATATGGAACAAGAGAATGATACCTTACAGAAAAAATGACAATCAAATAGAGTCTTCCCCTAATATCTCCACTATCGATAAACACAAAAATCCAACAATTGATCATTCCCCTACTTGCGATGAAGTTATTTTAGAAGAACCAATCCATGCATGTCAAGAACATTTGATTCATAGTTCTCCTAAAAACTCTCCTCCAAGGGAGAATATCATGGTGCTAGAAAATGGCAACAATAGTAATGTGTCTTCCTTAGACCAAAAGGTGATTCTAGATTTCCTTTTATTAGATATACATCAAACCAAGACCGTTGAGGTTATAAATGCGCAAGTGTCCATTAAATCCCCCTCGATCAATGGACCTCATACATACCCCATGGGACATCCTAAGAACCCTCTAATTCTCTACCCACCTTCACACAAACAACAAACTCAAAACCAACCCGAACTTGTCCTTTACCCACCTACAAGTAATGTTTTGCAGCAACTAAGTCATAATACTGTTGCTCATACATACCCCACTAGAAACAATCCGCAACTGCCATAACCCACCCCAACACCATTACCTTTTCCTAATCCCATTTTTTCTATAGATCCTCGATTTACTCTGGTGTATGATCTTGTTGAACAACTTAAGCATACTCCTACAAAGATATCCCTATGGGATTTACTTGAGAATTCACCTAACTATCACACTATGCTTCAAACAACCTTACAACAAATTCCTATCCCTCCTAATGCGCAACCAAATGACATAGCCACCCTAATTCAAGGATTGAATGTTGACATTGTTTTCCACCAAAGTGAACTCCCCCCTTTGGAAGTGCAAAAAAAAATGATGCTTTCATAATAATATCTCAATATAAAATAATAGGGATAAAGCAAACCCTTGTTGGCAGTGGCTCATCCCTTAATGTGTGTAGTGTAAATTTTTTGGATAGGCTTCATGTCGATCAATCATAATTTCAACCTGATTCCTTGTCTATCCATGGCTTTGACAATGTAGGAAAACAACCCCTTGGTGTGATCACTTTGCCTCTTACAGTTGGGGAGGTTACATTGGATACACCAATTCATTTTATGCCTAACAATCTTTCATATAACCTCATTTTAGGCCAACCATGGATTCATGCAATGAATGGCACACCTTCCACTCTTCATCATAGAATGAAATACATCCATAACAAAAAATTATACACACTTGACATTGATCCTGAGCCTTATAGTGTCTTAAAACTTGAGAAAAACAAAGAAAATCCCTTGAACACATCAACATCAACTACACAAGTGGAACCCATGCAACAAAAAGACAACGAAAAAACACATTTAACAAGTCATGAAGCTATTAGATGATGATTGGGGTTCCTTAGATTTCACACCAACACTCATGGGAGAATACAAGATCACAACAAAAGACTCTAACAAGGGCAATGGAAAAGCAATCATATCAACAAAAAACTTAGACAACCCTTTGCAAGCATCCACCTCCACCACTTTTGAGCATAAGACACCAAATTACACAACAAACTTTGACGAACTCAACCACGAACAACCACCTAATTCCAAAGCAATGATAAAGCTTTATGGAAAAGGTTATGAACTTATGAAACAACTTGGCTATAGTGTAAAAGGATGTGGTGCTAGCAAACAAGGTATCTGTGTTCCCATAGATCCTATCACACAAGAAACAACTCATGGTCTTTTTTATTGTCCTTTGATATAAATAATTAAGCCTTCAATCACTATCAAAACTATCACAAAACATCCTTCTAAGAATACTTTAACAGTAGTGCATCCTGAATTGATAGACACTAGTGGTCTTGATTGTTCTCCTTTTCCCGAAATGACACAAACAAATCCATCTTTGCTTAACATCAATGTCATCTTGCAAAACACTAATTATTTTAGCTTGTTATATTTTACGCCCTCCTGCAAAGGAGGGAACAAAATCTCACAATCTAAAGAGTCTTGTGTAAGTATGACATCTTGTACTAAGCAAGAAGTATCTTTGTCACAAACTACAAGAACACATTCTACCACTGATCAAGAGGGTATTTTGGCAAGACTCCTCCAAGATCACTTGATCTCCCTTCCTCCAAGAACTCGAAAGAAATTCTATTCCAAGACTTCATTTTGCGCATATCATAGAGTTCATGGTCATGCTACTAATGAATGTAAGGCTTTGAGTATTAAAATTCAACATCTTAAGGAGTTTGGTGTTCTTCCTTATGTGGGGGCACCCCATTCCTCTAATTGATACTGATTTTCACTCTAGCATGCATCCTATCAATCATTTTAGGCTCATCCTTGTCCTACACTAAGTGGGGGCAAGGGGTCAGGTAGCCTTGTCCTTGAATGTCCCCTGTCATTGCCTATTTTGGCTAGCTGTTAACTTCCATGAACATATAAGAGAAATATTGGGATGTGGATGACATGCCTTAAGTTGGCTCGCATGTGACATACTACCCTTTTCATGACATAGCTTATAGGAAACATATGACTTGGCATGGGGCTTTCTAAGTAAGCTCTCACGTCTTCTTCTTCCTCTTCTACTTTAAAGCAATTTCTCACAGTAATAGTGTTAGCAACCACTTTAAAGTGGGGGCATACATCACACTCATATTTCATTGTGTGATTTTCTTTCTCTTGCAATTTCCTCTCTTAGAAACATTAGGTACAATGTTGCTCAGGATGAGACCTTGCACTTGTCCTCTCTTGGAAACAAGATGAGACCATCTGCATTTTTCCTCTCTTGGAAACATTAGGCACAATGTTCCCTAAGATGAGACCTTGCACGAACTAAGAAAAATACCTTTGAACATTCCTTACACCATTTACAATGTCTATGAGTGTCAAGCATACAAAGTTTTGCTTACCTCATGGAGCTCGAAGATCATTTTTATTGTGGTGCCTTATTAAAGTTATCAGAAGGTATAACTTTAGTATGGTTGAGTGGGAATCCCATTCCAAGGAATGAATTTTCCCCATAGCTATTCATGTGCGTGTGAGCACATATCAGCTGTAAGTGTCTCACCTTTTAGGATTTCTCACCTGGTGGATAGCCTGAAGTTTCATCGCCTCAGAGTGAGTATGCATTTTTGGACAAACAACCTAGATCTGATCCATAATGTGTTGGACAAATGGTCAAAGCTTGATCCACCTTTTTATTTTCACTTTTCTCTTCCTTCTAGTTCTTGCCATTGTATGATCATGTATCTTGTCTCACTGCAAAATTTTCACCTTGTGTGTGTCCTTTTGTGCTTATGTTGGTATGACTTAGGATATTGGATCTTGGGGGCTTGCACAACCTCCTTGATATTTTTCATTCTTTTTCATCCACATTGGTATGATTGGACTATGCTTGAATGTCTACTTTAGTGTGAGTTTGAAGCAAGTTCATCCTTTCACTAAAGTGGGGGCTTAATGTGTCGCCAAAAAGTGTATACCTTGCTTGATATAGGAACAATTGATGATAAATTGGACCTAATGATGCCTTGATCTAGTTTTGTGAGGTGTTTTACACATCCACATTAGGTCTTGGACCCTTGCAAATTGAATAAAATGCATTTAACGATGTCTTGTAAAGGTGTTGTAAAGTGTTGTAAAAGACTTTCACACTTCTCTAGACTTAATGGACCTATCTTTCCCTAATTCAATGTTGCAAAATGTATTTAATTGCATTTTCAAATTAATCTAGAAGGCTTGTAAGATAAACCTAATTCTAATCTAGTGTTGTAATGTGTCTTACACATTCACATGGGATGTTGTGCCATTCTAGGCTATGTGGACCTCATTTTAATGATGTAAAGTGTACTTAATCACACTTTCACAATGGATTTTGTGTCCCAAGCCCTAATTACCATTTACATCATCATTAATAGGCTCCTATGGCCCTATATTGTGCATCCCAAGGCTTAATTTGATCAAAGACCTAATCAAATCATTATATATACCTATTTTCTTCACTCCCCAAAAATCCAGCTGACAAAAGAGCCCATGTGGAACCAAGTCAGCCATCTGGGTGAATTAGTCCCATCCAGGTGGGAGTAAGTTGCCCAGCCTGGTGACTTGGTCCCATTTGGGCTATTTTTGAGGTTCATGCAGGAAAAATTGGATTTTAAGTTTATTTTTCCTTCATGTCAACCTTGGGGATCAAATTAATGAGAAAATTAGGTGGATTTCCTATAAATACAAGATTATAAACCCTAATTCATAACTCAATCATCATTCATCATGTTCTCAAGTCAAGCAAGCTAGGGTTTTGGCATTCTAAGTCATCAAGATAGCTTTTTCAAACATTCAAGGGAAAATTTTTCATCTATTGCTACAAAAATTCAAGATCTATCATCATGGAAATTTGAACTAACTCCATTATTCCATGCTTCATTACATTATTTCTTCATTGTGGTTTAATTGTACCTAAAAGGGGTTTGACGAAGGCAAACCCCCATGCCCTAACGTCCAAAATTTCTTTCTCTTTCCTTATGTGTTTGTAGATTTAGGTATCTTGAAGGCTTGAAGATCATTGAAGAATAGTTTACAAAGTTGTTGAAGACATCACCTTGTTTGCAAAGTCAAAATATCCACAAAAAGTCACTTATAGAGCCAAAAATAAGAGTTTCAGAGGCAGCCACCTGTTGGAATCGAAGTGCAGATCGAGGGCTTCCATTTCCACTCTCGGATTTTCAGAAATTCAAAAGTGGACTAAGTTTCCAACAATGGCGACTTAGTCCCACTGTACCTATTTTTCAAAGTTTTATGTAGATTTGGATACCCATTTGACTGAAATGGGCTCTGGTGCAGTTTTCCAAATCTTGGACTAGGTCGCCTAGAATGGCATAAGTGTCCTAGTAGGCCAAATTTTTAGGATCAACAACATTTTCAGTCTTCAATCCAGTCTTCAACATATTTCTAGGTGCATACTTTCTGTTTTGCTTTTCTGTTCTACTTGGATTGCATTTATATTCATCTTTCTAGGTGTTTTTGCATACAACAATGTGTTTTCAAACAACTTGCATTTCTTAGGTTTTATATCAATAATTCATTTCTTTTATCATTTCTTTGCATTTAGGACATTGAATTTAGACATATTTCAATCATACTAGCATTAATCTTGAGTGTATCACCAAGTTTTTGTGGGTTACCTTTCTCCTTTTAGGTGCAAAACCCTCTAGAAGTGCAAGAGAGTGCCTACCTACAAAAATTAGTGATACACTTAATTTACCTTTAACCCTAACACAATTGTTGTGTGTTGTGTTTTGAGATTATCTAATGTTGTTGGTGCAGCTTTTATAGGGTGATGGCATATCCTTCATTGAAACTACTAATCATTTGCTTATAGGGTTGGCAAACGGTCCAAGACTCTTAAAGGCTTAAGCTACTAACGCATTTTCTTCCAGAACTTCAAGATCATTTTATTTTCAATCATTTTGTATGGATGTTTAATTTTCTAACATTTGAATTTGGTGCTTTAAAAACATGAATTTCTATCTAAAAACATTTTATTTGAGATTAAAAATTGAATTGCAATGACAACAAATTGGTTTACAACATTTGTATGAGTGTTTGAAGTCTATAATATTTGAATTTGGTGCTTTTAAAACATGAATTCTAATCTATAAAACATAATTTGGGATTAAAATCTAATTGTGATAAATTGTTCATTGTGTCTTCCGTGATTGGCAATCCAAGTGTGTATCCTCTCCCCCTGCATCTTTTTTGACGATCCTGGGTGATGAGAAACACTTTGGGATCTTTTCATTTTTTTGTTGTTCATCCCTTTTATTAGATAAGGGCATGCTTATGATACATATCCTGCAATGGAGAACTCATAAGCGACCCTAAAAGCATGTTTACCAGCGGGCTATATTAAAGTGTGTGAAATCAAAAGAAAGTAGCACAAATATGGGTGGGAATGCCATGACGTGCCAATAGTCCTCATGTGAACGTAATGCATTGGTTGCACAGGTTAATCTAGAGACTTAAGTGTCTCATGTATTTGTTGCATATGTTGCAGTGTTCACGGTAGTCATTAAACACTTGTATCTAGAAACACATCCAAGTCTTTCTAAAACGTTCTTTAGATTAGTGCACGGGATTCACACCATTCCCATAAGTTACTTACCACGTTTGGTTCATAGTTGAGGCATAAGGATTAATAGTTTATTCTCTTTTACAAAGCCAGGAGTATCAAGATGGTGCATTTCCTTGATATACCCTATTTGACCCCTCTATGAAAATAGATTCATCACTCTTTTGGGGGTGAGGTAAACCTACAGAGAAGAACATACCTCTATTCCTTAGGGTGTTTTGACTAGTATTAGGATGTGACATGGTACTAAGATGTAATATTAAGTGCAACATTAGAAGGTTATTAAAAATATTATATACACAACTTGGTAAAATAATACAAATGAAATATTGTTAATAGAAATGTAAATAAAAAATACAGACTATGTCATCATTTTATTAATGATAAAATGAATGTGAGAAAAATAAGAAATAAAAATAAATAAATTTAAACACAACACTAGATGTGTGTGAAGAAATCATTTTAGAAAAAAACTCTATCACCAAAAAGAGCACAAGTTTATATTCATTTTTAAAATAAGAACACATAATTAATGAACTTCTCCATTTAATTTGGTATCATTATAGTAGCACATGTGTAACTATAAATAACTCATAAAATATTTATCCAATTCATATAGTATATAAAGATTTGAGAGGAAACTACAAGTGGATTCTTAAAACCAAGACCACCAAAAACCATGGTATGGTGAAAACCCAAGGCCCCATGTGACAAATAAATACATCTATGAATAGTAAACATAACTCACAAAAGTATTTAACTACTCCACTTCATGGGCACACTCCCCCATATCTGGTGCTCCAATATGAGACCACTAAACATGTGGGACCCACCCAATAATTAAGAAGATGATCCACTTCTCCACCTAGCACCTAGGAATGGTTAAGTGACATGAATGAACTATATTCAATTTGTAACCACCAACATCATACTCCACCTTTTTCCTTGAATTATATTATAACTAATATTTGAATTCAATTAGGATAATAATAACAAAATAATAATCGCTCAACTACATGAGCATCCAAATATCCATTCCAAGGAAGTTGGAGATGCAACATTATACAATAAGATTGCAATTAAATAACACACTATCCTAACATTCGTCCACTTGATATCATACATTTTAATGGCATAATAGGAACTATAAATTAAAATCCCATGACCTCCCTACACTATAAGAACTTATTTGTGCTCATTAATTTAATAGGTGAATCTACAACATTCTCTTGAGTATCAACCATCTATGATATGACCTCACTATTCTACAACATCTTATCAATAAATTTTTGTTATCTATCATACTTGGTATGATCATGTTACATGGAATTCTTAGTCAAATAAATAGCACTCTAATTGTCACATTTGATTTAAATCATCCAACAATCAAAATTAAATCCTAAATACACTCTCTATAGCCATTCTACCTCTTTGTAGGAATATGTAGTAGTCATATACTTTACTTTGTATTAGACAAAGAAACCATAGATTCTCTCTTAATCATCCAACTAATAGCACCACCAAATAGAAAAAAATATGAAGCCACTAGTAGACATTAAATTATCCAAGTTTCCTACCCAATCTACATCAAGAAAGTCACATATATTCAATAAGTTTCTTATATCATTAGAACCATGATAAAATAAAAAATAATCATAAGTCCCTCACAAAGATCTAAATACCCTCTTAACAAAAGTCAAATACTCTCTACCATGGTTAAACATAAACCTATTAAGAGTTCCCACCGTGTGGGTATTATCTAGTCTAGTAAAAACCATCACATACATTAGGCTACCAACAACATTAGCATAACTCAAATTATACATATAATCTACATCAACATAAAAAATATGACACATATCTAATAAATTTTTTGTATCTATAGGTAAAGGAATAATCACTTGTTTGTAATTGTGCATAGAAAAAATTAAACCAAATATTTCTATGAATTTGGTCCCTAGACTAATTTTCAATCTCAAAATAAATTTGTCGCTCCTAGATCCTTCATGTCAAATACACTAGAAAGATAATTTTTGAGCTCCATAATCATTGCCTTAATTCTACCAATAAACATTTCATATAGACATACAAGACAACAATTATAATTCTATCATTAATGCACTTAAACACAATGATTATCTACACTTCTAAAAAATCTAACTTCAAAGAAACTACATCAAAATTTTGATCACATCTAAAGTATTATTTAAACTATACAAATATCATTTTATCCTACAAATCAAATTCTCTTTCCCTTTTACCTTAAATCCATATAGATGTATATAAATTTATTCTTCAACATCCCCATGCAAGAAATTAGCATTAATATTTATTTTCTCAATCTCAAAATCACAAGATATAGCAATAAATAACATGATCTAATGGAAGATAATTTAACAATATGAGAAAAAAAAATCACCAAAATCAACTCCCTCTCCCTAGGATTATTGTTTGGTGTTATGCACCTACCCCTATAGTGTGTATAGTGTTATGAGTAGTCATCTTGTGGCTAACTTAAATCTTAATTAAGTCATATTATCATTATTATATTGTTATTGAGTTATTTAGGTCGGCCTAAGGCTTATATAGGGTTATCTAGGTTGGCCTGGGAGATATCCTAAGAATGAGTATGGTATATATAGGAGTTATAGGTAGGTTATTATCATAACGTTAAGTATTATGTTTTTATTGAAGAATATTGGAGGTATCCCCCTCAAAGTGGATTAGAAAGTTGCCCCCTCAAAGTGGCATATTATTATCAAGTATTTTAAGCATATTCCTATTATATTTTTCTATTGTACAAGTTATTTCATAACAAGTGGTATCAAAGCATGATCTTGGTATTGTTACAACAAGGCATTTTTTTCAATTTTGAAGGTCATTTTTTGTAACACATATCTCCCAAATTTTGGAAAAAAAATATAATTTTTAATGGGTTTTTGAATAATATATTGGATCAGCTACAATCCATATTTAAGAGGAATTGAAACAAATTGAGTGATTTATTACAAAATTAGGGTTTCTGCCCAATTTATGTGGAAAGTTCATATCTTCCAAATCTTGATGAATTTGTTCTTTCATTTTAGTACGTTTGTGAAGAAGTAAGAGAGGAGCCTAAATTTAAAAAAATAGAGTATTTGGAGCATAATTAAGTGATTTATTGTATAATTAGGGTTTCCAAAAAATTCACACTCAAGGTTGTACAACACCTAATTTTTGGGAAAGTGAAGCCTCTAAGGTCTTGGTAAGTTATAGAAAAAATTTAGAGTATTTTGACTTCATTTGTGTTATTTATAACAAAATTATCTTTCTAGAACTTCTTCACAACAAAAGTAGCCACAAAAAAGAAGAAAAAGAAAAAGGACAAGAAGTAGAACAAGAAAAAGAGAAAGAGAAAGAGAAAGAGAAAGAGAAAGAACAAGAGCAAGAACAATAACAAGAGAAAGAGAAAGAGAAAGAGAAAGAGAAAGAGAAAGAGAAAGAGAAAGAGAAAGAGAAAGAGAAAGAGAGAGAAGAGAAAGAGAAAGAGTTAAAATAAGAACAAGAACAAGAGCACAAAAAAGAAGAACAACAAGAATCGATAGTCGAGGAAGAAGCGGAAGTAAAAAACAAGATGAAGAAGAAGAAAAAGAAAAAAAAATAGCATTGAGGATAATTCTTTTATAAAGAGGAGGGAAACATTATACTCCTACCCCTATAGAGTGTATAGTGTTATGAGTAGTCAGCATGTGGCTAGCTTAACTCTTAATTAAGTCATATTATCATTATTATATTATTATTGAGTTATTTAGGTCAACGTAAGGCTTATATAGGGTTATCTAGATTAGCCTGGGTGATATCCTAGGCATAAGTATGGTATGTATAGGAGATATAGGTAGGTTATTAGCATCATGTTGAGTGTTGTGTTCTTATTGAAGAATATTGGAGGTGTCCCCCTCGAATTGGATTAGGATGTTTCCCCCTCAAAGTAGCATATTATGATCAAGTATTTGAAGCATTTTCCTATTATTTTCTTCTATTGTGCAAGTTATTTCATAAAAATTGGTCACTAGTTTGTCTGTGTATCTCTCCAACCAACCATCTACTTTAAATTTATTTTTTATACCTATTTGCAACGAATGGGATTCTTTCCCTTGGGAAAAATAACAATATGCTAGGTGTAACAATTATCCAATGTCATTATCTCCTCTTGTGTAGCCTACACCCAAGTTCACTATTCTCTTAAAAGAGAGCTTCATTGAAAGATATTGGTTCATCATCAATAAATAAAAAATTAAGTACATAATAAAAATATGGTGAAATATACATGTCAATTAGGTTTTCTTGACTTTTGGATCATCTCAAAGGGGGAATAATAAAATCTTCTTGCTTCTCTACATGCTCATCCTACTGAAAAATCTCACCCAATTTCTCTGTGTCCTCTCTATCCTCTAATCCAACATTATATTTGTCATAAAATGTGTCTTATTTATTTGCAATCCTAGTCTCAAAATACATTATTTACTTTCCTTTTCCTTTGATTGTCAAGGACCTAAAAATATTTTAAACTCTTTGAAAATCACATCTCTAGAATAAACTATTTTTTGAGTTAATGTGTTCCAAATCTTATAGCCTCTCACATGCTCATTGTAACCAACAAAGATACATTTTTTAACTTTTAGATCTATATTAGATCTGATCTGAATTTGAATGAGGAATTCATATTACAACACCTGGTGTGAGTACCTGTAGTATTGTAAAAATTGGAAATTTTGGCAAAAACTTGTGATGCAAGGGGGATCTCACACAACCCTCACACAAAATCATTCAACACCAACACCAATAAACAAGATGTAAAAGTTTGCAACAAAAAAATTAATCTTCTCTATTTAACTTGCAACAAAGTTTCTCAACTACAATAAAATATGATTACACAAGTTTGTGCAGCCACATAGGCTGAAGAAAATCATTTCAAAACAAATATAAATCTGCTATATGACAAAAAAAATCACAAACAAACCCCAGATTCTTCTTCTTCAAATCACCCTCATACACTGTGAAATTGGCTCCACAATCTACAATCTTCAATCACCAATTTGCTAATCTTCAACCATGGATTTCATTATCCATTTTCTGCTGCAACACACCTTCAAAACCTACAAAAAAAATTCTTTTACACCTTCTCCAATAAAATCCATACCTCCCCTTCTCTTCCCCAAAAATCTGGAAGAATCATCCACTCCAAAAATTATCAAATCACCTTCCAATAAGGCATCCACTACCTCCATTTCTTGTAGCCTCCATCTTCCATGCCCAACCTGGGAAGAATGCATTGAAAATGAATTAAAAAATATTAAATTATCAACAAAAAGCAAAAAAGCAAAACCACTCCCAAGAATAGGCAACAAATTGGATTCCACTCCTAGCAAATAGGCCCAATCTTGGAAAAGTTGTAGTCAACACAACATGGGTGTCTATATTTTTCCATGTTATAGTTGAGTAGCTTTAATGAGTTGTCAAAAATTTGTAACTCCCCAAATCCATGCCCAAGAAGGAATGTTTGAAGATTTAGCCTTGTAAATGCCACCAAAATGCTTCCAAATTACAATAAGGTTGCCACATAAAATATGACCAAAAATATTTAATAAAATATTTGGCCATTTATTACAAATTTCTCACCTAGGATATTAAAATCTAAACTATTTCAAAAAATAAATAAATCATTTTTGGGTGATGCAAGATTGCTCTCACAACCCAGGATTCTCCTGCATCAAACACTCGGGGTAGGAAAAAAATTGTGAATATGGATTCACAAAATGGAGTTGAGTGGTAGTACCACCTTTTTAGGTTGCAAGCAATATTTAGCAAACTCCATCACTAAATTTGGTACCTCCAATTGATTATTCTTTCTCCTCTTCCAACACCTAGCTGGAACTGCAAGCATCCTCCTCCTTTCACAACTCTTCTCTTTACTCCTCTTTCTTGATGTGGAATCAACTCTACCATAACTCAACCACCTCCTCCAAGTGTATCTCACACTGATACATTTTGAACCATTTTTCGATGACAACCCGTCAGAATTTCGATGGCTGTTTGTCGCTATTTTTGCATCAAAATTTTGACGACATTTGAAACGTTGAAATTTTGGCCCGACATCCTCAAAAAATGGTTCAAAATGTATTAGTGTCACATTCTCCTCCAATCTTATGGGATTCAACCCACCATAGTCCATCCACCTCCACCAAATTGCATTTACACTATCCTCTGCAACATCATACAAATCTCTTCTTGTATATAAATCATCACTAGCAAGCTCATGAAAAATAAAATACTTCTATCCTCACTTCCTCTTCACACTCTTTCACCTCCACCACTATATTTTCATCCATCTCTTCTTCTACTTTGACCTCTTCACACTCTTCTATTTTCTCATATTTTCATTCACATAGAAATATTTATCATAGAATTTAGGAAATTTAAATGTTACCTCCTCTTTAATTGTGGCTACAACATCTTCTTCCACACTATCTGTTGTAACATTTTGCTCCTCATGCTCAGCTACAATCTCGGTATTTCCTCCTACCTTTTCAATCTCCAAAGGATACTCAACTAGTTTTGTATCCTTCTTTTCGTCCTCTACCCCTATTGCAACCATGTTTGTTATGCCTTTAACAAGACATAATTCCACTACAATTTCCTTATCTCCTTCCCCTTTCTCTTCATCTTCCTTTTCATCCTTCTATAAAAGGATTTCTTCAAGCCTCACTGTAGCTTCTGCCACTCACCACTGTTGCAACTTGTCTCTCATTATATTCTACATTTGTGTGGATTTCCCCACATGTTCATCCTTACATTCAACCCTTACCAAAGGGATGCAACACTCTTTCTTTTTTCTCTTCTCTTCTTTGTCCTCTTTCAAGAGAGCATTCTTCTCCCATATTCTCACTTCCTCTTTAATCTTATTTTCCATTGTATTTACTTCAGCCTAGAGCTTTTCAAATTCTTCACGGTGCTTCCTATTTTCCACTTCTCAATATTTTTGCAAAAGTGGAATTATCAAGGGTCTCCTCATGACCCATCCCATCCTTCCTTTCAAACACAACTTGTTTTGGGAAATTTCTCACCATTCACATCCACAACCACAAGTCTTGGTGCAAACTACCTCACATTCGGTGATATTTATACATGCTCAAGAACCTCTACTCCACAAATCTTGTGTGTAGCTCATCTTGCAAGTTTCACATACACATGCAACAAAAATCACACACACTCCACCCTCAAGTCCTAGTCAAAACTGCCTCACATCAACACTTATGTCTACACACTCAAGAAATCTCACTCTAATGCCACTGATGTAAGGGGGGATCTCACACAACCCTCACACAAAATCATTCAACACCAACAACAACAAACAAGATGTAAAAGTTTGCAACAACAAAATTTATCTTCTCTATTTAACTTGCAACAAAGTTTCTCAACTTCAATAAAATATGATTACACAAGTTTGTGCAGCCACATATGTTGAAGAAAATCATTAAAAAAACAAATATAAATCTATTGTATGACAGTAAAAAACTTCACAAACAAACCCCAGACTCTTCTTCTTCAAATCACCCTCATACACTATGAAATTGGCTCCCCAATCTGCAATCTTTAGTCACCAACTTGATGGGCTTCAACCATGGATTTCATAATCCATTTTCTGCTGCAACACACCTTCAAAACTTGGAGCAAAATGTCCTTTCCACCTTCTCCAATAAAATCCGCCTCCCCTTCTCTTCCCTAAAAGTCTGGAAGAATCATCCACTCCAAAATTATCAAACCACCTTCCAATAAGGCATCCATGCTACCTCCATTTCCTGTAGCCTCCATCTTCCATGCCTAACCTAGGAAGAATGCATTGAAAAATATTAAATGCTTAATAAAAATCAAAATCAGTCCCAAGAATAGGCGACAAATTGGTTTCCACTCCTAGCAAATAGGCTCAATCTTGGAAAATTTATAGTCAACACAACATGGGCACCTAGATTTTTCCATGCTACAGTTGAGGAGCTTTAATGATTTGTCAAAAATTTGTAACTCCCCAAATACCATGCCCAAGAAGGCATATTTGAATATTTTTCCTTATAAATGCCACCAAAATGCTTCCAAATTGCAATAACTGCTACATAAAATATGACCAAAAATATTTAATAAAATATTTGGCCATTTATTAAAAAATTATTCACCTAGGACATTAAAATCTAAACTATTACAAAAATTAAATAAATCATTTTTGGGTGATGCAAGATTGCTCTCACAGCCCAGGATGCTCCTGCATCAACTTGTGACAATGAGCTATAAGCCTTCAAAATTCACGTTCATTTTATTTCCAACAAAATATACAATTTCAATAATTTGAATGGTCATCACACCCTTTGGAATTCAAAATCAACAATTGGGTGTGAGAAAACAAGAAACAAAATTGGATTTTTCAAAAAACATGAATAATTGACTACCCCAAACTTGGTGGGGTCATAACTTTTAGCCCAATGGACAAATTTGGATCTTTTTATGCCATCAAAAATATCTCCAAGAGCTCTAATTTTAGTCCCTTGAAAATAAATCCTTCAACAACCATTTCAAGGAAACAATGATAGTCTTGATGCCAATTTTACTTTGAAGGTCTCCAAAAATGTAATTTACTAAAACATATAAGGTACCAAAAAATTGATTTTTTAGTATTTTCCATCTTGGCTTACACAAACACCTCCTAAGTGTTCCAGATCAAGATCACTTTTATTTAAGTACATGAATTAAATTCTCACATCTACATACCCTTAAATGTGAAACAAAAGGTTCCTTACCAATTCACACTTCATAAGGATTTTTTATGGACAAGATCCAAACAAGGTGATCAATTTACCAAGTAACAATTAGTACTCAAAACCTCTACCCAAAAGTATTAATCTAACTACATACCAACTAAATGTATTTTTTAATCTTTCCATAATTAAGTTTATCTTAACTCTCTCTAGAACCCCATTTTGTTGTGGCATGCAAGGGGTATTCTTCTCCTAAACAATACTTGCATGTTTACAAAGATCATCAAATTTCCTAGAAGAATATTCACCACCATTGTCACATCTCAACACTTTTATTTTATTATGTCTCTACTTCTCTACAAGTACCTTAAATGTATTAAATTTAGAATGAAGAAAATAAACCTAGGTGTATCTAGAAAAATCATAAATAAAAGTGACATAATACTAAAATTTATTCACATAACCCACATCCACTAGACTAAACATATTTTAATAAATTATTTATTATAATGTCTTATCTTTGCAAATTTTAGAGAGAAAAGGTGTCCTATTTTTCTTGACAAATATAGAATGTTCATATAAATTAAAATTTTCATCAAACTAAACAAAAAACAATAACCATGTTTTATTAATAAGGATCCAAAGACCTTTTCCACCAATGTGTTTCAAATGTTAATGATAGAATATACACCCACTTTTATAATTATCAATTACATTAGTAGAATTATAAAATGTGGACACATCAAGGCTAAACAAAGTCTCGCATCATGAGCCTCTAGCTATCACTAGATTTTATCTCACAAGTATAAAACTAGACTTATCAAATATTGCATGCACTCAAGAATCATTTAATTTAGACATAGAAAGTAAATTTCTATTATTGAGATTTTTCACCCTCTCATCACTGAAATGCAATTGTACCTTTCACTTACAATTCAATTTGGTGTGTTTTCAATAAGGAAATTTTCTCCTCCATCATATTCTTTGTATGGCAAGAACCACTCCTTGTGGGTAGTCATATGGTACTTGAGCAACCTAAGTCAATGAGGCAAACACCACCACTAATAGTATTAGTAGAAATAAAGAATACATCATTATCACCACCATAAAAAATGAAGGAATCACTATAAGATTTTTTTTTGTTTTAGCATTCCTTCTTCACGTCTTCTCTTGCCATAATTTCAAAACTTTACTACCCTCTTTTATGGGTTTGGACCATCCTGTAGACTTGGACCTATATTTCATTTTTTTCAATCCCTTTTAGACCCACATTTATCCTTGGTCCTTCCCTAAATAGCCAATACATCCTTCAAGTCCTCATCCATGGATTTTTTCCTCATTTCCTCTAATAGAAAGGTTGAAATAAAGGAGTCTATATTCTACTCTACAACACTACCACTAATAGCAACAATTAAATTTTCTCAAGATTCACACTTGAAGAATAAAGTAGTAAGATGTATTTATCTTATTCCTCAAGTGTAACATTTAGCAAAGTGAGATGACTTAATAAAGTTAAAACTATTTAATTTTCTACAATATAATCACTATCTTTCATTTTTAAAGAATACAAACATCTTTTGAAATACAATTTATTTATTAGAAAATTTATTTGGTAAATATCACCTATTCTCTTCCATGGTGCAAATGTGGTGGTCTCCTCTAAAAAATTAAGATAAAAAATATATAAGACACAATTGAATGGTCCCTCATACCTTTTGACCAGCCTTGCCTAATCTTCATCAAACATTCTATCTAGCTTTCTTTCCCTTGCAACAACTATCCACTAATCCCTCTCTTCCAAGATATCCTCCATCTTTAGCTTCCACAACTTGTACCCAATGTGATCAAACTTTCAATCTATTCAAACTAGAGGTAGAGGTCATGGTTTCAATCACTTAGAAATATACAAAGCCACTCAAGTCAAAAAAATTATACTACAATAAAAAAATATAACACTTCAAGAAAGATGTTCGCTTCTCAACAAAATTGAATCTCAAATATAAAATATTTTACATTAAAATTACTATTAAATATCACATTATCCTAATATAAATGTTAGATATGTACACTTACCCATTGTAAAGTGAGCCCCAATGATTATAGTCCTTATATTAATATTTGAGTCTATAGCCCTTATTAAAGTTATGAACTATGTGAATTTTAATTTTTTTTTTAAAAGGAACCAAGGCTTACTTAAAGTAATCTACAAAAGACATGTTGCCCATAGGTTTAAGAAAAGGAACATAATGTTCCACATCTTAACTTTGGTCATTTATTCCTTGGCCCTCAATCTTCATACAACTAATAAAAACTATTAAATGAGTGCATTGATTAACTAAAGCATAATTGAAGACATAGTTGAGAACAACAAATCATGAACTCTACTATGAAGTATTAAGACATGTGTCACTCGTAATCCCAAATGGTAAAATTCAATAGTGATCAACTTGTCCCAAGAAATTTAGCATGGTTAATTAATCTTCTCTTAATGAATCCAAAACATTTATTAACAATAAGCATAATATATTATTATGGACTTCAACAATGTGTTAGCTACCATCTTAAATTAAAATATTGGTCTCAAGTGCTTAGACCATGGCCATTGATCTTGATACAACTTTTTTGCACAATTGATTTTCACTCGAGTTTAGCTGATAAGGAAAGGGGTTATAAAATTGATGGCCAAACATTGAAAAAAATATACAACAATTCTATAATTTTAGACTCTTTGAACCATAATCCATGATCCCTATGACTATGATAAAGTAGAGGCCCCTCAATGAATTTTTAAACCTAATTATAAATGTGATAATGAGCCTAATTTCCTCTAAACATTAAGATATTGAATCAAGTTTGCATAATATCAAAAAGATTTAAATTCAAGATTCTATGATAATGTTAAATGATCATTGAGATAAACTATGATAATAGGAGGTTTTAATAGATGAGGCTTTCTTATGGATGATGAACCATGATTTTAATTATGATAATGAGCTCAGTTTGTGTTAATTTCTATAACCTAACAACAGATTAATTGCTCAATAAATTTACAGAAAGAAATATGATTTATAACAATTAACACATTGGGTTAATTAACAACTAATAACAGTGGAAGAAAAAATAACAAGCCAATCACAAATGCACAATAACACATAATTACCCAAGAAACCCTAGTGTGGGGAAAAACATTCAAATGTTGGATCTTCTATTCAACCTAACAACAAACTTTCTCTTTGAAAAATACAATACAAGTTTGCTACAACAATCTTACATATATAGAGCCTAGTTGTTTTACTTAGCGTGCAAGAAAAGAAACTTTCCTTACATTCTTTGGCTTTAAATCACACATAAAATCAGTCTTGGTTTTATCCCAACCTCACAAACTCGAAAACATTCAATTAAAGAATAAAAAAATTGTTGTTGATGAAAATCCAACTCGATTTGCTTTAAAGCAACTCCACATCCCACCTGTTGAGCTAGAAAATCAACACTCCCTCTTAGCGAGGAAGGTGTTTTTCACAACACCCAACTTGTCCCCAAAGAATTCAAACCTACTCTTCATCAAGGCCTTGGTCAGGATATCTGCTATCTATTCGTTCGAAGGAATGTATTGGAGCTTCACTATCCCCTTCTCCACACAATCTCTGATGAAGTGATACTTGATCTCAATGTGGTTTGACTTGTCATGAAACACTAGATTCTCAGAGAGTTTGATACAACTCTGATTATCATAGTAAATGGCTATAGGATCCAGCTCCTAATCAAAGAGCCTAGCTAGAAGTTTTTGAAGCTAGATAGCCTCACATGTAGCCATATTGGCTGCTATATACTTGGCCTCTACAAAACTCAGCACAACTGACTTCTATTTCCTGTTGTACCAAGAGATTGCTCCTGATCCCAAACTGAAATTGCACCCTGAAGTGCTCTTCTGATCAGTCGTACTTCCTACCAAATCTGCATCGGTAAACCCCTTGAGCTTCACTCCATCCTGCCAAACATACTTCAGCGCATAATCAACTGTGCCTCAAAGATATCTCAAAATATGCTTCATAGCTATCTAGTGCACACGTTTAGGTTCCACCATAAATTGACTGAGTGAGTTCACTGCAAAACAAATGTCTAGCCTAGTGTTGACCATATACATAAGAGAGCCTATCAACTATTTGTATAAAGTCAGGTCCACTGCCTCTGATCTAGAAGCATCAATCTTCTTCCAATTGGTCACAAGTGGCTTTGAGATGGGCTTACAATCCTTCATCCTGAATCGCTTCGAGATATCAATTAAGTACTTCCCTTTTCCAAGGAAGATCTCTCCCTCTTTCTACCACAACTCCAATCCCAGAAAGTAGTGCATCAACCCCAAGTCCTTCATCTCAAAATATTCTACAAGATCCTGCTTGTAGTGTGCTATAAGCTCCTATGACCCTGTAAGAAATAGGTCATCAAAATATAACACCAATATGAGAAGTTTTCCCTTCACCTAAACATAGTACAAGTTCGGATCTGCCTCACTCTTGATGAATCTCATGCTCTACAAGTAACTATCAATACGTGAATACCATGCCTTGGGAGCCTGCTTGAGTCCATACAGTGCTCTTCTCAACCTGCATACATGAGAATTCTCCCATATGCTTCAAATCCTTCTGGTTGCTCTATGTAAATCTCTTCCTCAGTCATTCCATTTAGGAAGGTTGTCTTTACATCCATAGATAGTGAATCCTCCAACCCATTTGTGCTGCTACATAAATGATAGCTCTTATGGATGTGTACTTGGCTATCGGTGTGAAAGTCTCGTCATAGTCGACTCCTTCCTTCTGAGAAAACCCCTTAGCCACAAACTGGGCTTTGAACTTTTCCACACTACCATCTGCAACATGCTTAATCTTATACAACCATCTTAAGCCCACCACAAACTTATCTTCTGGTCGTGGTACTACCTCCCACATACTATTCTTCATGATGGAAGAATACTCTTCCACCATGGCATCTCTCCACACATGGTGCTTGGATGCCTCCTAAAAGCTGGAAGATTCTACTTCAATTAATTCACTCATAAGTGCCACATACTCAGAATAACATCTGGGATCCTTTCTTTGTCTAACGGAATCTTGAGGATCACCTACATATTCTTGAGCCTCTCTTAGTATTTGCTTAGCTGCCCCATTTCTCCTCTTCTCAGTAATAGGAATTTGAGGCTGAGGAATTATTTGTTCCTCCTTCTGATCAGTCTGCTTGACCTGCTTGCTTTACTCTCTAGTTTGTGTGACTGAAGTTTGAGGAATTTGTGTTGCCTCAACCATGGGTGATTTCTTCTCCTCATTCATCAAGTTGCTAGACTTTTGAAGAGCCCTCTCTTCCTTGAACTTCACATCTCTGCGAACCACTATTTTCCTGAAAGTAGGAATGTAAACCTGATAAGCCTTAAAATTTTCACTGTACCCAAAAAGGATACCCTTCTTTGCAATAGGTTTCAAATTGGTTCTCTTCTCAACAAGAATGTGACAATACACAAGGCATCCAAAGATGTTAATGTTCCCCAAATCTAGTTTCTTACCAATGAGTGCCTCTTCTGGAGTCAACTTTCCCAACACTTTGTGAGGGCTCCTATTTTGCAAATACACAACTGTATTGCAAACTTCTACCCATAAGAACCAAGGAAGATCCTAATCATGAAGCACAACCTTGGGTGCTCTAACTATAGCCTTGTTTTTCCATCCAACAACCCCATTTTGTTGAGGGTTGTACGAAACTATCAACTCTTTCTTGATACCTTCTTGAGCACATAAATATTTGAAGGCGTTCGAGGTCTACTTGCCTCCATTATCAGACCTTAGTATCTTGATCTTCCTCCTTGTTTGGTTCTCCATGAGAGCCTTAAACTCTTTGAACATACTGAAGGCCTCATCTTTATTCTTCATGAAATATATCCACATCTTCCTAGAGAAATCATCAATGAAAGTAACATAATACTCATATCCATTCAAGGATGTTGTTGACATGGGACCACACACATCTGAGTGTACGAGATCTAAAATACCTTTAGATCTAGTGTCGTTGCTTGGAAGTTTGGTCTTAGCATATTTCCCAAGAGCACAACCCTTGCACACAACATTCTTTTATGTCTTCATCTCTGCAGGAAACCCCATCACTATTTCCTTAAGAATATTAACTGCTCCATGGTGAAGATGAACCATCCTCCTATGCCGCAATTATCTTAGCCCTCTACAACTACTTACCAACACATGTGTTGGCTCAAACTGTAACTGAAACAAGTTGTTCCTGAAGCCAATCACTTTTGCAACCTTGGAATCCTTGGGATGAATATAGACTTTTCCCCTCTCAAAAATTATGATATAACCCTTGTCTTCCAAAGCAGAAACTAAGATTAAATTCTTTGTCATGCCAGGGGCATACAACACATCCTTCACCAACAAGGGTTTTCCAAACTCCTGAAGCTTGACGGTGCCAATACCAGTTGCATGGTACTTGGGATTGTCTTTGAGCTCAATATAGAAATCTAGCTTCTTCTCCTCCAACTTGGTGAAACATTCTCTGACTCCCATCATGTGGCAAGAAGCCCCACTGTCAATATACCATACCCTATTGGCAATTGAACTTGAGCGACAGGCAATGAGTGAAAACTCGTTCTCAAATCATGATGCAAAATCGTCCACCTTTGTTGTAGCAGCAACTTGCTTCTTCTGCTTATCCTTATTTTTCTTATTCATACATTAACTGGCATAGTGACCCATTTGATGGCAACAATTTTTTTTTATCTTGCTCAGATCTTTCTTCTTCCCACTCTTGGAAGAAGAACCTTTCTTTTTCCCTTTATTAGACTTCTACTTACCCTTGCTTGCAAGAGCAATATTTTCTTCATCTTAAACCTTCTTTGTTTGATCTCCTCGATGAGCACCTTCACAGATCTCCTCTTGAACAAAATCATCCCAAAGCCTCACCCAATCAGGTAGCCGATCTCTGTCCATAACACACTTGACAAACACTTCCCAGTGCTTCAAAAAACCATTCAAGGCTATACACACCAACTCATCTTCATCAATATTCTCTCCACTAGCAACCAGCTCATCCCTGACCTGTGTCAGCTTGGACAAGTAAGAGGTCACATTCTTTCCTTTGGACATCTTGGTATTATGCAATTTTTCCTTGAGCATCATCTTATGACTCTAATAGTCACTCTGATAAAGTCTTGTGAGCGTATCACACATCTCCTTTGCGGTGTATTTCCCCAATAAATGAGGAATTGAGTGATCTTTTACTCCATCTAGGATAATCCTTTGAGCCTTGGCCTCTTTGACTTCATGCGAATCTAAGGCAGTGGGATCATTTGTTGGCGGTGTCACTTATGTACTAGCATAGATCCACAACCTGTTCTCCTTGAGAATAGATGTAATTTGAACCTTCCACTGCAAGAAGTTAGATGCACCCTCAATCCTTTCCTCGTATCGAACACTGGTTGCCATAGCCACACAAAAAAATACTGGAGACAAAAATATAATTTTTTTTCTTGAAATCTGCGTCACAAATCTTGGCTTCGTATTCAAAGTTTAGTGCTCTGATACCATGTTAATTTCTATAACCCAACAATAGATTAATTGCTCAATAAATTCATAGAAAGAAATATGATTTATAACAATTAACACACTGGGTTAATTAATAGCTAATAACAACAAAAGAAAAAATAACAAGCTAATCACAGATGCACAATAACACAGAATTACCCAAGAAACCCCAGTGTGGGGAAACACCTACAAGTGTTGGATCTTCTATTCAGCCTAACAACAAACTTTCTCTTCAAAAAGTACAATACAAGTTTGATACAACAATCTTACATATATAGAGCCCAGCTGCTTTACTTAGCGTGCAAGAAAAGAAACTTTCCTTGCATTCTTTGGCTTTAAATCACACATAAAATCACTCTTGGTTTTATCCCAACCTCACAAGCTTGAAAATATTCTATTAAAGAATAAAAAATCTGTTGTTGCTAAAAATCCAACTCAAGTTGCTTTAAAGCAACTCCACATCCCACCTTTCAAGCTAGAAAATCAATAGTTTGAATTTAGAATTCGGGTGTGGATAACTGTTAGATATTACATGCAGAATATATCAATTAAATGCAGATAAAGATTAAACAAAGGAATGAAAAATACACATAAATAATAACAATGAGAGACAATTTTAATGTGGTTCACCCAAACTCGAGCTTCATCCACTAACAGAGAGTTCAATATTATTATCCAACAAATCAAACCAATTACAACCAACAATCCTTGCAACTCAATACCGATGCAAATGCTACAATACAATATCAACAGAAACCTTAACCCTTAGTTGTTTTATCAAGGCTTATGTCGGTTACAAAATAGGGTTTTTTTTTAGTGTTGGCCAATAGAAAAAAAATAACTTCCGATTCCTTTATAAAATAATAAAAGTCGTTTGAGGTTTTAGGGGTGCTGCCCCTCGACCCCACCCCGTATCATGATAGAGAGTGCGCTAGGGGCGTTGCCCCTTGACCCCTTCTTGGGGCCCTGCCCCCAAACCCCCATTAAATAATTTGGTGGGAAACCGCATCGATAAAAGTGAGGAAAATTTAACCTCCGAGTTTGATTAGGCTCCATATAACAACAATAACAAACACAAAAATACTAAATTTGTGCATTATAGTAATAATGATTCTAATCTTAAACTACACTAAAATATTATCACAAATATAAATTAAGATAATGGGAGGTTTTGATAGATGAGATTTTCTTATGGATGATGAAGCATAAATATAACTACAATAATGACTCTAGTCTGAAATCTAAAATGGGGCATGGATTTACAAAAACCTAACCTCTAAGCTTATGCATACTAGTAATAATGATCCTAATCATGGACTATAATGATACATGATCACAAAGACAAGTTAAACAAGGGAATGAATGTATTGCGAAAAGGAGAGTCATAGAGAGAAAAAATGGTCTTCTTTCTTATAACTAAATTGAATATGGTTGAATTTACTCAATATTAAAGACATTATAATGAGGTGAATTAAATGGTTTTTATTATTTTATTGAAATTTGATAGTGTTTTTATTTTGTGGGTGTCTCATGGCACCATTGATCAATTGGGATAATGGGTGTTTATCTTGAACAATTTATTAATGTGAAGTGTTATTGGAACCATGTGATGGAGTGATTCAAATTGAACAACTACCAATTGTTATTATGGACCTATTAAAGATAAAATATTATAGAATCTAATATAAAAAAATGAGACCTATTAGATCAATTGTTGTGAAAAATTTAATGGTTGCATATCAATGATCATTGAATTATTACTAGGAAATGAAACCAACATAATGATTTTAAAGAACATTTATTGCTACTTGAAATTTAATTAGGACTTCTCCCCTCAATTTTTTAAATTTTAAATTTTAAATTGAATTCAAATGTTTATTTAAATAGAAGTAAATGTAATTAAAAGTTTTACCTTCTTGTGAAAGATATCAATTCTCTTTGAGGATTGAAAATCCTTCATTTAAAAAAATTACTATTGAGATACAACTATTCTTTGCTTTTCTCTTTATTTTTTTTAATGGTTTTCAAATTTGAGTTATGATATTTTATCTATAATTTACTTAAACATTTGATGAATGTGATTAAATGCTTCATATCATATGTTTAGTCTTTCTAATTGTGAGGTTGGTGTGTCCAACCTAAGTATTATAATTGAGTACTTAATAGAATGTATTCTCCATAGAGAATTGTTCGGTTTGGTGTGTTTAATATGTGCATGGACCACTTATCTTTGTAAATATTTTATTTTCAGAAGATTGCACTATCCTATGTCTTTGGTTGCATGAAGATTGCAAAAAAGGATTGGTTTTGAATTGGATTTTTTTTACTTTGAACATTAGATTTAGTTCCAGTATAAAATAGGGTCATTCTTAAACTTTATCCTGTCCCCACTTTATCTTTTGTATTTTCTTTAAAATCCATTACAAATGGGAATAGATTAGTATTTAGATTATAATTTCAATTTATTCAAGCTTGTACAATTGTTAACTTGATTTTTTATTATTTTATTATTATTAATTGATGCATAAACATGACAAATGGGATCTTTGTTTAGGCTTGTTCACATTTGTAGATCTTTTATGGTGGTTATTGCATAATTTTAAATAAGACTATGTTTTATTTTATTTATTTTCCTCTTAAGTCTCATGAAATGAAAATTATCATCTAACACTAAGTTATCCAAGTGTTTCAAGACCTAGTGATATAAACCTTGGGGGAAGTGATTCCACTTCAAGAGGGGGTGACATGTTCCACTTATTTTGGTGTGTCAAAATATGTATCAATAAGAAAAGCATATAAATCCAAAAATAAAATAGAGAAAGGACAATTAACAAAAAAATGTACTTTCAAATGACTACTTTGGGAGCAAGAGTGAATAGTTTCCTATAAATTTCAAAGAGTAGAATGGAGAATAGAGGATACTATATAAATAAGACATGACTATATTAATTTCATGAAATTAGAAAATTTATATGTACTTGCACTAAAATAGTGAATGCGATGGTGAATTGCATAAAATTCCTAGATTTTTTCACCCATTGGTTTTTCTCTATAGGAATTCACATTGTGTGTATTTTTCTCATTATATTTCTTTCTATTTCTTTTTGTTTTCCTTATTATTTTAGAATATTTACTACATCTATAAATTATTAAGCTAAATTAAGAAAACCTTCACTTATGCAACTCTAAAGTATCAATCAAAAGGTTTATTTTTTATTCGTTGATCAAGTGGTATCAAAATAGTAATTTTCATTGAAAATGTTAAGTTTATTGGTTGTGTAGTTGTATGCCAAGTACAAGAGAAAGAGGAAGTAAAGTTTTACTACCTTTTGAACCTAAGATTGAATTTGGAGAGGTGGTATGGAGAGTGAAAATGGTAAGAGAAGAATATAGGAAGGATAGATTTTGAAAGCTAGAAGAAGATGTTGCAAGGGTTCTCAATTTTGAGAAGAAGCTAGAAAATTGGAAGGCATGGTGGTGGTATCCATCTCCAAAATAGGAATTAAAAATATGGCATAGAAAGTGAAACAAGAATAGTAGAAATAGAACAAGATGAGTCATCTAAGGGGAGGTTTTTCAATGTTACTTCCACTAATAAATAATGTTGCTTCCACAAAGGAAAGAGAAAAATAATGTTACACTAATAAATAAAAGATAAGATGTAAGGTACGGAATTGTTGGTCTCATTCTGATAGATATGGCCATATGGATGAGTTGTTATAGAAGCTACACCCTAAATTGGTTCCTTCTAATAAGAAAGAAAAAATAAGTTCATTTGCATGGAAGATGGCATAGAGGTTCATAAAGATCCCTCTAAAGATGATGGATACATATTTTGAGTCATGCTCAAAAAGGGAGTTTTTAAAATAGTGGTGACTCTCATAAAGGATAAGATCTCACACAATTGTTTCAAGCAAGGTTCAAGGTAAAAGGTCAGAGTTTTAATGCTCTATTTGGCTCTTACACTCAATCAAAATTTATTTCTTATAGGTTGTAAATCACCCACATTCATATGTTTTAAGGGGTTGCAACATGAAATAGACATGAATATAACCAAGTAATGTAAGTTAGCATTTAATCTACATCCACAACACGAATATGAAGTGGTGTTTGATGTTGTGCCACTAGAGGTATGTGATGTAATTTTGAGCAATCCATATATACACATGTGGGATGATATCTAATTTGGTCACATTAATTAGTATTGTGAATGATGAAAATGTGAATCACAAAGATCAACAATAAAAAACTCATACTCTCACAATCATGCAATGAAGTTCAAGATCTTGACTCATAATATGGAATTTAGATAACAAGCAAAGTCATCATAGTTAAGATCTTGATTTGCTCCATTGTTGGTTACTCTTCAAAGTAACAAACTATGAAAGAAAAATAATGATATGATGCAATGATAAAGATAAATGATACCTATGTTTGATAAATGACAATGATGAAATGCTTTATAGTGCTTGAAAATGCTTGATAATTCTTGATATTGCTTGGTAATGCTTGAACACTTGAATACTTGATAGTGATAAGAGTGCTAGAGAGATTTTTTGATGTAGGAGCATCCAGGGTGTAAGAGCAATCTTGCATCACCCAAAAAAATGTTGTTTATTTTCAATAAGGGCTAAATTTGGTAAGGTTACTATTTTTAGTAAGTTTGCATTTATGCACGGTTGGACACGAAATCTTACACAGACCTCCAAAATGGTAAATTGAAGCCAATGGTGAATAAATCACTTCAATACCATTTGTCATTTGAGAGATTAAAATTTCAATTTTCAAAAATCCTATTAAAATCTTCGAAGTCAATTTTGAGGCACTTAGAGGCTCTCAATGTGCACTGGTAGAAAACACAAGTAGTTGGCCTTTAGACCCTACTTAGAAAAATTCAAAATAGGGGAAGACCTAAATTTGAATTTGATAGAGGAAAAGCTTAGAAGAATTAAATAAATAAATTTATTTAATTCAAAATGATTGTTGGAGAAATAAATAAATTTATTTATTTATTTTAGAAGAAAATATGTAATTTAAATAATTTTTTTTTTTTAAAAGGAGTGTTAGCTAATTAAATAGTTTTTGAAAATAATTTAATTATAGAGGAAAAGATTTAATTTAAATAATTTATTTTAATTTATTTTAACTTAGAGGAGTATTAGCTAATTAAATAATTTTTGAAAATTATTTAATTATATAGGACCAAAGTTAAATTGAATTTAACTTTTAATTAATATTGGAAGAAAAATGATAAGAGATGAATTAGTTAAATAATTAAAAATTAATTAATTAATATAGATGTGATAAAAAGATTAAGATAATTAAATAATTAAAAATTATTTAATTTTTATGGATGAAAAGAGGAAAATGTTAATTAAATAATTAAAAATTAATTAATTAATTATAGATAGAAGAAATGATAAAGATAATGATAAAATGATAAGATGAAAATGCATTGGTCATTTTTAGGTGACTACATTTTGACCCTCTTTGAGACAATACATTTTATAGTATTGTTTCAAAGAAAAAGATTGACAATATATCATAATGTGCCCTAGTGGACTATGGGATGGAGGATATCATGCCCCCGTGAGAGACTGACTAAAAAATAATAATTTTATGGTCGGGATCACAACAATATGGATTATTTATGATGTTATTCATGATGATGATGATGATTTATTATGACCATGCATATATATGATGATGAATGTTATGATTTATGATATGTGATTATGAAACACATGTTATGATTATGATACTATGATGCATACTAAAACTTGTGAATGCAGCAAAATCAATCTCCACCAAGGATCAAATATCAAAATGAAACCTATAAAGAGAAGATGTAGCAAAAATATGATATGCAAAATGAATGACAACCAAAAAGGAACAAGACATGCTGCTACTTTGAAGAGGAACCTTAGCAAGTGGATATCACTTATCATTTACCCAACTTACATATACACAACACACATGCAAACATAAGAAGAAGTAAATTCATGTCTAAGACCAAGCTACTCTAAGCACATTAAGATATATGCCTTCATGGAAATAGGAGACAAAAGAAAGTCAAACATGCTAAAGAAGACACACATGCTATGACCCAATCTATTCTAAGCATATTATGATAGGTTTTCATCAAAAAATGGGATAGAAAAGATAAAATCAAGAGAGTAAAATAAAAGAAACAAAGAAACAAAAATCAACAACCAACATATCGCTTGCCAAAAGGATAAGCTTAGTTTTGACAAGATAAGGTCCATTGTAGAAAGGATGTATCTGTTAGGACCTTAGATTTATTTTTATACTACCCATCGTAGGAAAGATAATTTCATTAGGACATGAAAAAGTTTTGATAGTTATACCGAAAGATGGGAAACAAGCTATGCAAGCCAAAGATTTAGCTCAACAATTGAAATTCATTTTTCTCATGATTTTCATTAAAGATCATTTTTTAAAATATTTGCATATGATCTCAAGATACAAGAATCTAGTCCAAAACCAAGGTCAAGGCACAAGGTTCCCCTAGCTAGGCAAAGGAAAACTGACATGGGTAAAAGACAAAAATAATAGATATGAACAACCAAGCCATGGAAGACAAGGAAAACTGACATACAAATGGCTAATGATAGGTGAATGAGATGCAAAATAAGGGATGAAATGGAATGCATATGTAATGATGA
>VDFB02253156.1:185930-274858 GCA_007258455.2 Sequoia sempervirens | reverse complement strand
GAATAAATGACCAAAGTTAAGATGTAGAACATTATGTTCCTTTTCTTAAACCTATGGGCAACATGTCTTTTGTAGATTACTTTAAGTAAGCCTTGGTTCCTTTTAAAAAAAAACTTTAAAATTCACATAGTTCATAACTTTAATAAGAGCTATAGGCTCAAATATTAATATAAGGACTATAATCATTGGGGCTCACTTTACAATGGGTAAGTGTACATATCTAACATTTATATTAGGATAATGTGATATTTAATAGTAATTTTAATGTAAAATATTTTATATTTGAGATTCAATTTTGTTGAGAAGCAGACATCTTTCTTGAAGTGTTATATTTTTTTATTGTAGTATAATTTTTTTGACTTGAGTGGCTTTGTATATTTGTAAGTGATTGAAACCATGACCTCTACCTCTAGTTTGAATAGATTGAAAGTTTGATCACATTGGGTACAAGTTGTGGAAACTAAAGATGGAGGATATCTTGGAAGAGAGGGATTAGTGGATAGTTGTTGCAAGGGAAAGAAAACTAGATAGAATGTTTGATGAAGATTAGGCAAGGCTGGTCAAAAGGTATGAGGGACCATTCAATTGTGTCTTATATATTTTTGTTCTTAATTTTTTAGAGGAGACCACCACATTCGCACCATGGAAGAGAATAGGTGATATTTACCAAATAAATTTTCTAATAAATAAATTGTATTTCAAAAGATGTTTGTATTCTTTAAAAATGAAAGATAGTGATTATATTGTAGAAAATTAAATAGTTTTAACTTTATTAAGTCATCTCACTTTGCTAAACGTTACACTTGAGGAATAAGATAAATACATCTTACTACTTTATTCTTCAAGTGTGAATCTTGAGAAAATTTAATTGTTGCTATTAGTGGTAGTGTTGTAGAGTAGAATATGGACTCCTTTATTTCAACCTTTCTATTAGAGGAAATGAGGAAAAAATCCATGGATGAGGACTTGAAGGATGTCTTGGCTACTTAGGGAAGGACCAAGGATAAATGTGGGTCTAAAAGGGATTGAAAAAAATGAAATATAGGTCCAAGTCTAAAGGATGGTCCAAACCCATAAAAGAGGGTAGTAAAGTTTTGAAATTATGGCAAGAGAAGATGTGAAGAAGGAATGCTAAAACAAAAAAAAATCTTATAGTGACTCCTTCACATTTTTTTATGGTGGTGATAATGATGTATTCTTTATTTCTACTAATACTATTAGTGGTGATGTTTGCCTCATTGACTTAGGTTGCTCAAGTACCATATGACTACCCACAAGGAGTGGTTCTTGCCATACAAAGAATATGATGGAGGAGAAAATTTCCTTATTGAAAACACACCAAATTGAATTGTAAGTGAAAGGTACAATTGCATTTCAGTGATGAGAGGGTGAAAAATCTCAATAATAGAAATTTACTTTCTATGTCTAAATTAAATGATTCTTGAGTGCATGCAATATTTGATAAGTCTAGTTTTATACTTGTGAGATAAAATCTAGTGATAGCTAGAGGCTCATGATGCGAGACTTTGTTTAGCCTTGATGTGTCCACATTTTATAATTCTACTAATGTAATTGATAATTATAAAAGTGGGTGTATATTCTATCATTAACATTTGAAACACATTGGTGGAAAAGGTCTTTGGATCCTTATTAATAAAACATGGTTATTGTTTTTTGTTTAGTTTGATGAAAATTTTAATTTATATGAACATTCTATATTTGTCAAGAAAAATAGGACACCTTTTCTCTCTAAAATTTGCAAAGATAAGACATTATAATAAATAATTTATTAAAATATGTTTAGTCTAGTGGATGTGGGTTATGTGAATAAATTTTAGTATTATGTCACTTTTATTTATGATTTTTCTAGATACACCTAGGTTTATTTTCTTCATTCTAAATTTAATACATTTAAGGTACTTGTAGAGAAGTAGAGACATAATAAAATAAAAGTGTTGAGATGTGACAATGGTGGTGAATATTCTTCTAGGAAATTTGATGATCTTTGTAAACATGCAAGTATTGTTTAGGAGAAGAATACCCCTTGCATGCCACAACAAAATGGGGTTCTAGAGAGAGTTAAGATAAACTTAATTATGGAAAGATTAAAAAATACATTTAGTTGGTATGTAGTTAGATTAATACTTTTGGGTAGAGGTTTTGAGTACTAATTGTTACTTGGTAAATTGATCACCTTGTTTGGATCTTGTCCATAAAAAATCCTTATGAAGTGTGAATTGGTAAGGAACCTTTTGTTTCACATTTAAGGGTATGTAGATGTGAGAATTTAATTCATGTGCTTAAATAAAAGTGATCTTGATCTGGAACACTTAGGAGGCATTTGTGTAAGCCGAGATGGAAAATACTAAAAAATCAATTTTTTGGTACCTTCTATGTTTTAGTAAATTACATTTTTGGAGACCTTCAAAGTAAAATTGGCATCAAGACTATCATTGTTTCCTTGAAATGGTTGTTGAAGGATTTATTTTCAAGGGACTAAAATTAGAGCTCTTGGAGATCTTTTTTATGGCATAAAAAGATCCAAATTTGTCCATTGGGCTAAAAGTTATGACCCCACCAAGTTTGGGGTAGTCAATTATTCATGTTTTTTGAAAAATCCAATTTTGTTTCTTGTTTTCTCACACCCAATTGTTGATTTTGAATTCCAAAGGGTGTGATGACCGTTCAAATTATTGAAATTGTATATTTTGTTGGAAATAAATGAACGTGAATTTTGAAGGCTTATAGCTCATTGTCACAAGTTGATGCAGGAGCATCCTGGGCTGTGAGAGCAATCTTGCATCACCCAAAAATGATTTATTTAATTTTTGTAATAGTTTAGATTTTAATGTCCTAGGTGAATAATTTTTTAATAAATGGCCAAATATTTTATTAAATATTTTTGGTCATATTTTATGTAGCAGTTATTGTAATTTGGAAGCATTTTGGTGGCATTTCTAAGGGAAAATATTCAAATATGCCTTCTTGGGCATGGTATTTGGGGAGTTACAAATTTTTGACAAATCATTAAAGCTCCTCAACTGTAGCATGAAAAAATCTAGGTGCCCATGTTGTGTTGACTATAAATTTTCCAAGATTGAGCCTATTTGCTAGGAGTGGAAACCAATTTGTTGCCTATTCTTGGGACTGGTTTTGATTTTTAATAAGCATTTAATATTTTTCAATGCATTCTTCCTAGGTTAGGCATGGAAGATGGAGGCTACAGGAAATGGAGGTAGCATGGATGCCTTATTGGAAGGTGGTTTGATAATTTTGGAGTGGATGATTCTTCCAGACTTTTAGGGAAGAGAAGGGGAGGCATGGATTTTATTGGAGAAGGTGGAAAGGACATTTTGCTCCAAGTTTTGAAGGTGTGTTGCAGCAGCAAATGGATTATGAAATCCATGGTTGAAGACCATCAAGTTGGTGACTAAAGATTGCAGATTGGGGAGCCAATTTCATAGTGTATGAGGGTGATTTGAAGAAGAAGAATCTGGGGTTTGTTTGTGAAGTTTTTTACTGTCATACAATAGATTTATATTTATTTTTTTAATGATTTTCTTCAACATATGTGGTTTCACAAACTTGTGTAATCATATTTTATTGAAGTTGAGAAACTTTGTTGCAAGTTAAATAGAGAAGATAAATTTTGTTGCTGCAAACTTTTACATCTTGTTTGTTGTTGTTGGTGTTGAATGATTTTGTGTGAGGGTTGTGTGAGATCCCCCCTTACATCAGTGGCATCAAAGTGAGAGTTCTTGAGTGTGTAGACATAAGTGTTGATGTGAGGCAGTTTTCACCAAGACTTGAGGGTGGAGTGTGTGTGATTTTTGTTGCATGTGTATGTGAAACTTGCAAGATAAGCTACATACAAGATTTGTGGAGTAGAGGTTCTTGAGCGTGTAGAAATATCACCGAATGTGAGGCAGTTTTCACCAAGACTTGTGGTTGTGGATGTGAATGGTGAGAAATTTCCCAAAACAAGTTGTGTTTGAAAGGAAGGATGGGATGGGTAATGAGGAGACCCTTGATAATTCCATTTTTGCAAAAATATTGAGAAGTGGAAAATAGGAAGCACCGTGAAGAATTTGAAAAGCTCTAGGCTGAAGTAAATACATTGGAAAAGAAGATTAAAGAGGAAGTGAGAATATGGGAGAAGAATGCTCTCTTGAAAAAGGACAAAGAAGAGAAGAGAAAAAAGAAAGAGTGTTGTAGCCCTTTGGTAAGGGTTGAATGTAAGGATGAACATGTGGGGAAATCCACACAAATGTAGAAGATAATGAGAGACAAGTTGCAATAGTGGTGAGTGGCAGAAGCTACAATGAGGCTTGAAGAAATCCTTTTATAGAAGGATGAAAAGGAAGATAAAGAGAAAGGGGAAGGGGAAGGAGATAAGGAAATTGCAGTGGAAGTATGTCTTGTTAAAGGCATAACAAACATGGTTGCAATAGAGGTAGAGGACAAAAAGAAGGATACAAAAATAGTTGAGTATCCTTTGGAGATTGAAAAGGTAGGAGGAAATACCAAAATTGTAGCTGAGCATGAGGAGAAAAATGTTACAGCAGATGGTGTGGAAGAAGATGTTGTAGCCACAATTAAAGAGGAGGTAACATTTAAATTTCCTAAATTCTATGATAAATATTTCTATGTGAATGAAAATATGAGAAAATAGAAGAGTGTGAAGAGGTCAAAGTAGAAGAAGAGATGGATGAAAATATAGTGGTGGAGGTGAAAGAGTGTGAAGAGGAAGTGAGGATAGAAGTATTTTATTTTTCATAAGCTTGCTAGTGATGATTTATATACAAGAAGAGATTTGTATGATGTTGCAGAGGATAGTGTAGATGCAATTTGGTGGAGGTGGATGGACTATGGTGGGTTGAATCCCATAAGATTGGAGGAGAATGTGAGATACACTTGGAGGAGGTGGTTGAGTTATGGTAGAGTTGATTCCACATCAAGGAAGAGGAGTAAAGAGAAGAGTTGTGAAAGGAGGAGGATGCTTGCAGTTCCAACTAGGTGTTGGAAGAGGAGAAAGAATAATCAATTGGAGGTACCAAATTTAGTGATGGAGTTTGCTAAATATTGCTTGCAATCTAAAAAGCTGGTACTACCACTCAACTCCATTTTGTGAATCCATATTCACAATTTTTTTCCTACCCCGAGTGTTTGATGCAGGAGAATCCTGGGCTGTGAGAGAAATCTTGCATCACCCAAAAATGATTTATTTGTTTTTTGCAATAGTTTAGATTTTAATATTCTAGGTGAGAAATTTGTAATAAATGGCCAAATATTTTATTAAATATTTTTGGTCATATTTTATGTGGCAACCTTATTGTAATTTGGAAGCATTTTGGTGGCATTTACAAGGCTAAATCTTCAAACATTCCTTCTTGGGCATGGATTTGGGGAGTTACAAATTTTTGACAACTCATTAAAGCTACTCAACTATAACATGGAAAAATATAGACACCCATGTTGTGTTGACTACAACTTTTCCAAGATTGGGCCTATTTGCTAGGAGTGAAATCCAATTTGTTGCCTATTCTTGGGAGTGGTTTTGATTTTTTTCTTTTTGTTGATAATTTAATATTTTTTAATTCATTTTCAATGCATTCTTCCTAGGTTGGGCATGGAATATGGAGGCTACAAGAAATGGAGGTAGTGGATGCCTTATTGGAAGGTGATTTGACAATTTTTGGAGTGGATGATTCTTCCAGATTTTTGGGGAAGAGAAGGGGAGGTATGGATTTTATTGGAGAAGGTGTAAAAGACATTTTTTTGTAGGTTTTGAAGGTGTGTTGCAGCAGAAAATGGATAATGAAATCCATGGTTGAAGATTAGCAAATTGGTGATTGAAGATTGTAGACTGTGGAGCCAATTTCACAGTGTATGAGGGTGATTTGAAGAAGAAGAATATGGGGTTTGTTTTTGAATTTTTTTGTCATATAGCAGATTTATATTTGTTTTGTAATGATTTTCTTCAGCCTATGTGGCTGCACAAACTTGTGTAATCATATTTATTGAAGTTGAGAAACTTTGTTGCAAGTTAAATAGAGAAGATTAATTTTGTTGTTGCAAACTTTTACATCTTGTTTATTGTTGTTGGTGTTGAATGATTTTGTGTGAGGGTTGTGTGAGATCCCCCTTGCATCACAATTTTTTGCCAAAATTTCCAATTTTTACAATACTATAGGTACTCACACCAGGTGTTGTAATATGAATTCCTCATTCATGTTCAGATCAGATCTAATATAGATCTAAAAGTTAAAAAATGTATCTTTGTTGGTTACAATGAGCATGTGAGAGGCTATAAGATTTGGAACACATTAACTCAAAAAATAGTTTATTCTCGAGATGTGATTTTCAAAGAGTTTAAAATATTTTTAGGTCCTTGACAATCAAAGGAAAAGGAAAGTAAATAATGTATTTTGAGACTAGGATTGCAAATAAATAAGACACATTTTATGACAAATATAATGTTGGATTAGAGGATAGAGAGGACAAAGAGAAATTGGGTGGGATTTTTCAGTAGGATGAGCATGTAGAGAAGCAAGAAGATTTTATTATTCCGCCTTTGAGATGATCCAAAAGTCAAGAAAACCTAATTGACATGTATATTTCACCATATTTTTATTATGTACTTAATTTTTTATTTATTGATGATGAACCAATATCTTTCAATGAAGCTCTCTTTTAAGAGAATAGTGAACTTGGGTGTAGGCTACACAAGAGGAGATAATGACATTGGATAATTGTTACACCTAGCATCTTGTTATTTTTCCCAAGGGAAAGAATCCCATTCGTTGCAAATAGGTATAAAAAATAAATTTAAAGTAGATGGTTGGTTGGAGAGATACACAGACAAACTAGTGACCAATTTTTATGAAATAACTTGTACAATAGAAGAAAATAATAGGAAAATGCTTCAAATACTTGATCATAATATGCTACTTTGAGGGGCTTCAAATACTTGATCATAATATGCTACTTTGAGGGGGAAACCTCCTAATCCAATTTGAGGGGGACACCTCCAATATTCTTCAATAAGAACACAACACTCAACATGATGCTAATAACCTACCTATATCTCCTATACATACCATACTTATGCCTAGGATATCACCCAGGCTAATCTAGATAACCCTATATAAGCCTTAGGTCGACCTAAATAACTCAATAATAATATAATAATGATAATATGACTTAATTAAGAGTTAAGCTAGCCACATGCCGGCTACTCATAACACTATACACTCTATAGGCGTAGGAGTATAATGTTTCCCTCCTCTTTATAAAAGCATTATCCTCAATGCTATTTTTTTTCTTTTTCTTCTTCTTCATCTTGTTTTTTACTTCCGCTTCTTCCTCTACTATCGATTCTTGTTGTTCTTCTTTTTTGTGCTCTTGTTCTTGTTCTTATTTTAACTCTTTCTCCTTCTCTTTATCTTTCTCTTGTTATTGTTCTTGCTCTTGTTCTTTCTCTTTCTCTTTCTCTTGCTATTTTTCTTGTTCTACTTCTTGTCCTTTTTCTTTTTCTTCTTTTTTGTGGCTACTTTTGTTGTGAAGAAGTTCTAGAAAGATAATTTTGTGATAAATAACACAAATGAAGTCAAAATACTCTGAATTTTTTCTATAACTTACCAAGACCTTAGAGGCTTCACTTTCCCAAAAATTAGGTGTTGTACAACCTTGAGTGTGAATTTTTTGGAAACCCTAATTATACAATAAATCAATTAATTATGCTCCAAATACTCTTTTTTTAAAATTTAGGCTCCTCTCTTACTTCTTCACAAATGCACGAAAATGAAAGAACAAATTCAACAAGATTTGGAAGATATGTACTTTCCACATAAATTGGGAAAAAACCCTAATTTTGTAATAAATCACTCAATTCGTTTCAATTCCTCTTAAATATGGATTGTAGCTGATCGAATATGTTATTCAAAAACCCTTTAAAACTTATAATTTTTTTTCCAAAATTTGGGAGATATGTGTTACAAAAAATGGCCTTCAAAATTGAAAAAAATGCCTTGTTGTAACAATACCAAGATCATGCTTTGATACCATTTGTTATGAAATAACTTGCACAATAGAAAAATATAATAGGAATATGCTTAAAATACTTGATAATAATATGCCACTTTGAGGGGGCAACTTTCTAATCCACTTTGAGGGGGATACCTCCAATATTCTTCAATAAAAACATAATACTTAACGTTATGATAATAACCTACCTATAACTCCTATATATACCATACTCATGCCTAGGATATCTCCCAGGCCAACCTAGATAACCCTATATAAGCCTTAGGCTGACCTAAATAACTCAATAAAAATATAATAATGATAATATGACTTAATTAAGATTTAAGTTAGCCACAAGATGACTACTCATAACACTATACACACTATAGGGGTAGGTGCATAACACCAAACAATAATCCTAGGGAGAGGGAGTTGATTTTGGTGATTTTTTTTTCTCATATTGTTAAATTATCTTCCATTAGATCATGTTATTTATTGCTATATCTTGTGATTTTGAGATTGAGAAAATAAATATTAATGCTAATTTCTTGCATGGGGATGTTGAAGAATAAATTTATACACATCTATATGGATTTAAGGTAAAAGGGAAAGAGAATTTGATTTGTAGGATAAAATGATATTTGTATAGTTTAAATAATACTTTAGATGTGATCAAAATTTTGATGTAGTTTCTTTGAAGTTAGATTTTTTAGAAGTGTAGATAATCATTGTGTTTAAGTGCATTAATGATAGAATTATAATTGTTGTCTTGTATGTCTATATGAAATGTTTATTGGTAGAATTAAGGCAATGATTATGGAGCTCAAAAATTATCTTTCTAGTGTATTTGACATGAAGGATCTAGGAGCGACAAATTTATTTTGAGATTGAAAATTAGTAGGGACCAAGTTCATAGAAATATTTGGTTTAATTTTTTCTATGCACAATTGCAAACAAGTGATTATTCCTTTACCTATAGATACAAATGTTTTATTAGATATGTGTCATATTTTTTATGTTGATGTAGATTATATGTATAATTTGAGTTATGCTAATGTTGTTGGTAGCCTAATGTATGTGATGGTTTTTACTAGACTAGATAATACCCACACGGTGGGAACTCTTAATAGGTTTATGTTTAACCATGGTAGAGAGTATTTGACTTTTGTTAAGAGGGTATTTAGATCTTTGTGAGGGACTTATGATTATTTTTTATGTTATCATGGTTCTAATGATATAAGAAACTTATTGAATATACGTGACTTTGTTGATGTATATTGGGTAGGAAACTTGGATAATTTAATGTCTACTAGTGGCTTCATATTTTTTTCTATTTGGTGGTGCTATTAGTTGGATGATTAAGAGAGAATCCATGGTTTCTTTGTCTAATACAAAGTAAAGTATATGACTACTACACATTCCTACAAAGAGGCAGAATGGCTATAGAGAGTGTATTAGGATTTAATTTTGATTGTTGGATGATTTAAATCAAATGTGACAATTAGAGTGCTATTTATTTGACTAAGAATTCCATGTAACATGATCATACCAAGTATGATATATAACAAAAATGTATTGATAAGATGTTGTAGAATATGAGGTCATATTATAGATGGTTGATACTCAAGAGAATGTTGTAGATTCACCTATTAAATTAATGAGCACAAATAAGTTCTTATAGTGTAGGGAGGTCATGGGATTTTAATTCATATTTCCTATTATTCCATTAAAATGTATGATATCAAGTGGACAAATGTTAGGATAGTGTGTTATTTAATTGCAATCTTAATGTATAATGTTGCATCTCCAACTTCCTTGGAATGGATATTTGGATGCTCATGTAGTTGAGCGATTATTCTTTTGTTATTATTATCCTAATTGAATTCACATATTAGTTATAATATAATTCAAGGAAAAAGGTGGAGTATGATGTTGGTGGTTACAAATTGAATATAGTTCATTCATGTCACTTAACCATTCCTAGGTGCTAGGTGGAGAAGTGGATCATCTTCTTAATTATTGGGTGGGTCCCACATGTTTAGTGGTCTCATATTGGAGCACCAAATATGGGGGAGTGTTCCCATGAAGTGGAGTAGTTGAAGACTTTTGTGAGTTATGTTTACTATTCATAGATGTATTTATTTGTCACATGGGGCCTTGGGTTTTCACCATACAATGGTTTTTGGTGGTCTTGGTTTTAAGAATCCACTTGTAGTTTCCTCTCAAATCTTTATATACTATATGAATTGGATAAATATTTTATGATTTATTTATAGTTACACATGTTCTACTATAATGATACCAAATTAAATGGAGAAGTTCATTAATTATGTGTTCTTATTTTAAAAATGAATATAAACTTGTGCTCTTTTTGGTGATAGAGTTTTTTTCTAAAATGATTTCTTCACACACATCTAGTGTTGTGTTTAAATTTTATTTTTTTTATTTCTTATTTTTTAATTTATACTTCTCACATTCATTTTATCATTAATAAAATGATGACATAGTCTGCATTTTTTATTTACATTTCTATTAACAATATTTCATTTGTATTATTTTACCAAGTTGTGTATATAATCATTTTTAATAACCTTCTAATGTTGCACTTAATATTACATCTTAGTACCATGTCACATCCTAATACTAGTCAAAACACCCTAAGGAATAAAGGTACCTTCTTCTCTGTAGGTTTACCTCACCCCCAAAAGAGTGATGAATCTATTTTCATAGAGGGGTCAAATAGGGTATATCAAGGAAATGCACCATCTTGATACTCCTAGCTTTTTAAAAGAGAATAAAATCTTAATCCTTATGCCTCAACTATGAACCAAATGTGGTAAGTAACTTATGGGAATGGTGTGAATCCCGTGCACTACTTTGAAGAACGTTTCAGAAAGACTTGGATGTGTTTCTAGATACAAGGTGTGTAATGACAACCGTGAACACTGCAACATATGCAACAAATACATGAGACACTTAAGTCTCTAGATTAACCTATGCAACCAACCCATTACGTTCACACGAGGACTATTGGCACGTCATGGAATTCCCACCCAGATTTGTGTTACTTTCTTTTGATTTCACACACTTTAATATAGCCCGCTGGTAAACATGCTTTTAGGGTCGCTTATGAGTTCTCCATTGCAGGATATGTATCATAAGCATGCCCTTATCTAATAAAAGGGATGACCAACAAAAAATTCAAAGATCCCAAAGTGTTTCTCATCACCCAGGATCATTAAAAAAGATGCAGGGGGAGAGGATACACACTTGGCTTGCCAATCACGAAAGACACGGTGAACAATTTATCACAATTAGATTTTAAGCCCAAATGACGTTTTATAGATTAGAATTCATGTTTTAAAAGTACCAAATTCAAATATTAGAGACTTCAAACACTCATACAAATGTTGTAAACCAATTTGTTGTCATTGTAATTCAATTTTTAAGCTCAAATAAAATGTTTTTAGATAGAAATTTGTGTTTTTAAAGCACCAAATTCAAATGTTAGAGACTTAAACATCCATACAAAATGATTGAAAATAAAATGATCTTGAAGTTCTGGAAGCAAATGCATTAGTATCTTAAGCCTTTAAGAGTCTTGGACCGTTTGTCAACCCTATAAGCAAATGATTAGTAGTTTCAATGAAGGATATGCCATCACCCTATAAAATTTGCACCAACAACATTAGATAATCTCAAAATACAACACACAACAATTGTGTTAGGGTTAAAGGTAAACTAAGTGTATCACTAATTTTTGTAGGTAGGCACTCTCTTGCACTTCTAGAGGGTTTTGCACCTAAAAGGAGAAAGGTAACCCACAAAAACTTGGTGATACACTCAAGATTAATGCTAGTATGATTGAAATATGGCTAAATGAAATGTCCTAAATGCAAATAAATGATAAAAGAAATGAATTATTGATATAAAACCTAAGAAATGCAAGTTGTTTGAAAACACATTGTTGTATGCAAAAAGCCTAGAAAGATGAATATAAATGCAATCCAAGTAGAACAGAAAAGAAAATAGAAAGTATGCACCTGGAAATATGTTGAAGACTGAAAATGTTATTGATCCTAAAAATTTGGCCTACTAGGACACTTACGCCATTCTGGGCGACCTAGTCCAAGATTTGGAAAACTGCACCGGAGCCCATTTCAGCCAAATGGGTATCCAAATCTACATAAAACTTTGAAAAATAGGTACAGTGGGACTAAGTCGCCATTGTTGGAAACTTAGTCCACTTCTAAATTTTTGAAAATCCAAGAGTGGAAATGGAAGCCCTCGATCTGCACTTCGGTTCCAACAGGTGGCTGCCTCTGAAACTCTTATTTTTGGCTCTATAAGTGACTTTTGTGGATATTTTTACTTTGCAAACAAGGAGATTTCTTCAACAAATTTGCAAACTATTCTTCAATGATCTTCAAGCCTTCAAGATACCTAAATCTACAAACACATAAGGAAAGAGAAAGAAATGTTGGACGTTAGGGCATGGGGGTTTTCCTTCGTCAAACCCCTTTTTAGGTACAATTAAACCACAATGAAGAAATAATGTAATGAAACATGGAATAATGGAGTTAGTTCAAATTTCCATGATGATAGATCTTGAATTTTTGTAGCAATAGATGAAGAGTTTTCCCTTGAATGTCTGAAAAAGCTATCTTGATGACTTAGAATGCCAAAACCCTAGCTTGCTTGACTTGAGAACATGATGAATGATGATTAAGTTATGAATTAGGGTTTAGAAGCTTGTATTTATAGGAAATCCACCTAATTTTCCCATTAATTTGATCCCCAAGGCCGACCTTAATGAAGGAAAATGGCTTGATAAAATTTTCCCACCCAAACCCTCGAAAATAGCCACATTGGGACTAAGTCACCAGGTTAGGCAACTTAGTCCACGGATGTAATTCACCCGGATGGATGACTTGGTCCCACTTAGGGGCTCTTTGTTAGGCTGGATTGTCAGTGAAGAAAACAGGTTTATATAATGATTTGATTAGGTCTTTGATCAAATTAAGCCTTGGGATGCACAATATGGGGCCATAGGAGCCTATTAATGATGATGTAAAGGGTAATTAGGGCTTGGGACACAAAATCCAATATGAAAGTGTGATTAAGTACACTTTACATCATTAAAATCAGGTCCACATAGCCTAGAAAGGCACAACATCCCATGTGAATGTATAAGACACATTACAACACTAGATTAGAATTAGGTTTATCTTACAAGCCTTCTAGATTAATGTGAAAATGCAATTAAATACATTTTGCAACATTGGTGGGGAAAAGATAGGTCATTAAATTCTGAAAGAGTGTGAGAGAAGTCACTACAGCACTGGCTTTCTTTACAAGACATGTTAGATGAATTTTATTAGGTTGCAAAGGTCCAAAGACTAATGGACATGCTGAGCCACCTCACAACACTAGATCAAGGCATTAAAAGTAGGTCCAATTTATAATGGTGAACACACACTATATCCAAGCAAGGTATAAACTTTTTTGAGGCACGTTTATTTACTTTAGTGAGAGGATGAACTTGCTTCAAACTCACACTAAAGTAGACATTCAAGAAGAGTCCAATCATACCAATGTGGATGAAAAAGAATGAAAAAGATCAAGGCATCGGCCAAGCCCCCAGGATCCAAGATCCTAAGTCATACCAACATAAGCACAAAAGGACACACACAAGGTGAATAATTTGCAGCAAGACAAGATACATGATCATACAATGGCAAGAACTAGAGAAAAGCGAAAATAAAAAGGTGGATCAAGCTTCGACCATTTGTCCAAAACGTTGTGGATAAGATCTGGGTTGTTTGTCCAAAAATGCATACTCACTCTAAGGCGACAAAACTTTAGGCTATCCGTCAGAGTAGAGAAATCCTAAAAGGTGAGACACATAGGCTGTTGTGCTCGCATGTGAATGGCTAGCGGAAAAGTCATTCCTCATAATGGCTTCCTACTCAACCATACCAAAGTTATACATTTTGATAACTTTAATAAAAGGCCTCTATAATGAAAATGATCTTTGAGGCTCCATGAGATAAGCAAAATTCGATATGCTTGACACTCATAGCTTATTAGTGGTGTGAGAATGTTAAAGGGATTTTTAAATTCAAGTACAAGGTCTCATCTTAGGGAACAATGTGCCTAATGTTTCCAAAGAGGAGAAAAGTGCAAAATGGTCTCATCTTGTTTCCAAAAGAGGGACAAGTGCAAGGTCTATCTAAAGAGCAACATTGTACCTAATGTTTTTCTAAGAGAGGAACTTACAAGAAAAAAATGCAATGACAGCTGAGTTTTGATGTATGCCCCAAAGTGGTTTATAACACCATTACACTATGAGTAATTGTTTTAAAGTAGAAGAGGGAGACATGAGAGCTTTTGCGGAAATCCCTATGCCAAGTCATATGTTTTCAATAAGCTACATCATGAAAAAGGGTAGTATGTCACACATGATCCAACTTAAGGCATGTCATCCACATCCCAAGCTTGCTCTTATATGCTGCTAGAACAACGGCTAGCCAAAGAGAGGGGGCGATGGGTGATATTCCAAGGACAAGGCTATTTATCCCCTTGCCCCACTTAGTGTAGGACAACAATGAGCCAAAATGATGCATGGTAGAGTGAAATTTAGTATCAATTAGAGGAATGGGGTGCTTCCACATAATGAAGAGCACCTAACTCCTTATGATGTTGGATTTTACTACTCAAATCTCTACATTCATTAGTAGAATGATTGTGGAATATGTGATAGGCACAAAATGAATTCTTGTAATAGAATTTCTTCGGTTCATAGGAGGAAGGAGATCAAGTGATCTTGGAGGAGTCGTAAAATACCCTCTTGATGGGTGGTAGAAGTGTGAATTTCTTGTAGTTTGTGACAAGATACTTCTTCCTTAGTACAGATGTCATACTTACACAAAGACTCTTTAGATTGTGAGATTTTGTTCCTTCCTTTGGCAGGAGGGGTGTAAAATCTAACGAGCTAAAATCATTAGTGTTTTTCAAGATGACATTGACATTAAGCGAAGGTGTATTTGTTTGTTTGATTTCTTACAAAGGAGAGTGATCAAGACTACGAGTGTCTATGAGTTCAAGATGCAAGCTTTATGGTTAATGTGGGCTTTGATGAATTGGTTTTGATGGTGTTGATATTGATTAAAGGCTTGATTGTTTTCTATCAAGGGTTAAGCCGCCTAAGATATGAGTTGTTTCTTGTGTGATAGGATCTATGGGGACACATTTATTTACCTTGTTAAGCTAGCATCACATCCTTTTCCACTATAGCCAAAGTTGTTTCATAAGCTCATAACCTTTTCCATAAAAGCTCTTTCATTGCTTTGGAATTAGGTGGTTTTTGTGGTTGAGTTCATCAAGGTTTGTTGTGCTTGTTTGGTGTCTTGGCAACGGAGGAGTGGTAGAGGGTGGATGCTTAGAAGGTTGTCTAAGTTTTTGTTGATATGATTACTTTTGGTTTGCCCTTGTTAGAGTCTTTTGTTGTGATGTATTCTCCCATGAGTGTTGGTGTGAAATCTAAGGAACCCCAATCATCATCTAATAGCTTCATGGCTTGTTCAATTTGTTTTTCGTTGTCATTTTGTTGCATGGGTTCCACATGTGTAGTTGATGTTGGTGTGTTCAAGGGATTTTATTTGGTTTTCTCAAGTTGTAAGACACTATAAGGCTCGGGATCGGCTTTAGTGTGTATAATTTTATTTGTTGTGGTCTGCATTTCATTTTATGATGAAGAGAGAGTGGAAGGCCATGCATTCATTGCATGAATCCATGGTCAGCCTAAAATGATATTATATGAAAGATCATTAGGCATAACATGAATTGGTGTATCCAATGTAACCTCCCCAACTGTAAGAGGAAAAGTGATCACACCAAGGGGTTGTTTGCATACATTTTAAAATCCATGGATAGACAAGGAATTAGGTTAAATCTTATTATTGATCCACATGAAGCCTATCCAAAATATTTACACTACACACATTAAGGGATGAGGCACTGTCAACAAGGGTTCGCTTTATCCCTATTCTTTTATATTGAGATATTATTATGAAAGCATCATTTTTTTTTGCACTTCCAAAGGGGGGAGTTCACTTTGGTGGAAAACAATGTCAACATTCAATCCTTGAATTAGGGTGGCTATGTCATTTGGTTGTGCATTAGAAGGGATAGGAATTTGTTGTAAGGTTGTTTGAAGCATAGTGTGATAGTTAGGTGAATTCTCAAGTAAATCCCATAGGGATATCTTTGTAGGAGTATGCTTAAGTTGTTCAACAAGATCATACACCAGAGTAAATCGAGGATCTATAGAAAAAATGGGATTAGGAAAAGGTAATGGTGTTGGGGTGGGTTATGGCAGTTGCGGATTGTTTCTAGTGGGGTATGTATGAGCAACAGTATTATGACTTAGTTGCTGCAAAACATTACTTGTAGGTGGGTAAAGGACAAGTTCGGGTTGGTTTTGAGTTTGTTGTTTGTGTGAAGGTGGGTAGAGAATTAGAGGGTTCTTAGGATGTCCCATGGGGTATGTATGAGGTCCATTGATCGAGGGGGATTTAATGGACACTTGCGCATTTATAACCTCAACGGTCTTGGTTTGATGTATATCTAATAAAAGGAAATCTAGAATCACCTTTTGGTCTAAGGAAGACACATTACTATTGTTGCCATTTTCTAGCACCATGATATTCTCCCTTGGAGGAGAGTTTTTAGGAGAACTATGAATCAAATGTTCTTGACATGCATGGATTGGTTCTTCTAAAATAACTTCATCGCAAGTAGGGGAATGATCAATTGTTGGATTTTTGTGTTTATCGATAGTGGAGATATTAGGGGAAGACTCTATTTGATTGTCATTTTTTCTGTAAGGTATCATTCTCTTGTTCCATATTGGTGGTCACCCTAGTAGGAGAGCTTGTAATATGTTCATCCATGATTAAATTTTGCAAAGCAGCTTCATCACAAATAGGGTAGGCATCAAGAGAAGGGAAAGTATGATTTTCATGCTTACCAAATAGATCTTTCCATAAGATAGGAACATTAGGGAAGGGAGGGACAATGTTCTCATGACTCTCATCCATTGTGTTTTCCAACATCAAAGTATCATCTTCATATCTATGAGAGACACTAGGAGAAGAGCAAGTATGATTATCATGATCATTGATAAGTTCATTCCTTTGGCCCATAATGTCTTGCAAAATAGGATAGGTAGGGGCATGATCATAAAGAGGGTTATCATAGATCTTGAAAGTTTTCTTATCTAACATTAACATATCCTTATCATTATCACAAGAGGAGAAGATGTTAGGAGATGAACATAGGTAGGTTTCAATGGTATCTTTTTGTGTTGTGTGATCATCATGATTACGTATCATTATGTGCTATGTTTCAGTAATGTTTTGTCTAATACCTGAGAGGTAAGAGGAGAGAAACAACTCGGGTTTTCGAAACTCTCATCAATTGGTTCTTCTAGCACTATAATATCTTCTTCACAAGTAGGAGAGATAATAGGAGAAGAAAAAAGTGATTGTTATGATTATCCAAGGTTTCTTTCACTAGACAAACCTAACCCATAGAAGGGAAACTAGGAGAGGGATTGATGACAAACAAAAAGAGAGGGGAAAGGACCTCATATTCATATGCACCTAACAAAACTTTCTTACAACATGCAATAAGATGTAAAAATAGAACATGAAGTATGATAACTATAGATTTTTGTAATGAAAACATGATGTAATGATTATTCTACAAACTTGAAATGTAACCATGCTAAAGAAAACATGCAAAAGAGGAATGCAATTTTTAAGATTTTAAGGATGACAATTGACTGATTATGCTATGTAACAATATGAGAATGCAAACTTGAAATTTAATCCATGCATGAAATGAGCTAATTTAAGCTAGATTTGATGAAATACATGTACCAAAAACTCAGCCAACTGATATAGATAGGTAAGGGCAGCAAACAGAAGCTTAAAAATAGGGTTTTTAGTTCTGTAAAAGGTTGTTTTAGGGGTGAAAAGGGACTAAGTTGCCCAAGGTGGCGAATTAGTCCTAGTAGGGATTTTTTTCATATTTTTTAGATTTTTTTGATGGATATTGATGTTTGTTGTGCTGTATGATGCAAACCTAAGATGCTAATGCAAAATTTTAGAAATTTTTAATGATTTAAGATGCAAAAAAGCAACCTATATGCACTTTCACTAATGCAAAATTTGAAACCCTAGAATGCAACTTAACTAATGCAAAATGCAATGCAAGCTAATTATAGGATGATGAAGGACTCTAAAATAGACAATAAGGTATTCAAAAAGTTGGGTTCACCAAAATGTATCACTAATTTTTGTAGGTAAGCACTCTCTTGCACTTCTAGAGTTTTGCACCTAAAAGGAGAAAGGTAACCCACAAAAACCTAGTGATACACTCAAGATTAATGCTAGTATGATTGAAATATGTCTAAATTCAATGTCCTAAATGCAAAGAAATGATAAAAGAAATGAATTATTGATATAAACCTAAGAAATGCAAGTTGTTTGAAAAAACATTGTTGTATGCAAAAACAACTAGAAAGATGAATAGAAATGCAATCCAAGTAGAACAGAAAAGAAAAATAGAAAGTATGCACCTGGAAATGTGTTGAAGATTGGAAATGATGTTGATCCTAAAAATTTGGCCTACTAGGACACTTATGCCATTCTAGGCGACCTAGTCCCAGATCTGGAAAACTGCACCAAAGCCCATTTCAACCAAATGGGTATCCAAATCTACTTAAAACTTTGAAAATAGGTCCAGTGGGACTAAGTTTCCACTATTGGTGACTTAGTCCACTTCTGAATTTCTAAAAATCTGAGAGTGGAAACATAAGCCCTTAGTCTACATTTCGGTTCCTGACAGGTGGTTGTCTCTGAAAGTCTAATTTTTGGCTCTGTAAGTGACTTTTTGTGGATATTTTGACTTTGCAAACAAGGAGATGTCTTCAAAAACTTCTCAAACTATTCTTCAATGATCTTCAAGCTAGCTTGAAGATACCTAAATTTGCAAACACACAAGGAAAGAGAAAGAAATGTTGGATGTTAATGTTGGATGTTAGGGCATGGGGGTTTTCCTTTGTCAAACCCCTTTTTAGGTAATTAAACCAAAATGAAGAAATAATGCAATGAAGCATGGAATAATGGAGTTAGAAACTTTCCATGATGATAGTCTTGAATTTCTGCAGCAATAGATGAAGAATCTGCCCTTAAATGTCTAAAAAAGCTATCTTGATGACTTAGAATCCCAAAAACTTAGCTTGCTTGACTTGAGAACATGATGAATGATGAATGAATGATGATTGAGTTATGAATTAGGGTTTAGAATCTTGTATTTATAGGAAATCCATCTAATTTTCTCATTAATTTGATCCCCAAGGCCGACATGAAGGAAAAATAAACTTAAAATCCAATTTCCCGCCCAAACCTCGAAAATAGCCCAAATGGGACTAAGTCACCAGGCTGGGTGACTTAGTCCCACTTGGATGGGACTAATTCACCAGATGGGTGACTTGGTCCCAAAGGGGCTCTTTTGTCAGTTGGATTGTCAGGGAGTGAATAAAACATGTTTATATAATGATTTTATTAGGTCTTTGATCAAATTAAGCCTTGGGATGCACAATATGGGGCCATAGGGGCCTATTAATGATGATGTAAAGGTTAATTAGGTCTTGGGACACAAAATACAATGTGAAAGTGTGATTAAATACACTTTACATCATTAAAATGAGGTCCACATAGCCTAGAAAGGCACAACATCCCATGTGAATGTGTAAGACAAATTGTACAACACTAGATTAGAATTAGGTTTATCTTACAAGCCTTCTAGATTAATGTGAAAATGTAATTAAATACATTTTGCAACATTGAATTAAGGAAAGATAGGCCCATTAAGTCTAGAGAAGTGTGAAAGTCTTTTACAACACTTTACAACACCTTTACAAGACATTGTTAGATGCGTTTTATTCAGTTTGCAAGGGTCCAAGACCTAATGTGGACATGTAAAACACCTCACAACACTAGATCAAGGCGTCATTAGGTCCAATTTATCATCAATTGTTCCTATATCAAGCAAGGTATACACTTTTTGGCGACACACTAAGAATCCAAGAAATTTTGACAATCTAAAGTAGACATGGGAAACAATACAATAACGTCTTTGTTACCTGTGATAGCGGTGCTGAAATTGGTACGATAGTGGTCATGTCAGATGATAGTAGCAAAAAAATAGTATGATAGCGGTTATGTTCTAGACAATAATGGCTATGTAACAACAGTCAGGTAAAAACTTGTCAACAAAAATGACAAAAGAGGTTAGTTTTGGCAATAGTGGCCAGTTTTAGGATTACTGCAATAGAAAAATAGGACAATAGCAGCTTTCTTTCATACAATAGTGGTTCTATTCCTGTAATGAAATATTAGAAAAGAAAAAGAAGCTTTGTTCCTACAAGCGGCCAAAAAATATGACAACTGCATTCGAATTTAAGACTATAATGACCCAGTTTGACATAAGTGATCCCTACAAATGACGACAGTGACCTAGAACATTCAATTGATCAAAAAACTTGATGAAAACGTTAGAGTTAAGGAACTAGGCCTCATCGAGTCTGCCAAAATATGTAAGGGGGAATTATGGATCAGGATTAGTAACAATGAATGAATTCAAATCAATTCAAAACAAGATAACAAGACCCACTTACCTATGAAATGTAATTGCAAAGCTTAAGAATCCAAACAAGCAAGGATAACATAAACAAATGGAAACATAAATGGATTCAAAAACTACAATCATACCATCCCATGATTGAGTGTATTTGTGTTGAGGATGGATGTTGGATTTCTTGATTCAACACAAAGCCTCCATGATTGCAAAATCTTGATAAGATGATGATCTAGAATGCAAGGATATGTTTTCTCAATTTGCTCAATAATCAATCTGACATGACCTTTCCACAGATTATCTAGATGAATTATGAGAAGGATGAAGGTTGTTTTATAGATTTTCTAATTTCAGATGAATGCTCTGGATGCAAGGATGAAAGATCAAGATCAATGATCGAGGTTCATTGAGAGGAAATAGATTGATCAATTATCTGAACTAATTAATCCAATCAAGGAAATTGATTGGATAATCAGTGGGGTTGGATTGAATAATTAGTGGGATTTAGAGTAATCGATGGGAAGGGATTGAGTAATTGGTGGGATTGGAGTAATTTGGCACTGGAATTAGCCAATTAGATTGATTAATCAATGGATATGATTTTTTCAATCAAAATGTGTGAGGATAATTAATTAATGTTGAGAGGAATGTGCAAGATGTATGTGATATAATAAATAAAATTTTATTTATTAATAGGCTATTATTGAGTGAATTTTTGGGAAATCAAACAAAATTGATTTAATTATTTAATTTGGAGAGGGAGAGTAGATTAATTAAATAATTAATAATAAATATTTAATTAAGTTAGAAGAATAAATAACGTTAGTGACATAATTAAATAAATAATGTTTATTTAATTAATCAGGAGGAATAAGGTTAAATTAAGTGATGACATAGTGAATTAATTAAACAATTCGATATTATTTAATTAATAGAGGAAAATAGGGTTAATGATGTAAATGATGTTAAAAATGGGATTAATGATGCAAATGATGTTAAAAATGGGATTAATGATGTAAATGAAGCGAAATGCAATAATGATAATGAAAGTGGTGCCAATAATGGAAAAATGCAGTTTAGGATGTGTGATATATGTTGAGCCATTTTTACATGTCTACGGGTAGAATTCGACAAGTTACATAAAGAGCACAAGATTGAGACACATAAGACAACTTCATTCACCCCAAAAAATGGAGTTAAAGAGAGGATGAACAAGACGTTGATGGAGAGGGCTAGGAGTATGTTGAGTGTTGCTAGCCTTGAGAAGAAGTTTTGGGTTGAAGCTATAGTACAGCTGCATGTTATTTAATCAACAAATCTCCTACATCGGCTTTTGTTGATAAGACACCCATGGAGGCATGGTCTAGTAAAAATCTTTCGATGAGACATCTAAGAGTACATTTGGTTGTGAAGCTTACACTCATGTTTTGATTGAGAAAAGGTCTAAGTTGGAGAACAAGGCAGTTAAATGCATCTTCATCGGCTATGGTGTCAATGTGAAGGGGTAGAAGCTTTGGGATCTCGTGGCCCAAAAGGTTTGAGCTATAGTAGAAGTGTGATTTTTTGATAGATGAAAACTTCCACAATTGAGTTGCAATCAAAGAAAGAGGAGAAACAAAAGGAGGTATTTCAAATTCCACCTACTTCAATGAAAGAAGAACTATGTAATCCTATTGAACCTGATGATGAGGAGAGTTTGAGAAGCTCTTAAATTTTTGAAGAAGAAGAAGAACCTCAACCTCAACAATTTAGGAGGTCTACTAGAGATAGGCGAAACTTGATAGGTTTGGTGATTCATTGTTGGATTCTAGTTGCATTTTTACTTTGATTGCTAACACTGATGAGCCTAGGACTATTAGATAGACTATGGGTATGAGTGATGTAGATTCCTAGATGAAATCCATGGATGAAGAAATGGTTGCATTGAAGAAAAATGATACATGGGATTTGGTACCTTCGCTTGAAGGATGGAAACCCATTGGATTTAAATGGGTGTTCAAGAGAAAATCTAGTCCAAATGGAAATGTTGAGAAGCATTTAAGGCACAATTGGTCACTAAGGCGTATTCTCAACTAGAGGGAATTGACTTTGGTGAGATTTTTTCTCCTATTGCAAAGTTGGCATCTATCTAATTCTTGTTATCACTTGTAGTAGTGTATGATCTATAAGTGGAACTAATGGATGTGAAGACAACGTTCCTTCATGATGACTTGGAGGAATAAATTTACATGTCACAACTAGAGCATGTCATGGTTAAAGGTAATGAACATATAGTATGCAAGTTGAAAAATTCTTTGTACAGTCTCAAGTAATCTCCTAGGATGTGGTACCATAAATTTGGCATCTATGTGTTGTCTTTGAGATTTCTGAGATCTAAATATGACCATTATGTTTATTACAAATCTGATAATGGCCGCATTCTCATAATTGCATTGTATGTAGATGATATGTTGTTTTTGGGAATAGTAAAAGTTTTATTTTAGATTTGAAGTCTCAGTTGTCAGCACGATTTGAGATGAAGGATATAGGTGCAACGAGGTATATTTTTGGGATGAAAATCAAAAGAGATAGAGCTAACATAAAGCTTTGGTTAAGCTAGAGAAAGTATGTGAATTCAATGTTGGAGAGATTCAACATGACAGCTTACAGACAATTAGTTGTTCCTATAATGCAGGGGACAAAGCTTTCTATAGAGGATTGTCTAAAATCTCCTACTGAGATAGAGGACATGACCAAAGTACTATTTGCAAGTGTTGTTGTAGTATTATGTATGTTATGGTCTATATGAGGCCGAACATTTCCCAAGCAATGGGAGTCCTTAGTCAGTTTATGACTAATCCTAGATGAGTACATTGGGATGTAGTGAAGAGAGTGTTCAAATATTTGTGGGGTACTTTCGAGTATTCCCTATGTTTTCATGGTTATCCTACTAGACCTCGACACTCAATGAGTATTTGTGGATATGTGGATTCTGATTGGGCAGATGGCATTGACAATAGAAGATCCACCAGTGGCTATGCATTCACAATGTTTGGTAGTACTATTAGTTGGATGAGTAAGTGGCAGGTTGTAGTTGCTTTGTCCACTGTAGAAGTAGAGTACATGACAGCTACTCATGCTTGCAAGAAATCCATTTAGCTTAAGAGATTGTGTTCTGATATTAGTTTTGATGTAGGACATATTACTATCTGCTATGATAGTCAGAGTGCAATTTTCTTATAAAAGAATCCTACTTTCCATGCCGGAACAAAGCATATTGACATTCAATTTCATTTTGTTCGTGATATGGTAGAAGGTGGAAAGGTGAAGTTGGATAAGGTTGATACTTTGACGAATGTTGCATATGCATTGACAAAGCCAGTGAGCATTGATAATTTCAGATGGTGTTTGAAGTCTATGGGCCTCACAACCTCTAGCAGTTAAATCATGTTTTTCATTAGCTCTTCAAAGGTGTTCGACAAGTGGGAGAATGTTAGAAAAAAGGTATCTCAACTTTTAATCATTCTTATCATATTTAATTATTTAATGTTGAAATTATATTTGATAATTATCCCATGTTGCTTTGTGAGTTACAACTTCCAATTTCTATTTCTGAGGAGTCAAGTGGAAAGTTGCTATTACAAGTGGAGTTGTCCATGAAGGCAATTTCTATTTCATGTTGAGTTTGCATGGAATGTGAGATTTTTGGAGGTACAGTTGTATTTTTGCAAGTGCATCTTTTGCATGTACAAGATTAGTGATAATTGGCAGTTATAATATTGCATGTGTTGAGAAGTGGAAACTTACCATTATGCATGTATTTAGTGGTTTTGTTATTTTCCATGTTGCATCTTTAGTATTGATTGTTGAATTTTAGAAATATCTAATTAATGCATTGTAAGCTCCTATATATTAAGCACTTGTATTTTGGAGTTGTATGTTACTATTTTGTTGAAGTATCGTCATGCTACTAGAATAATCTAAAATCGAGAAAAGGTGTGAAGACTCCTACAAGAGCATAGCTTTGCAGTTATATTGTAACTTGTTTGTCATTGTTGAATAATATAATTGAGTCATGTTTTGGAGTGTGGGGTTTTTCTCCCAAAAGGGTTTTCCCCACATAAACTTCTATGTTATGATTTCATTATTTTATTTGTTTGTGATATGTATGTGCATCTTTAATGTTGTAACAGTTTAAAGGTGTTTAAGAATTTCTTGCAACACTCTCTTGCTTAGATTAGTGTAGGAAGCATCTTATATGCACTTTGCTTCCTTTCAGACATCGTAACACAAGGTACCATTTCACCTATGACTCATGGAAAACATCATAACTATGTAAGCAACAAGACATGATTTAGTGTGTATGTGTGCATGAGTTCTTGGAGTAATGGTGCACATGTCATTCTTTTGGATTTGCTTCCCTCTCTCCAGTGATGTCCTCCCTCCTCATCTGGAGGGAGAAACTAATTTTTTGTATCCACATAATTCAACCAACAAGGTAGTTAGTCCATTAATCAGAGTATCATAACACTATAAATCATTCACTAACATTACAAAGATCTAACTAATATTTTCCTTTGTCTTAACATTAATAAAGAAAAATAATCACGATATAAATATCCACAATTCATAGTTTGGGTAACATAATTTAAAACACATAACAAAGTACTTGACTTATAGTTAGTTAAAATAGCATAGCCAATTGATCCAAAAACAGGGTGTCACAAATGTCGGTTTAATGGAACATTGGTGATATATGTTGTAAATTAGTGTATATGAACTATGAAGCCTCTAATTCACTTAATGGAATACATAGGTATGGCTAATGATTTGACTTCCAAAATAATAAGTCTACACTTAAAGATATGTCATGATATAGAGAGTTTACTTGATAGAGCTACCACCATTTAAAGTGGACAAACACTAATAGGAAAGTTAAGAGCTATAGCATATTAATTGGTTTGATTATTTATTCCACATTGATGTGTTATGCTTAATAATAAAATTATAATCTATAAAAGAAAATAATTGTAACCAAGGGTGGTTATTATACTTAAACATCAATGGGTTCAATAAAATAGCTCTATTGTAAAATAAAGTAAAGACGCCAAACATCGATTTTTTTAATATATAATAATAAAAATACTTTAAATTCAAACAAAATAATTGTATCTCTCGTGTCTTTTAGATAGTTGTATTTAAGATATCTATATTACTTATTTCATATTAATGTGTTACCAAACTATAATCTATAGAGAAAACTAGTAATAACTAAAGTTGACTATTACTTAAAACATCATTCATTTAGTAGTAAAACATTAAATAAAAATGTAACTATAATATTTATTAACCAAGAAAAATATTTGAAAATAAGCTCCATACTATATTATAATTATGACCATGCTTAAAATGTTCATCCATTTTACATGTATTACATGTCTTGCATACATGCCTATCTCATCTCGCAAAGCTCCATAATATTGATACCTATGGTCATACTTAAGAGATTCATTTTACATGTCTTACATGCATGACTATCTTGTCTCCATGTGCTTTCAATCAATGACATCATTTTATCACAAAACCAATAATACTTTCAGTCATTAGACTGATATTTATTTAAAAATTAGATATATTCATGATAACCATTACAGATATCTATGATGGATATAATTCTTCTTTAAAGATATGAAACTTAGCTTTTGCAGCATTCCAATCATTGGCTGGAATTCTTTTTTTAAATTTGTCTAATTACCACCAAAATTTAGATCCCACAATCCCATATAATTTGATTTCGGAAAAGAAAGCCTGATTGTCCACAACATACACAGAAAGAAATAATACTACCCGTTGGGGAAAACAGACAGTGTGGGCGATATTATGGATCTCCACATCATAAGCCAATATAAATAATGGCATACAAGTGTGTAACAGCAAGAAAAACAAATAAATCGCTGGTCCAATAAGAATGCATAGATAAGAAGAAAAATAAGAATGCATGGATAAGAAGAAAGGCGATAATTTCAAGGCAAGAACTAAATGCCGTCTAGGGACGGCCGCAGTATGGTAAGTGAATTCTTACAAAGTTAAAAAACAGTGCCCAGTATGGTAGGTGAATTCTTACAAAGTTAAAAAAACAGTGCTTTTGAATAGAATCAGAGCCGCTATTATCATGAAAATTAAACGAAAATATTGAAAAAATTATTATATATTGAACACATTTGATGATTTCATAAACAAGACGACACAAACATAAGCCACCTAGTCTCTGGATATTCTGATGAATATAACTGTGATATTCATAAACTGAAAAGAATTGGTAGGTCTGGGTGGGGGAGGGAACCGAATATGCGCACAAAGTACTTCTTGATGCCATTCATGAATCAGCTCCATAGTCTGCATCATGTTATTCATGCACACTTTTTCCGCTACTCTAGATTGTCTATATATTTGTGCCAGAAATATGAACAGTTTCCTTCAACAAATTGTATCATATGATTGTGTTTTGTATGTTTTTGGAAATAAATATAGGCATTCCTGTTTCAAATGTTCAGTGTACTGGGTTCTGGGTATCCCCTAGTTGTAAAAATAATGCTATTGTGTATGTTCTCCAATAGATTGAATGGTGTGATAAAACACCCATTTATTGAACTGGCATATAGTACTGCTGGGTATATAGGTTTGAAGCTATCTAGGGAAATGCATACTCCTAATAAATCATCTAATTCTTCTAAAAAGTTCGCCGGCTAGAATTCCTGTTTTCCCTTTTGATTTGATAATAACATGGATAATAGCATCAGTAGCAGTAGTAGTAGTAATCGGAGTAATAATAGCAATGTATCAGATCAGACTAGTGCAAGTCTTATTTTGGAGCAACAGAGGAGTGTAGTTAATGAGGACGGACATCAGATTGTGGTGGCAATTGTGGATGCATCAAAGGAGATCACTTTGGGCGTATTGAGATGGGTATTCGAGAAACTTCAATTAAAACCCGGGGATAAATTCATATTCCTTGGGGTCCTTCAGCAGATTAACACTCCTAGTATGTATAATTTTACGAAAATGTTGGGTACTTCTAGTCGACCATTATGTAAGAATAATATCCTTTATACTTCTTATTTGTTGAGGGAAAACATTTTTGTTCATAGTTCATTCCATTTTTTGTATGAATTTCTGATTTGGAGTTGTTTTTGTATATCTTATGGTAAAATATATCAGAGCATAGTTAAAATTCTAAGTAGTGTCTTCTTCATATGAAATTGGGAATATTCTTGGCTTTCATTAATGCAGATTAAAGTTTTACTACAGTTATTTCTTAGACCATTATGCCCCTTGTCTATAAAATCTCCTCGGATGACTCTTTCCTTGGTGATGAATATACTGCTGCATGGTCCAGAGATGCACTGCTTACCTTACTGTTACAAACTCAGTTAAAACTTAAAATCAACAGGAACTCTTGAACAAACACTCGTCTACATGGAGTGAAACTGCACGCACACAAAAGAGATCTGACTACTTTCACAGTCTGACCAGAGGCCCTCTTACTAGCTTCATCAGTTCCCCAGCTGCTCAACAACGTTGGGTGTTAAGAAGACGGTCCAAAACAATAGTTAACCCCTAGTACAATTCACTAGGTATCTTCAAACTTATCATTTCTTCAGATGACACTTATAGACTCTGTCTATGAGACATGTTCTTCAAGTTGATAGTTTAGGAAAATGAAGGGCTCCTCTTGTCTATTCCAAGTTAGCTGTACCTTTGTAGTGCCATTCACAAATTTTTCTGTTATGGGTGCTTGCGATTAAGTGCCTGACGAGTCTCGCCAGGAGAACCTAAGCTATTAAGGGTAAACTCCTAGGATCTACTACTGAATCACAATCCTCAGACCCCATTCGCCTATTTAGATTATTTATGTATATTAATATATTGCCTTCATTTCTTTCAAACATCTGATTTTAACTTGGAAGATCCAGCTTCATAGACAATCCAAATCTTTATTGTGAAGAATTGATTTCTTCTCGTGGATTGTAAGGGGAAATAATTATGGATTATACCAAGTCAAAAACATAACTCAAATATGTCTATCATACGTGGAGGATATGCTTTGTAAATCTTGTTCTCTTTGCTTTTACAGTGGGGAGTAAAACAAGAGCAGATCCAAATTCACAGACAGGATACAACATGAATGTACTGATCGAGGAAGCGATACAAAGGAAAAAGGAGTTTGATAGAAACGAAGACCTTATGATTATTCAAAGGCATTGTGAAAAGAAACAGGTATGCCTCAATTAACTTTGATACATCAAAGCGCTGGTTGCATTTATGATTCCCTATCTTCATATTGACCCGTAGTTTATAGATACAGTAAAGCAAGCTAAGCAAAAATGATGCAGATATTTCTCTGAGCCTGCAAGTTTAACTCTATCTTCCTGTATCAAACTCAGTAGAAGATAGAGTTGAAGAATCTAAGGGAAACTCATACCAAGAGGAAGTACAGCAAGTGTCTTGTCTTATATCTGAAAGATAAAGAATCAATCATAGCATAAGGGAGTATAATAAGGAACCAGCTTTTGCACGTTACTCTAAATGATACATAACCTCTTTTTATCTCTGTCCTTCATTCTTGATTCTGCAATCTGTACTAAGGAATTAGAAAGGAACACAGCAAACTGAAATGTTACAGCAGTAAATAATAAACATGTACCATAAGATAATCATTCATGCAGCAACATATCATATATCCATTTATAACAGAAAAATGAATATTTACAAACTGTAACCCTCTCCCATTTAACATCATGCATTCCTATTTACAGCCATAAAAGGCCAGCAAGTATAAGAAGTCTAATTTGACTTTGAATTCTATTTTTCTATCCTACAAAGATTGAGAGGATACAAACAACTAATAAAATTAGTAAAAACAATTTCCTCCTATTTCTAACACTAAGCCAAAGCCAACACTCCGGGAACAGGTCCTCAATCAACTCCTAATTCAGTGCTGAACAGTATACATCATCCTCCTGTTCAAAGCTAGTTTATTTAGAAACAATCTTCAACAAAATAAAATATCAGAAAACTCAAGAACTCGATTACAATTAATATTTTTTTCTCTCGGTGATGCTGAATTGTGTTTACTTCAAAATGCTATTACATCAAACATCCAGGTAAGAATTTAGAAGCACAATGCCCACAAATTTGGGCTAGATGGTAAAACCATTCTTTTGATGTAAAGAACCAAGCCATAACATGCCCTTCCACCAGATTAGATACCTAAACAATTTTTCACATTTTTCTTTCTTTTGCTTCCAACTTTTTGTTGGATTAAAAACTGTTCTCCTATGCCAATCTATTCTCTTTCTCTTTTCTCAGATTTTTGTGTGTCCAACATTCTATTGTACCTACACATAAACATCTTGGGCCACTTGTGATTTGATTCCACTACTAGAAAATCTTGGGTCACTTGTGATAAGATCCCATTACTAGAAAATCTTGGGCCACTTGTGATAAGATCCCACTGCTAGAAAATCTTGGGCCACTTGTTGTGATAAACTGTATTCCTCTTCATGGCAATCTTCAAAATCTACTCCTATCCCACTGTAATCCTCAGTATTTTTCCCTTCTTTGGGGTAACATAACTCAAATCTTCATCCCATTTATATACCTTCTCTCTTAAAATCCTTACAAATCACATTTAAAGGCCTCCCTTCCACTAATAATTCTACCAACTCATCAAGGAAGTTAATCTTTCTCCCTGAGTAGTTCTATTCCCTGACTAGTCCTGAACTCTATAGTTTTCCTCTCTATAAACAACTCTTGCTCACAAAATGAGTATTTATTTTGACCATTTGTTTTTTCCTTGTCACAACCCTTCAATGCCTAGGCTACAATTCTCTTTTTCTTTACATTTTTATTATAATATGCCTCATACTTCTCTAATATCCACCATAGTTCCTTTGACTCAAACTCTAATTTTTTTTTTGCTTCTTTTGCTTGTCTTTTGTTTGCTTCTGCCTTTGTCTTTATCTTATTTCTTCTTCAAACTTGGTTATCTTTTCTTTTTACACCAGTACACAACTCCATCTTTGCATCCACATCTACCCTCCAAACTATTAAAAAGTCTTCTTATATAAATTCTCTACTCCCAATATCTTGAGATGCTCTAGTACCAAATAGATACAAACATTTCTCTGAGCCTGCAAGTTAAATTCCAAGGTACCTTGTTCCTAGAAAAACTGTATCAAACTCAGTAGGAGATAGAGTTGAAGAATGAAGGCAAATTCATACCAGGAGAAAATATAGCGAATGACTTGTCTTAGATCTGATAGATAAAAAACAATGACAGCATAAAGGAGAATAATAAGAAACCAGCTTATACACAACACTCTAAATGATACATAACCTCCCTTTATCTCTGTCCTTCAAGCCCGATTCTACAATCTAAAGTAAAGAATTAGAAAGGAACACAAGAAGCTAAAATATTACAGCAGTAAATAATAAACATGAAGATAATTATTCATGCAGCAACGGATCATATATCCATTTATAACAGAAAACTGAATATTTAGAAACTATAACCTGTTCTATTTCACATCATGCATTCCTACTTACAATTATAAAAGACGAGAAAGTAAAAGAAGTCTAATTTGACTTCCTAAATCTAAAAATAATTAATTAAACAACACCGATTTTCCTATCCCACAAAGACTGAAGTTATAAACAACTGCTAAAATCGATAAAAACAAATTCCCCATATTTCTAACACTAAGCCAACACCACACTAAGAGGTCCTCAGTCAACGTGGTGAACGGTTTCACATCAACAAACAAGTGCACTACTAAACCAAAGCATATTGCAATATTTAGAAATCGTATGGTTTGTCATCCCCAACAACTCAACTGTTAACTTAAATTAGACATTGTTTCAGGTAGAATACAACCTATTTACAAATTGTTGTTATGAGTAGGTCGCTATTTGCATAGAATCCATCTCTAAATTACAGTATGTACTGTTCTTGCAAGCATGTGAATTCAACTGCCACCTAGTAGGAGATTGAATCCCATTTTCTTTATAGAAATTTCTAGTGAAATAAGTAATTTTGAAAGAAAATAGTATAATTTTGGGTTTGATTAAAGTGAACCAAAATCTCTGCCAATCTTGAAGCATTATCATGGGGTGATTCTATACTCTTTGTGGGTCCCCTTGACCATTCATGAAAATATAGTCGCTGAAGTGACGAGAGTATTCGATACAGGTCAAGGTCAAACAGCTCGCTTGAATTACTTTTTCCAATTTTCTACATATCTATTTGGCATTTATCCCATATTTGGAAATTTAAGATGAAGAAGGTATATAGAATAGTGTCTGAAAATCTTCTGAATGATTTCTTGAGTATGAATTCCAGCTAAGATTATGTCTGCTACAGAATACGTATTGCTATGACAGACTCAAAATATTGTCTTGTTTCAGATTGAATTTCATGTAGCAGTTAAGGCAGGGGTTTCAACAAAAGCTATAGCAATGGATGGCATCAAAGCTTGTGAACCTCAACCCACACTTGTCATACTGGACAGGTAGATTAAGCTTATTCTTACGAGTTCACTTAAACTTGTGAATACGAGACTCATAAAATACAGAAAAACTAACTATTTAGTGGGATTTGAATAGGCACATAAAGGAGAAGAGACATTTCGTGGAGAAACTGAAATGCAATATTTTACGGGTGAAGCGGAACAACACCTTACAGATACTACGCAGACCATCCAAAGCATCTTTCACATACGATGAAATGTTACCAGAATTAGATTATAGTTCATTTCGTTCAACAACTCCTGTCAACACTAATGCAGCCAAAGATGACCAAAGTATTCCTCTAAAAACTATGCACATCTAACCTAGTAGTCCCATGGAGGGGGGCTTTAGATATTTAATATGTGCTGCTAACATGGATAATATTATTATAAAACTAGACTTATCACAGATTATGCAAACAAGATTAACAAGTATTAGAAATTGGGTAATAATTAGAAGGCAAGGAATCCATGAAGTGTACAAGAACATCTAATCAAAATTAGTATGGCTAAGAAATTTAGCGGCTATTGCAGGTAAAAGGGTCTATCCTACCTTAGATTTTCGGTTCCCTTCTTATGTGAGAAGTTGTCAATGAAAATTTTCAAAGGGCAATTAGCAAAAGCCAAACTCTCAGCTCTCTTCTCCAATTGCAGCTCAAAATCTTTTTAAAAAGTATGCATATGTTTTAAGTGAAGATTTGTTTTTCCTCTTCGAACTCTTACTAAGCATTCATAGCTTTCTGGACGATGAAGGAAGAAACAATATTAAAAGGAAGTGGTTAAACAGAGCGAAGATGATTCCACATACTTTCACTCTTGAGTGCAAAACTTCCATACCCAATAAGAGATGAGGATGGATGCAGTCTAACTTGGTGGAAAAGAATGCATAGAATCTAACATAGGATAACCAAGATGTAGTCTAATTTTGTGAAAGAGTATAATTTAGGGATGAGACAAAGTGCAGTATATCTGAACCTTAGCTGAAGGAGGCAGGCCATTCAAACCCTTCTCATGGATTGTCTCGACATAAACCGGTGAGGCTAGAGCTCCATATGTGGGCCTGAATGGAAAGGTTGACTTCCCCAGTCTGAGATGGCCCCTAGGTCAACAAAGCTACTATTCAATTGAGTTCTGAAACTGTTTCAAAAGAGAAAATGATGAGGTTGGGGTGTCTATTTAGTGAGAGATTTATCTTGTAGTTAAAACAACTTAACAATAACTATTTAAGACAAATTGAGATTCTTGGTATTCATTTAAAATTAATATGACTACTTTCTTTTGGTTTTGTCTTCAAAAGACAAACAGACAGAGCTTGCAATGAGTTACCAATTCAAAAAGAAAATTATGAAGATGGTTGTGACATTTCTTTTGGATGTCAAGCTCTACAATCGAGCAAGCATGAAGATACCGAACTCTTCTTCAAGCAATTCATCAGACAGTTGGTTCCAACTTTGGATGATTAAAATCTAATCACAAATATATTGTTATTCTAAATGTAAAGGTGAATTCTTAAAAAAGAAAAATCCAGATTAAACCTATCTTTGATTTCTTTCATAACCTTTGCAAACTCTAGATCCTTCATTTTGCTATAATATTGCTTTTCTGTCTGCTTAAAAAACTTTTTTTTTCCTCCCAAAACTACTTAAATCTCATGATTGATTGTATATACTCTATATATATAAAACAAACCTTAAAAGTTTAGATCCTACAGACAGATGAATTTAGGATAAAAATTAGAAGACTGCAAATAGATTATATAAGAGAACAAATTGAGGACTGTAGACAGTTGAATTCAGGGTATAAATTAAGAAACTGTTGACAACTGAATTGTTACTAGTATAGATATTTTAATTATATTTATTTTAAAGATCTCAAGAAATATCAGTTTGGAGACATCTATTATTTTCAGTAACAGTTTCAATATAGATACTTTTAAATTTTTAAATTGATGTAATTAAGATATCTATGCTAATTTAGATACATATATATGCTGGACTAAATTCAAGATCTCATGTCATATATTTAATAGTATGGAGCATATCATAACATTTTTGAAAGCATAGAATATTATTAAGAAATTCAAAATTATTTATCAAAATTTTAAATCATCAAAAAATATATTTTTAAAATCAATAAGTATTTTTCACCTTTTTTCTGAAGGGGTAAAATGAAGACCACATCTATTATAGACAAGTTTGAACTTGTAAGAGTTTTTTTTTTAAGTAGGTGAAAATCCGTTCATTTATTATGTGTAAAGTAGAAATAAATTTTCACTTTTTCGTGAATAATTATTTTTAGAAAATTTAAGATTATATTTGAAATGAAATTCAGATGTATTTTTGTACTTGTCCCATACATTTTTTAAATATTTTATAATTATTATATAATTTTTTTTATCAGCAAGAGGCAAAGCCAAATTTTATTAATATATCTACTATCAAAGGATCTTACATCTTATATTACAAGATAATCATTATAAGCTCATACTCCAAACCAAAACAGCAACTGTTCTTGACAGGATATAAACATCTGAAAGAGCTCTAGTAGACATAATTAAGTCCCAACCAGTGTTGTGGCCAAAGGAACAAACTGTCTCTTGCAAAAATGGCCCCAATAACAAAGGACCTTGATCATCTAACATAGCTTTACTGCCACCACCTCACCTCTTTACCTTCCGCTGCAAGATTATATAATTACTATTTTAATATGTTATCTATTTATTTTTATCTTTTTATTTGTTTTTTTAGTAGATTCATGTCATTACACTCCATCCCTTGCTGTCATTATAGATTATAGATCTCCACATAAAAAACAATAAGATCTCTTTTTCTTAATGCACATTACTACTTTACTCAAATGTTTTTGCATCATAATATCACAAGTTTACAAGTATAAAATATTGACCAATCTTTGTGCTATGGTCAGCCAATTACCTTTTTTAAAAGAAAATGCGAATCATAAACCCTTCTTGAATCCTTTTATTAAGTATATGCACTAGGATCTCCTTTTGGAAATTATCAAAATAGTATTTACATTTTTTTATGAAACTCATTTTAAGTTTTTTTGAAAATTTACTCGGCAGAAAATAGCCCGCATAGAATACCCTGTATCTCATTATAATCAAAATTAAAATATCTGAAATAAGAGGAAATCAGTAACACCCCCTCCATGGCTCTTTTTTTCTTTAGGTATTAATATCTGTGTGGTATCAAGTGTTACTTTACATTTGTGAGTGTATGTCTTCTTTTAATGTCCAAATCTAATTCAATATCAATATCTAATATTTTGTAACAGAGTTACAAGTCGAGCAACCAGTTAGGATTGAAGATACCATGTCAAAAGCAAAATCGATGAATGATTTATTTGGCCATTCTGGATCTCCTGACCCAGACATTGCATTGGATGTAGATGCTGATAATCCAATACAAATTCCCAGATCTAAAAGCGATCCTATACTGGACATCAATAAGGCAGTTGATGCTACAACAAATGTTGATCAAGTTTCCCCAGTGCCATTTACGGTATCAGACCTACTCAATAGTGAGAAAAGCAAAGAAACTAGTGAAGCCACTGATCCCTTTGCAATTGTTAATCAAGCGAGTCGAGGCTTTGACTTAGATGGATCCCCTGAGGATTCATCAATGCTCTCAACAGACTCGAAATTCATAACCATAGAAGTCTCAAGCTCAAGCTCCGGTTATAAAATTTCTGAATGTGAGATATGCAAATATAGGTCACCAAATATTGGCAGAGAACTAAAATCATTTGCTTGTTCAGAAATTCATGCAGCTACCAATAATTTTTCCAGTGAGAATTTCATTTCTGAAGGTGGGTTTGGGCTGGTGTACAAAGGTAGGCTGCAAGATGGACAGTATATTGCAGTTAAGCAACATAAAGAAGCAAGCTCGCAGGGAGAAAAGGAGTTTAGGTCTGAAGTTGAAGTTCTGAGCTATGCTCAACACAAGAACTTGATAACTCTGCTGGGCTTTTGTACTCAAGATAACCAGCGCCTACTTGTGTATGAGTATGTTTGCAATGGGTCTCTTGATAAACATCTTTCCAACAAGGCAAATCCATTGCAGTGGAAGTACAGGAAGAAAATTGCAGAGGGAACGGCCAGAGGATTGAGATATTTGCATGAGGAATGCAGAGGAGGTTGTATTGTTCACCGGGATATGCGTCCTAACAACATCCTTGTTACCCACGATTTTGAACCTATGGTAAGACCACATAACTCTCTTTACGACCTTTTTCTTTTGGGAAGTTCTAGAGTCCATAAATGACGTCATCATGAAGAGGAAGTTACATTGTTCATTATGATATGCGTCCTTAACGATATCTTTGTTACTCAGGACTTTGAGCCCAGGGTATATCCACATATCTCTCTTTAAATTTAAATTTAATATTTTTGGCTCACAAGTTCCAAAGTCCATAGATGGTCACTATAGAAGTCATACCCTGTACACCTTGTATCCAATCTTGAGACTCTAAGATGGACAGGTGATGGTCAGTTTATGATGAACTTGGTTATACATTTTCGCCATCTCTGGAAAACACATTCTTGCTACTAGCAGCAGGCTGAACAGCACATCTTGGTGCCATGTAACCCCAACTAACAATATTTAAAAGAACCTATCAATTGATGTAATGATGTTTCTGAATTTTAATTGTGTTAAAAAAATTTACATCAACATTTGAAATCATATTTAATGATCCATCATCAGAATCATACTCTCTGTTCTAACTATGTTTCATGCTAATGACAGATCATTGAATATGATCTGTTGATATAAAAAAAATTAACACAATTAAAATCCAGAAACATCATTACATTACTGTGAAAATTTAATGTTGTCTATCAATGGTAAAATTTATACAGAAAATCAAATAAAGAATACATGTTATAAGAGTAAAGTTTTAATGACAAGATGGGTTAACTATTGCAAGAGTGTTTGTCTAAAACTTGAATATGTATTGCTTCATTAAAAATTTTGACGTTGACAATGTTGATGAACCAGGTTGGAGATTTTGGATTAGCCAGGTCACAGAAACCTTTGGAAGCAGACAACGAGACTAGAGTTGTTGGCAGTTTTGGGTAACTTAGACAAGTAGCTGTTTATTATGACCCGCATCTTAGAAGAAAGGAAGATCAACTGAAAATATTCATTACACTTATTTTTCCCTTGTGCTCTTGATGTCCAGATATTTGGCTCCAGAATATGCAGAGAGTGGAAAGGTTTCCACAAAAACAGACGTCTATTCTTTTGGCATGGTGTTGTTGGAGCTGATTACAGGACATAGAGCCCTTGATAGGACACTTCCTGGCGAGAGCCTTCTAGCATGGGTACAACCCAAAACACTTACAATCTCCTTCTGAACTGAATAAAATTTGAAATATAGATGATGATCTTCTGAACTGACCGATTTACTTTATAGGCACGCCCTTTGTTGGATGATCGGAGATATCATGAGCTTATAGATCCTCTTCTCATGGATTCACATGACGTCCATGAATTATATTGCATGGTTCGTGCAGCAGGCCTTTGCCTTCGCAAGGATCCTAGATCGCGACCGACAATGAATCAGGTTAAATGCCAAAATCTTAATCTATAGAGCTTGGTTTTTTCAGAACGTTCATTTGTGTAAAATTATTTGTCTCTTATCAGTGCATGATTTTTCCTGTCCATGTAGTATGCTTCTTAAAATCTTTTCACAGTCCATAATTCATAAATATTAATTTCAAATCAGTCTTCATCACCGAACTAAGAGAGATGAAGCACAGGTAAAAGGTCACCAGTCATAAAACTGTAAAAGCATTTGACCATAGAACATTTTCAACAATAAAGCCTGCTTTATATTACCATCTTATTTGAGTAGTTGTTGCCTAACAAATCATTGATTGTGTTGGGGTCATATATGTGCAAAATATATGCATATTGTAGGTTTTCAATTTTTTTGGGTTTGCTTATTAGCAAAATTATTTTAAAACTAATTAATTAAATTCAATTTTATAAATTACAGGTTTCTAAATATTACTTTTTATTCTATTGAATTAAATGAGTTATATTATTTTATTTTTATATCATTTTATATTAGTATTCTGTGTGTAATTTAAAAGTTCAAAAATTCTGTTATTAATAATACAGAATTATTGCATAATTTTAAAAATAAAAATGATTAATATAAACATGTATTATTTATTATGTTGGCATACAATTTGATTGTTGGTGCTCCATGCAATTGTCTCAATGTTGGTTGAGTTTCTTTGTATCTGTTAATTTCTTTGTACAAGGATTTTGAACCTTTCAAAAACCCATTTTTATTCTTTATAAAAAAAATCCTTTGATAACTCTATAACACTACAGCATGTTCATTTGCTGTGGTTCTGTTGTTTTCTTGGGGTCTCTTTGGTTCTTTTGTTAGTTTCGTCGTTCTTTTTCTTGTTTTTTAGTCTCATATAGTTGTTGCCTGTTTTTGTTGTACAAGATTTTGTGACCCTTTCAAAACCTTCTTTCAATTCATAACTTTGATAAAAAACGCTTATCTAATCAAAGAAATTACAGCATATTCCACATTATAGAAACACCAGATACTTATAAAAAAAAATTAATCAGAATTGAGTGAGAAATTTAAAGCTACAAGATAACGATGGAACTTTAAAAGTGCAGGTGGTACAGATTCTAGAAGGCAGCATGATGAATCCATTGGAGGAAGACTCTCCAACAATGAGGGGTAGTGAATCATTCATACAAATCTTAGAAACCTCCCCTCCAGCTGAGGAGCGTGCTTCGCAAAGTGGAAGAAGATCTTATGCAAAGAAAAAAACCCCTTTCAGTTATTATGAAATGCTATAAATGGTTATAGGAAATGGATGAGTGTATAAAATATAATGGAGATTCCAAAATACCTGGTAGTGTTGAAGAGGTTCTTTAAAGCTAAAAGTTGGCAGTGAAGTCTAATCTTGCAAGGGAGGGGAAAAAGAGGTCTAAGGTCAGACTATAACCATGCAGTTAGTACTTCAGTTGGATTTTACAAATTTTTTCATTCATAACTAATAAGGAGGTTTTCCCTATTTCAATAATTTTGTCTGTTACATTTAGTTTACACTAAGCATTGATGGAGGATAAATAAAGAGACTGAAAATTAAAATGGAGGAAGGTTACTGTATGATCCAAATCAATATAGTGCACTGTTATTCATTGTATGGTTACAACTTGTGGTAAGATGAAAACAATGGATAATAGAAATGTATGTAGTTACAACTATTTGTAAGATGGAAATTTAACAGGATGGTTATCTAAGTCAAACGAACAGGAAATTTTGAGCAAAACAAAAGTTTGCATAGAAAATTTTGTATAGAGTGGTGAGAAGGATATCATGTCATTGTTTATAAATGATATCATATTAATTATTGAAAATTTATTTATAGATTATATGATGTAAGAATTTAATGTTTTTAATATTTAATTAAGTTAATATTTTATTTTATTTTTAGATAATTGAATTATTAAAATGGTGGTTATTTTATAAATTATTTGATTAAATTTATTTATGTTTATTAGATTTATTTAGAAAAATAGTTGTTATAAGATGTAATATTTTTTATATAATCAAATTAAGTTTTACAATCTTATTCTACTATATGTAGTTAGTATTAGAGGTGCATATGTTTTCAAGTCACTCTTAGGTGGTATTAATAAAGGAGGATGCATATACTTTACAATTTGTAAGTCATCATGTTAGTTGTTAGAATAAAGTAATTATCCATATGCATGGGATGGTAGTAGTTGTATTTGGCAAAACTCTATATATTGTAATGACTTCCTAAATGCAGGACATCTCAGATACTTGTAATTAGAATGTATGCTCTATTTTGAGTTTTCTCTTTCACAACGGTACTATGAAGATAATAAAAATATTATGTTTCTCTCATTTATAGAATATTTTTGTGCGTTCAACTTATTTTATCTTGTAGGTTCATTACAAGTGTTATCAAAGCTCTTTTCAAGGTTGTTTATGCAAGCAACTTTACAAATTTAGGTCCATCTATGATTGTGGGGATCTTGGTGATTAGAAATTGGTTATAGTCATAGTTACTCTAAGTCTCTAGTTGAGTTTTACAAACAAAATGTTTTTTCTCTTGCAATTATTATCTTTTTCTTTTTTAGATTAGAAATTATGTCAAGAGTTTTCAAGTATCGCCAAAATATGTTGTTCTTGGCTAAGTTGGAATATGTATAAAGGTTCCAATGAAGTGAGGAGTATTTTGGCTCCAATACCTAGGCCTCAAACAATCTCTATATACAACAATAAGCTTCCACATACCTACAAGTATCTTGGAAGAAATCCTAAGGTTTTTTTGCATCCTAACCTTAGGTAACCTTCAAATATTTAAATTTTATAACACAATAGTAAGTAGTTAGCCCTAGGAAATTACTCACTATGTACCTTGGAGATAGGATAGTGCTCTACAAGTACAATGATAATCCTCCATAGTTATCACTCTAAAATATTGGACCAACAATATTCATGAATGGGATGGGTATATTGGTGAGCTCACAAACCACACATAATAGCACCTTCCCTTTTATATCTACTTTTGTGTTTTCTTACCTAAATATGATCAAACTGGAATTTTCCTTGCAGCTAGGTATTTGGGCATCGATGTTCTATGATCTACACAAAAATACCTTCAAATTCCAAAGTATTTTTCTAGATTTTTATTTTAGTTCATTGGTAGTTTAGTCCATCATCCTATTGTTAGATCTAAGACTTTTGATGCAAATTTCTCCAAATCTAGGCACAATTTGTCACTTTTGATGGAAAATTCAGCCCAAAAGGTATTTTAACAATATCAAAAAAAGTTTGGGGCTATAGCTTTAACCTCTTTTGGTGTATTTTCCTATAATTTTTATCGAGATTTGATTTGATCAGTCTACCATATTACTCTAGCCAACCATTTTTGGGCCAAGATCCTCTTTTTAATCCTCTAGGCACCTCCACATTTGTGTTCATCTCTACCTCTTAACCAATTTCCCATATATCTCTAATCACTTTTTGTTTGCTAATTTTTACTTCTCTCTATTCTAGTAGGTCATTGTTCTCTAGACCAACTAGATCCACAAGAGCCCACTATGCAATCTTTTAATGATTTCCTTGATCAAATACACATGGAAATATAAGCAAAGTTCAAAAAAATTATCAACACACTCTCCCAACTCTCAAACCAAGGAATGCACTCCTCTCAGGTACAAACAAGGGCTAATCTTCCAATCTTATAGAAGGTTCACACTCCTCCAATCCAAGTGACCATTTGCACCCCCTAAAGTAGACTTTCCAAAAAACTCAATGTTACACTACTAGTTGGCCCTATACAAGGCCAATCAATGTTTTTAGTACATCAAATTCCATAGGATCAAAGATTTACAATTATATATTAAATCGTGTTTGGAAAAACCATTTAGTGGTTTCAATGATTTGATAGGACTTTCCTATTTATCACCTAGTCATACTTTCACTTGAGGAAGCCCTAATTTTATTTGGCCCTAATTCTTATGAATATTTTGTTGTTGTGCTCACAAAATTATGTTAAACACATTCAATCAAGAAATATATCAAACAAATTTTCATAAACTAGTAAACCAAATCATTGGCTTGGAAAAACCATTTTTAGTAGTTGTTTGATTAGTGGTCTCAAAGAGGATCTTTGTGTAGAAGTTCTTATTTTAAAACTAGGTTCCTATCGTGATTATCTATTTGTGTGGAGAACAAATTTGAGTAGCTAGTAGAGACATTATTGCATTCACCATTTAATTCATATTCATTCTAGAGAATATATTGTAGACATAAAGTCCAAGGGATTTTGTTATAATTTTGATCAAACATGGAAAAAAGGTCACATAATTTAGGATAAATTTTTGTATCTCATTGACTCTAACATTGTTCCTAGTTACCTTGAGAAATTTTTTAGATGAAAGAGAAGAGTTGGCTTCCGACCTCAATCAACAACCCACTCCTTTAACACCCATATTTATATTCATGCTTTGGTTGGGTTCTCTTTCCCTTAAACACAAGTCTTAGAAAGACTCTTGGAATCAGGTAGCCCCCTATAAACTCCAATGCACCTGGTAAACATTTTTCATGTGACCAATGATGTTGTCACAACACGCCCTTCAATACCATGGGGACAAGGGGGAGACTAGACCTCGTGACCTCTTGCTTGCAATAGGATGATTTAGCCAATTGAGTAAGAGCCCACACCCTCTTCCACAAAACACTTAATTTTTCATTAACTATATTAAAAGAAAAATGATAATGGTCTGAATATATGGTGGTAGTATTCATAAATTTATCAACAAAAAGCTTATCAATATACGGTACACTACTATGTCCATGGCTGTAATAATTATTAAAATATGGTGGCCAATGGTATTACTATGTCTTATAGGGTAAGTTTTACAATGCCAAGTGTATATTGGGGGATCATCAATTAACCATCAATATATTTGATCTTTCCCTAAGGGGTGCATATGTGGTATAACATGCATCTAATGGTTACAAAATTTAAGCCTAGTCACTTGTGACTAATCTAGCTTTGGCTCAAATATCACCATGATGATCAAGAGTATACATTACTATAATATAAGGTAGGAAAAATAAGAAGGTTAGCTCCCATTACATATGGAAAAATTATTGAAGAAATCAAGTATTCTAGTATTCTAGCCCAATTATACTCTATATGAGCTCAACCTATTTCTCCTTCTTCTCCTTCATAGGATTTGTAGGACCCACTTGACAAGGCACCTAAAAGAGCTTACCCCCTCCAAGGTCCCATGAACATTCCATTTTCCTCATCCTTGGTAGCCATCCTCTTAATATTTGACCCTATTGGTATCCTTTTTAGTAGAAAAATGGAATTGAGAAGATGGTGAAGGAGCTCTAATAAGTGGGTATAATTTTCCATAGTAGTAGTCCTTACTCCTCTCTAGTAGTTATAGTTCCTAGAAGAAAGATGGGAGGTTGACATATGTACCCTGGCTTCTATGAATTCAAAAAATTGGTCATCAAGGGTATATTTCCTCTCCCTATTATTGATTGTTTATTGGATGAGATTTTAGGGGCTCAATTTCTTACTAAAATAAATCTTCATTTAGAGTATCACCAAATTTTATTCAAAGATCCTATGCTAGTATTCCTAAAATTCCCTTTGAGACTCTTGAAGGAGAATACAATTTTTTCCATGCTCTTTGGATTATCTAATACCCTCTCTAATTTTAAAACCTTATGAACACAGTTTATCATAGATTCTTACACAAATTCATGTTGATACTCTTTGATGATATCCTTGTTAGATGCATAATGATATCCTTGTTAGATGCATAGGAGAACTAAGAGTGGGGGTGAATCAGTTGTACATTAAAACATTCAATCCCTCAATAACTTTCAAACCCTTATCAACATTTTAACCTTCGTTATGCATTAGCAGAATGTAGACATATGAAACAACAATGCAAACACAACCATACATAATAGAACACCAGATTTACATGGAAAACCCTAAGCAGGGAAAAAAGAGGGTGAGGACTAGCTCAAATATATATGATTAGCAAAATTGAATACAATAGGCTCATTGCCCAAAAAAGAAGAAGGGCTCACTACCAAGAGAACTCACTGTTTCAAAGAAAGAAAGAAAGAAGAATATTATTACAAAGAGATTCACTATCTCAGAGCAATAGGAGAAATCCACCATTGCAACTCTGCACCATCTACAACCTTTGGCTCATTGCCTCTAGCAACTTCGGGGCACACTGAAAATGTAGACACCTTTTGATCACTACATACGGATTCATAGGAATTAATCTCACACTTAGATCACCACACGATCACATTCACATCATCACACACTTGCACACCATCTACATCAATTCACCTTTCTTTTATATCATCCGCAACCTAAACAATCTTAATTAAAGGTTGGCCTCAATGAAACGTATGCACCTCAAATGTGAAACACCAAAATAGGTCGGAACCAAACACTTCCACGGTGGAAAGAAGTGAAGGCAGACCACACTATGGGTTAACTAGGACCCAAATCTACACCAACACACTTCACCAAGTTGTGTCCACAGTCCACAAAGCACTTTCACACATAGCACTAACACACTAGGTTAGCCAAACCTAAATTAACACTAACAAAAATTGAATTTACACTTCACCGTGTCCAGAAACATCTTGCAGACCACATGAAAACACCATACAACACACAACAACACACTGGAATATTCCAACATCAACATAATACTCTACAACATTGCCACAACCACCTCTAACAAAGAATACTTTCATCTTGTGCAACCAGTTACACAACCAACAAACTCTAACACATGAACCAAGCTTACAAAGAAACTCAACACAAAACACGCCAAGGGAAGGTAGATACATACACTATTAGCATGTTCCCAAATTTGTAAACCAAGAAACAACAATGGAGAGAAATGCAGAGCATTTCCATTTGTCCCAGATAACCTTCTTCATAGGCAAACATTGTTGAACACAACTTCCACTATCTCACAATCCATAACCTGAAACTCTGAATGATCATCACGTCCAAACCGCACATGTATATATTCAATCATGAAGAAATGTGGAGCACAACACAAAGAACACCTCTGTCACACTATACAGTTCTTTATTCAAATTTTCTCAAAAGCACTTGGAAATCAAGTGAACTAGCCACATCGGCAATACCAAAAGAACCTTCTCACCATCTCCATAGTACCTACAACATGACCACTACACTAGAGGTTGACACCAAACCACACCACAGATGAAAACATAGTGCAACACTCTCAACAACTCTAATAAACACCACAAAAAGAATATCCAACATCTCCCCAACTGGAGGTTGACATCAATGTGACATTAAACCACAACACATCCACACTAAGGGTTGACATCAAAGACAACACCCGCAAACTCCAGATCTCCAACAATCCTCATCTACTATTAGACATAGAACAACCATCTTCATCATTTGGAGATCAACCTTTTAATTTTACAAAATCATTATCTTTTCCAAGCATTGTATGTGTCCTTTTGGAGTCAAATAGGCGGATTAATTATGGCCATATTGTTTAACAAGTTGGTGTCTAGGAAGACCCTAAAAAGATTACTACAATGTAGGAGTAGTCACACCCTAAGTACCTCAGATTATTGCAAGGCTTATTAGAATTAATAGGGTACTAGTTATGGTAAAAGTGTTGGCACCTTAACAAACTTTGTTAAAAAAGAACTTTGTCAATTGGTGTAGATTAGTAGAGGTGGCCTTAAAAGGATTGAAAACTACCATATATTTTACTTTTTGTTTACCTTCCAAATTTTTACAAACCCTTCATTTTGGAATGTGATGCCTTTGACATATGCACATTTATGGTGTTGATATAAGGTCAACCCCTAGCCTTCACTAGCTGTGTCACACTTTTGGCCAATGAAATAATTTTTGGTGAAACAATTTTTCCCAAAAGGTTGCAACCAAAACTACAAAGGAAACTATACAGGAAAAGGAGTTTTTTTTTCTTGAAACTCAACATACAAATAGGAAAAGAATGAGAGCTAAAAAATATTTAAAATACTAATAGTTTTGATTAAAAATTTCTAGGTGTCATCCCATGTGGCAACCTACCCCTTCTTTTGGGGAAAATCCATCAAAAATTAAACTTTAACTTTAAACTTTTCCAACCAAAGATATTTTCATGAAAATATAAAATATTTTTCGGTAGGGCTTAAAGTGTAGAATTTGACAATATATTTTTAATATTTTTAATTATAATTCAAAAAATATTACAAGTAGATCATAACAATCAAACATTAGGATGACTAGATTTAAAAAAAATAAAAAAAATTAAAATATATATTAAAATTGAAAAAAAAACATGATGTACAAAGAAGAGAATGCTCTCCAAAAGAGTATAGTTTCTATGAAAATTTTAGACAAAAGGTTACATCCTATTGAAACTATAAATTTTAAGTAAATTTGACTTTAAAATTATTAAAAAATATATATTCATAAAATAAATTATCCATGCACTAGATTTTCAAGTTATTTAAGTGAGGAAAAATTCAAACAAAAAAAATTACTATACTTTTTGCTACATTCTGTCAACCTCACTTTCTTTTCAGCAATAAAATATCTCTTAAATTAATAAAAACACTATATCCAACTAATTTTAAAATATATATATTTTGTTGTGCTAAATAAAACTTGGTTTAGGTCCAAGAACTAGAAAAAAGAAAAGGAGGATTGACGATAGCAACCACACCAAATAAAAAGAGACTATAATGCATGTCAAAATAGAAGAAAGGCCAATCCAACCAACCGCCCACAGAAAAGACCAAGCAACAAGAGCCACATGTTAGACACACAAGACAACTGAGAGGGGGGGTGAATCAGTTGTGCATTAAAACCTTCAAACCTTTATTAAATATCAACATGAATGTAAACAAATAAAAAATCAACACATCCACAATCATTCACAATAGAACACCAGATTTTATGTGGAAACCCCAATAAGGGAAAAACCACAATGAGGATTAACTCACTATATGAAAACCAATTACAAGAGTCTCACTGCTTGAAGGGGCTCACTTCCAAGGGCTCACTGATCAAGAAGATCACTTCTTCTAGATTACAAAGAAATGGTTACAAGGAGGTTCACTACCTCAGAGCAACTAGAGAAACCACTACAATGTCTCTTCACCATCTGCAACCTTCGGCTCACTGCCTCCAACAAATTCAAGCACACTGAATTGTAGACACCTTCTACTCAGTTCTTTTGGTAGTCTTAGGCATTCTTGCTCACACTCAGATCTCAACACACGATCACAAATACATCATTCCACATCACATCACTTATCCAAAGATTTGACCTTGCATATATATCCTTTGCAACCTTGAATAATCTTCTCCAAGTTGACTGCAATGAAACGTATGCACCTCAAACATGCAACCACCAAATAGATTGACACCAAACACCTCCACGATGGAAAAAAGTGAAGGTGAACCACATCAAGGGTTAACCAAGACCCAAATCTACACTAGCATGCTACACCAGGCTTCCACAAACCATGAAGCACATCCGCTAACATGCTAGGTTGGCCAAATGGGCATTAACATTATTGAAAGCAATCACATTCACATTTCATCGGGTCCAAAAACATCCTACGAACCACTTAAAAACATTACACAACATCTTGGAATATTCCAATATCAACAGAATATTTAAAAGTACTAGCACAAACACATGAAACTAAAAATGTTATCATCTTATGCAACTAGTCAAACTGCCATTGAGATACAACACATGAACCAAGCTTGCAAAACATATGAACACTAAACAATCCAAGGGAAGGTAGGTATAGACAATATTAGCACATTCCCAAATCCACAAGACAAGAAACTTCAGCCCAGAGAAATGTGGAGCAGTTCCATTTCTCCCAGATATCCCTCTTCACAAGCCAAACACTATCAATCATATTTTCTACTACTGCACGATCTAGAACCTAAAACTCTAGATATAAAACCTTCAAAGGCTTATGATTATCACATCCAAACTGCATGAGCATATCTTCAAGAATGAAGAAATGCAAAGCACAACACAAAACACATCCCTATCACCTTGTATAATCATTATACAAATTTTCTCAAAAACACTTAGAAGCCAAGTGACTTTGTTGCATTTGTAATACTTGCTCAACACCACAAAAACCTTCTCATCATAACCACACTAGAGGTTGACATCAATGACAACACTAATGACAACATACTGCAAAAATATTCCCCTTTTTCATTGATGGCAACATCCGTTGAAAAACCATCAACAACAAAAATAACTCTATACCTCCAACTCTTAAGAAGGTCTCCCCCTTGAATATTTCTTACATTGTGTTTTTCAGGATTCTCTCTCCCTTTAGACTTCTCTCTCTCCCCTTTTGACATCAATGGCAAAGGGAAACACTTGCATACTTCACCTTAAGCACAAGATATGCTCCCCCTAATTGCACCAATCAAAGACACCACTACCTGCTCCCCCTAAGAGGTAGCCTTCATCAATCCAGGCAAGAATACATCTTGAAGTTATTACATATTTGAAGGAGAAAAATGACCTTCATGGATTGCAAGTTCATCTATATGTTTCATTTATTACATACATGTTTCAAATGAGCATAGTTAGAGACATATGATTCATACATATACATTCACATGCACCTCAAAGTGGGGGAAAAATATAATGGTGAAATACTCATCCTTGATGCATTTATCTATTTAGTTTTGTGTTCAGCTTTGAGCAATGTCGCAATTTATTTATATAGCTACAAATGCCACTTTTTTGTGCATAGTTGGGCTTTCATACCTAGATTTTCTCACACCTATCCTTATGCATAATACTTATCCCTATGTTTAAGTGCACACAATCCTAGTCCAATTGTCATATATTTGATTTTTTTATTGATCTAATCATTATGCATAATCCAATCCTACCAAACACATATCCAACCGAGTGGCCTGACCTAGTTCATTTTGTAGTTGCAAGGTAATCCAAGTTTAGCTACAATCTCAATCCTTACAAATCAAAATCAAGCATTTAGTGTATTGATCCTAGCTTAAACTTTGGCCTCATACCAACTTCTCATGAATCTTCACAACTTGATGTGACATTCATGTATATGAAGACATTAACTTGCACTCATTTAAATATTGAGAATCGTTGATTATCACAAGAACAATAATTCACATTTGCACTCAAATCAAGCAGCAAATGTATATTTGATCACACTCATCCTAACACATATGAATCACCTAGCAATCATTCTAGGATTCATGTGCATGTTTGAAGTTTACTATCTATCAAGCTATTTTTAAATAACTAACTTGATAGAAAAACCCTTAGATTGCAACATATAATAGAATTGCCTAGAAGCCATTTTATCAAAGAATTCACAAAATAGAATCTAGAAATCATCAAAGGTCAAGTTCATGGCTATAAAGTGAGGTTGCAACCGTGAACCTAATCCAAAACAATAAATTCAATTCAACAAAGAAATACAAGGAGATATCTTAATTCTAATCCATATTCACAATTGCCTGGAATATTTTTGAATTCCAAGATATAGATCTGACTAAACAATAGTCATTCTTTGGTTACACATATAAATAATCTCTCTTCATTTATTATTATTCATAATTCATAATTGTACTTTCTATTTGCTATTGGCTAGTCTAATTCATATTGATCCAACAACTCACAAAATTAATCTAAATTAATTAATCATCCTAGATTACATAGAAATATATTCTCCCTTTTCAAATATACACTTTATTAATAATTACAAAACAAAAAACTCACTAACATACAAAAATTTGAAGCATATTTAATGTACTCATAGAAATCATCTTTAAATAATAAAAAATACAAGTCAAATCTCATCAACTTTAAAACCTCTTATCGCATCAAGAATAAATACACAACTACAAATTTTTATAATGATTTGTGTTGATCATTCTGATCTGATTTTCCTTAAGATATTGTGTTTGACTATTTTCATAGATTTTTTTATTTCTAAAAGTGTTGGATTTATGAAAAACCCCTTTGAATTTTTCTTCTATAGAGTTTAATAACAGCTGTTTCCTTTTTGCCAAAAATAATGTAAGTGAAAAAACAAAAACATAGGGTTCATCAACTCCCACCGAGGACTCCAATCTTGAGCTCTTTGCAAGGCTTTCTTGCACGTAACATCAAGTTTCTCCCTTGTCTATGGAGGAAAACTGACCCATCATCAATAATGTCATGGCAAGCATTTGAAAACATCGTTATGGCAGATTGGTTTTACCAATAAATACAACAGACATAGTTTGAAAGATGGCAGCATTATCCAAACATCTTGGGAATTCCAAGCCTTCAATACATAGTAAAGAAAAGAGCACATTGATAATATCAACAATAGGAAGCCTGATTCAGGCACATAGGCATATATAGACTTCTGGGTATCCCCAAGCTGTTAAGAAATATATATTTCTTTGTTCTCTGATAGATAGAATAGTGATGATGGAACACCCATTAGTGGAACTTGCAGATTGTAGTGTTGAAGTAACATATTTGACTCAGTCAGAAGAAATGGATAATTCTAGCAGATCAATTAGTCCTCCTGCTAGAAGTCCTGGTTCTCCTTCTGAGCAACAAAGGAGTGGAGTTCATGAAGGTGGGCATCAGAGTGTGGTGGCAATACAGGATGCCTCCAAGGACATTGATTTGATTGCTCTTAGAGAGGCATTAGAGATTTCAGAGCTTAAACCAGGAGATATGCTCACAATCCTAGGGCTGATTCAGATTCGTACTAATCCTTCCAAAAAGAAGCTGGGTTCTCATGGTCGACCATTTGGTAAAGACATTATACATTAAATCTATCAGATTCCCACTGTTTGAAAGAAATATTAAGATTCCACTCTGGTACATTCTATTAATAGGAGGTTTCAGTTTACTTTTCATATGAATTCAAAAACACATTTGAATTCTACAATGTTAACATTTTGTTTTTGATAAAATAAACAGTATTTATAGGGTGTTGGATTCAAACACAAAAAGTTTCAGATGATATATCCAAAAAAACAGCAGGATCAAAGACCACAGATCAGAGACAACAAATTTAACAGCTAAATAATAGCAGAGTCGAAGTTTTTCAAAATAAAACATAACAACACAGAGAACCACTCTACTTAGCATGTCTTTCCCAATCCTCCTTGAAGAATTTAAAGATATCCTGCTTCTGAGAGCTTGCACTTAACATTTCGTTAGAAATATGAGCAACTTCGATTTATAGACAAGAAAGTGCACTTCAGGCTCTGTTCTAAGGGTAGGTCTTATGCAGCTGCTTAGTTTATTTTGCAATCATTGCTCAACATATTTAAGAATTATTTGTGGAGCTGGTGGCCTTATGAGCATTTAATTTTCTGCTTATTTTTTAGCAGCCATCTTAAATTTATATTTATAGTACTAATAATAATTTGTACGGTTAAAATTTAAAAAAAAATCAAAAACAAATATCAAAAAAGAGGGAAAGAAATTTGTTGAGCCATGTGACATTTTTTTGACAATATGCAATTGCTGTTTTTTTCCAGCTTATTTTCAATTCCTAAACAATAGCTGCTCCATTAAAATAGGGAAAGAATCCAAATTATCCTTTTACCATAATAATTTTTTTGCATGGAAACACTCCAACTGCTTAAAACATCTTTAACCAATCACATAAAGACATGGGATAATCCATTCCTATTACATAAAAATATATTATTGAAGAGGATATTTCATGATACTTTCTTTGCCTATTCGTCAACCTGAGTATTTGTATTAGGAAATTCAACATTCTGAAACAACCAAATCCAATGATGTTCATAGTATTGAATCCTTGAGTAGGAAGATAGGGTCTAAAATATGGAGGCTGAAATTTTTTTAAATATAAAAAGTTATTTTTATATTTAAAAGAAAATTCAATTTTTGTATAAAGATTTGGTTTGATTTATCTGATTCATTTTTTAATATGTTATGTTCTATTGATTTCATGATTTCTTTTAACTTCTACAAATGATAATTTTTTGGAATTTTTTGAATAATATAGATATCAATCTTAAATTATTTTATTGACTATTATCTTGCTTAAATTATATAAGGACAGATCAAAACTCACAGACAGAAAGGAACATGAACACATTAATCAATGAAGAAATTCAAAGATGTAAAGAAAAACTCGACAGAAACAAGGACTTTATGCTTATCCGTATAGTTTGTGAACAAAAACAGGTATGATCTAATTACTTTTGGCTCCATGAAACTACTTGCTTGCATTTATGCTTCCCGTAATGTTTTTGATGAGTGGCACCCATAATTAAATTTATAAGAGTTGGTCATTTGAGGTAGCGCCCCCATGTAGAAATTGATCTAATTACTTTTGGCTCCATGAAACTACTTGCTTGCATTTGTGCTTCTTGTAATGTTTTTGATGAGTGGCACTCATAATTAAATTTATAAGAGTTGGTCATTTGAGGTAGCACCCCATGTAGAAATTGATCTAAATACTTTTGGCTTCATGAAACTACTTGCTTGCATTTGTGCTTTCTGTAATGTTTTTGATGAGTAGCACCCATAGTTAAATTTATAAGAGTTGGTCATTTGAGTTAGCGCCCCATGTAGAAATTGATCTAATTACTTTTGGCTCCATGAAACTACTTGCTTGCATTTGTGCTTCTTGTAATGTTTTTGATGAGTGGCACTCATAATTAAATTTATAAGAGTGTGTCATTTGAGGTAGCGTCCCATGTAGAAATTGATCTAATTACTTTTGGCTCCATGAAACTACTTGCTTGCATTTGTGCTTCTTGTAATGTTTTTGATGGGTGGAACTCATAATTAAATTTATACTTGAGTTGGTCATTTGAGGTAGCGTCCCATGTAGAAATTGATCTAATTACTTTTGGCTCCATGAAACTACTTGCTTGCATTTGTGCTTCTTGTAATGTTTTTGATGGGTGGCACTCATAATTAAATTTATAAGAGTTGTTCATTTAAGGTAGCATCCCATGTAGAAATTGATCTAAATACTTTTGGCTCCATGAAACTACTTGCTTGCATTTGTGCTTCCTGTAATATTTTTGATGAGTGACACCCATAATTAAATTTATAAGAGTTGGCCATTTGAGGTGGCGCCTGATGTAGAAATTGATCTAATTACTTTTGGCTCCATGAAACTACTTGCTTGCATTTGTGCTTCTTGTAATGTTTTTGATGAGTGGCACTCATAATTAAATTTATAAGAGTTGGTCATTTGAGGTAGCACCTCATGTAGAAATTTCATTGGGCTATGTATTGTATGTATAAACGTTTAGCTCTTCATCTTTCTTAGTTAAGTTTATTCAAGTAGTTTTATAATTATTCACATTTTTTATTGTTTGAAATAAATATTTTGAGTATAATTTTTTTAATAGTTAAATTTTTTAAATGTATAATTTATATGATTTATTATTTTTTTAGTAATTAAATTATATTTTAAAAATTGATAATATATTTTTACATAGTTAATATTTAGAAGCATATTTGATTAAATAATATATTGAGCATGAATGAAAATAGGAAAAAGCACTCAATGTTTTGGTTAATCATATATAGGAAAGAGAGTGCATAGGTCTATTTGTAAATGAGAGATCTTTCTTGTGAAAAAATTAAAACATAAGTTTGCATTGGTTCATTGATGACTTGGCAACAATCATAAATTGAATAATTGAGCAAATATTAAGGGTTTTTGTTGATGTAGTTGAGTGATCTCACAATAGTGTGACTCGCTTTTGGGACACCTTGATTTTTTCTTGAAATTTTATATTTTATGAAAAATGCATGATTTAAGCATAGAGGGGTTCCATATAATGGGGTTAAATCAAAGCCCCTTAGATAAAATCCTCTAGGATAGTAACTAACTAATTTGAAATCAAAAGTTGATGGAGTCTCCTTTACACTTGTCAAAATGCTACTTGAAAATAATATATTTGGTTCACCTTTTAGGGGATCATTCTAGACCAATGGGGTCTTCCTTAAAGTGCTAAATTAGATGAAATTACAAAAAATGGATGATTTCCTTGCCACAAACTATACCCACTACACAGTGTAACCCTACTTCAGTTGCTACTATGTACCTATGTGTTAGTTCAAGATCATGAAAGGTAAGACACCTCTACCAAAATAAATGAAGGCTATAGGAAGTGTTTGAGGATATAGATATAACAACCCTTATTATTGTTATCCACTTTTGCACATGGATGCCTAGTTTGTTCTTATAGATATAAGTTGAGAAGAACCCATAACAAAACAAACTGAAAATGATAATAATGCCTAGTTTGTTCTTATGTGTTAAGGTGATAGAATGTGGAGTGAATAATAAACTAGTTCCTATATCTAATTGGGCACAAAGTTACTGAATTTATCTAATAGACATAAAAAGGAAACAAGTAGCAATGTCTTAATGAAGATCTCACAAAAGACTATGCCATTTGAAATACATGAGAAAATTGTTATATACACACACATTTGGAAAGATATATGGAATTGTAACTATTAATTGAGAAATTCTTAGTAATCCTTGAGTAAACATGGATATTTATTTTATTATTTAGAAAAGATTCCACATAAAAGCTTTGTAAAGATTTTACAATCCTTTGGCTAAGCAACTAATCATAAATACATTTAGAAATGAGCATAATAAACCCAAAGATACTCAGTAAAAGATGAATATATATGTTATATTTACTCTTTGAAGGTTATGATTTGGATCAAACTAGATCAATACAATACCAAAAACATGATACCCAAAACTAAAATTTGAAACCCTAGTGCTTCCTATGAATATTTATTTTCTATTGGCTCTATAAATGATCTTTTTCAATTTTCCATCTCCTTTATAAATGAAACCTTGGGCCTTAAATTCGTCCTTTGTATATAGATCATAGAAAAACATGCATGGATGTACTCATAAAGTATGGAGCTAGAAACTCTTCTTTGATCTACAAATCATCCCCCTCATTAATGGTGAACTAGTTTCAATATGTAGGCTAAGGAAGATGTTTTGAGATCCACAAGAATAACAACCTAGAGATGGCTTGAGGACCATTAGGGCTTGACACTTTATCCATAAAATTAATCACAACATGGGTGTCTTCTTTTTCCATTGTTGGAAATACTTATGAATCTACCCTTTAAGATGAAAAGTTTTTTAGGGAGAAAAAATGATTAGGTTGTTGTAGAGCCATATTGAGTCATTAGTGGCATCCTAAGTCAAACAATGAGGTAAGTGGGAGTGAATAGTATAAGATATAAGAGTTTTAGAGTTTTAGGGATTGGGGTTTAGGGATACCTCATGATATATACCACTATTTGTGACTAAGGGATCAAGAGTAAGCCATGCTTCATGCTCAAATAAAATAGATAAGAATATCTCCACATCTCCAAATTTAAAAGGATATGTAAAGAAAAATGTTAAGGAATTAGGGATTGGAGGTACCAAGGAATTCATCCCTTAAGGTATGCAAACAAGGATAAGAAAAAACCAATAATATTAATAAGATAATATAGTGAAAAGTCTCAGGAATCAAGGTTCAAGGATACTTCATACCTTGTACCATATTATAAGTATTCCTACATCACATGAATCTAAAAATGTGTATAGATATTTTTATAAATTTGGGATCAGGGACACCAAGGAAAAAGTACCCTAGTAAAGGGATTGAAAAAAACCTCTAAACTCTGGAAGGTAAGTCAATGTAGGACTCAAGGTGTCAAATTCAAAGGTAAATCATGTAAGTACGACAAATTCTAAAACCTAACAAAATGCAAGGGAAAAGAGTTGGGGTTGGAGGAGATGGATGTTAAGAAGGAAAACTTTGAAATTCTAACAAGAAAAGGGCATGAAGGAAACTAACAAATGAAAGGTATGTTGGAATGATAAAGCTTGATATCAAAACCTTGACACAAGCATAGTACTTATTAATTTAAACAAAATACCCCCTCCCCACTTAGATATTTTGTTGTCTTAGTAGACTTTGGCACAATGACAGGGAGATGGGGGCATGGGGAAGGATAATATAGACAAATTTTGATTAAGGGAGACCCAACAAGAGATGTCTTGAATTTATTATCAACATTGGGTAAATAGGTAAAATAAATAACATATAATTAAAATAAAGAGAAATTATACATCAAATCTAGGTGCCAAAATTGGATCTAGTTGGATATATGTGTCTTTTTCAGGAAAAAAAAATTCAAGACTTTAGGAGTAGATAAAAATAGGGGACCAAAAGGAGACTAGGACAAAAACACTTCATCATGATCAAACAAGGATCATGAATGCACAAAAACATTTGACATCAAGATAAACATATGTACAAAGATTCCCAAAACCTTACCATTAAGAGAAATAGTGCTTGAGATGTTGACCATGAGCTATTAGCTCCTGGAAGTTGGTCTCACAAAAGGGAAACTAGAAGAAATATAGGGACAAACTACAATAAATTCCAAGCCTCATTACATATATTGGATGATCAATTTAGCATATAGTACCAAGCCTTGGTACTAGGTGGAGATTAATCCCAAACCTTTGGAATTATGACAAAGATAATAATACTCCTAAGTGATCTAGTGGAAAACTCTATATACTTTTTAAAGGAGGTAGAAGAAATTATATAAGAAGCTTTTCTAATTTCAAATATGAGGCTTTAGAAGGGATCCAACAAGAAGAATAATAAATATGAGTGGTTGCAAGAATCTTGGAACAAATTTGAAACTTCCCTACTAAACATAATGGTTTAGTGACCTAAAATGCCAACTTCCTCTCAATTCAATCTAAAATAACTTGTCATAGAGTATCTAGAGAAGCTTAAAAATAAAAATTAATTCCTCAAAACATGAATATTTATCCATGTCTAATCTATTTGCACCTATATGAGTTGAGTTGAGCTAGGGGGGTTTAGGAAGAAAATCCTACTTGTAACATTAAGTCTTTGCTACTTGATATTTGAACCATAGGTTTTACAAAATGTATCCAGGCAATGGAGAGCATAACAAATATTATTTTCCTCTTCCAATATGGTGAGAAAATATTTATCAAAAAAATGACCATTAAGAAGTTGAGCTTTAGAATTAGGTAAATAAATACCTTTAACCAACCCATAAGAAATAGAATAAGATAATAGATATCCAAATCCTTCAATAACTTAAGCACATACAATGTGGGAGACAAAGGACATCCTTAATGGATGGACCTAAAAATTCCAAAGGTACTAGATTACTAGCCACTGATAGTCAGACAAGCTTAAGCATCCAAGAAAATCATAGAAACAAATTGAATAAACTAAGGCTCAAATCCTAAAGCCTATAGCATGAAAAAGATAAAAGGCCACTCAATGTGGTCATAAGCTTTAGATAATTTAATTTTGATGAAGATATCTTTTTGATGGGATCATCAAGTCCATTATGTACCTTACCAAACCACAAGAATTTTATCTAGGATAAATTTAAACTTGATAAAGCTAACTTATTTAGTTCACACAATCTAAGGAAGAATATATGGCTTAACTTTAGTTTAAGGGATTTAGCTATGATCTTGTATGATACATTGAGAAACATGATTAGCCTTCAATTACAAATATTTTTAGGATCAATAGAATTAGAAAAACATTTAATATTTTCTTTATTAATATTTTTTCCTAGGTAATTAGAATGAAATGATTCAAGATAAAATCTATGAAGATCCTCACTAATACAATCCCAAAAGGTCTTGTAAAATTTACAAGGAAACTCATCACAAATAGGGTCTTTATTGTTACTTATGGTAAAGACTACTTCTTGAATATCGGTAATGGAGAGAAAATGATCACAAAAATATTACTAAGAAGAACGTAGATAAGGAACAACTTTGAGGCATTCTTTGAAGGCATGGTATTGTTAAGGAGAATTATCTTGTTCTTTGAAAAATTGATCATAATTAATATATTTAATTCCCTAAGACATGTGACAAACACATATAGAGATTAAAAGAACTCTTTAGAAGCTTAGTCACCCACTTTTAGCTAATGTGGTTGAAATTTAATCTAGATATCTCTAGTTGTATTATTATTAGAAATATTCTTTTGTTGGTAAAGATTAGACACCTACAACTACAATTCAAGAGAAAATAGATTGTCTTTGAATATAACAATGGATTGGTAGAGATCTGAGGTGGTGACCTTGTATGCATGATGATGAAGTCTATCTAGCTAGCAACCTTTGATGTCAAGGAAGTGAGAGGTACATTTAATGACCCCATTTGGTCCTATTCTATCCAACCTATCTACCAAAGTAGGCCTAGCCTCTAGATTGCACACCTAATGAATGTGGGCCAATGTGTGATAATGAGTTAGCAAATTATTTTTAAGAAAATGTTATGCACTACTAGTCTTGGGACGATATTTTCCACTTGATACAAAGCAAGATAGGATAGTGACTGGAAAGAGTATACTCTAGCAAACGCTCCATCGAAAGAGGAAAAAAATTGGAAAAGGATAAAAATAATTGAGTATAAATCATGGCATGATCAATCTATTTATATAATCTATCAATTTCAACCCAACAATTATTTCATGTAAACCGATGCAAATTATTGTGGTGGTATTCCATGTTAGGATAAAAAGGCCCAATTTATTGGGCATGAAATACCAAGCTTCCCTTTCACAAGTTGTCCAATACATGGCAAGAGATCCATCTATATCATACATCATTTTAACTATACTAAATTCTCTACAAATAACTCAAGTGGAAATGAACATTGAATAAATGATCTATCACCACCAAAGAGATCTCTCAACACCATTTCAAGAATAAACATTGGGTGATCCCTCAATACTGGTTTACAATTTTTGGCCAAACTGGACACTAAATTGATTTTTTCTAACTAAATCTTCACTTTTGGGAACCTATAGCGGCTAAACCATGAGGAATTTGAAGATGATGCAAACTAGTGATTTGTGACATTTTGTCTGAAGATTCTAATTTTTTTTTTCAAAATTTTTGAAATCAAATTGCACTTCTTTTTCCATCTCCTTCAAAAACTAGTTTTTTTCAGTAAACACCATTTTTAAGGAGTGACACTCACCATATAACACATAACTTTTTTTCCATGAAGGATAAAATTCTAATTTGTTTGAATTTAGATTTGTAACTACGATATCTAGTGCTTCCAATTGGTTTCATAGTGTTTTATTGAATATTTTTTCCTTAATCAAGTTTCAAAGTCAAACCAATTACAATTTAGACATAGGCAGATCGTATAACACAACTTTTTATGTATGTATCGAAATTCAATTTATTTTTTTGGTTGGATCAAGCACTTCAATGTCTGGTGCACTCATATTTTTCAAAAAAAAAATTATAATCTTCTATTTTTCCACATGTGCAGAATAGAGAGCTTGATTTTCGGTGAAAAACCTACATTCACAAGAAATAAAAAATAAATATAATAATATAATTAAATTTATTTAAAATTATACTTTTTGGGAAGCTTATAATAAGGACTACATACTTACAAAAAATAAATTTTAAATAAATTCATTTGATCCCCCAAAAGGTAAATCAAAAGTGGTTTTTTATCAGCATTTTGATAGGTGTAAAGGAGACTCTGAACGTTATAGGTATGGTTTAAAACTAGCAGGGTTCTATCCAAGGGGATTTGATCTAAGGTAGTTTGATCAAACCCTCTTCAATTGTAATGCTTTAAATGGAACATTTTAAGACTTAAATCATTATATTTTCTAAAAATATGTGATTTTAACAAAAATTAGAATCTCCCAGAAATTGTAAACCAGCTTTGTGGGATCACCCCATTAATAATGTTAAAAGAATTATTTTCACTATTAAAGAGGATCCAAGTCACTTGGCTAGTGGGGCCACACCCTTGATCAACCAAATGCAAACTCCACTTAGGAGAGAGAAAAGTGACAATTCCTCTATGACCCATGTCATGATTGGTATAGTAAAATGAATCGATTAACCAAATAACATGACAAGCACTAAACATAAAAACAATTGATAATATTAACCTACTAAAAATAGAGGATATGAAAATATGCAAAATTATAATGAGAATCTCTCATAAAATAATTCTTAGGGAGGTCTATAAGACCTCAAACATTCTAGAAAAAATTTATTGACAAGAATCAATTGGCATATTGTCACTATCTAGCTCGTCAAGAGTGGAGTAGTGATTATACAAAAAATAGTCTTGAGAGAAAGTACCCAATTGGATGTTGAGAACTTGCATATTTATTTTTTTACAATAAATTATCTATCTTCCAAGCATTGTAGTAAACAGTGAGACTAATGTAGGACCACGAGAAAGGAAGGAAAACTATCAAGTTTATCCAGCTGAGAAGATGACATCTATGTCAGTTGTGGCATTCTAGAAAATTTAGGCCAAGTGGATGGATCACCATTAGAGGGAGCCACCTCTTTTCACTTATCTTGATGGTTTGAAGACCTACTATTTTATGACTTAATGGATGTCTTACCAATAGTGGCTAAAGGTTTGGCTTGAGCTCCATCATTACTAGGATTTCTATTATTTTTTACAATTTTTTACTATAGTCCAACATTCATCATTTTTATAAGGGGGAGCCTCAATAGGTTGAGAAAAAGGACTTTTGTGAGGTGAAACCAAATAGAAATCCCTAATACTATGATTAGAAGATTAGCACTAAAGTTAATTGTTTGGAAAGTTAAGATAAAGGACACACTGGGTATGACACAAATGACCAATTTGAATATCCACAATATCTTTCAAATCTTTAGAAAGGTCAACCTCAACATGAACATACTTTTATGGATGAGAGAAGAAATATATGTTAGACTCTACAAAAATAACCTTGCCAAGTGAGCTAGGAATTATGGTCAATAAATTTCAAAAAGGTAAGAAAACCCTAGGAAATCTATCTAGATTAGTATGGAAATGGTTTATTCATCAAAGACTAAAAATTCTTGAGCTCAAGGTTAAAAAATAAAAAGAAATACATGGACATACTATGAGCCTTGCTTAAAAATAGCCTTTGCATGGCTAGCTTTAGCAAATGGAAAAAAATATTTGGTGAGCCTTTGGACAACATCAAAATGGATCTTATGTGAGATCCAATGCTTCTTGAACCAATCTCTAAGTATTCTTTCAAGAGGAGTTCTCCCTAAAAAATAACTTGTCAAAGTAAAATGTTCAAGCCATTTATAGGAACTATCAAATAATATGATGGGTAGCACTACATCCAAAAGAGAATCAAAATTCATACCTCATGGAACACCTTGGGAATATATATTTTTGGCCACATTTTTTAGGATCCATCATCAAAAGTTGTCAAACGATCAACGCTAGCAAAAATTGCAAGTTTGATAAAGTTTGAGGACATAAAAGAGGCAAACTAAAAAATCCCACAATGAATATGGTAAAATAATATATTTCTTTTTCCGAGGGTGTGTATGACATCAAGACAATGACAAGCCTCAAGAAAAGATAAAAATTATAATTTAGAGATCAAAGCCTCCCACACCAAAAATCCAAAATCTAGAAGATCAATCTTTATTTTGAATAAAGATATATATCATATAAATACTCTTAAGATAAATTTAATGCGTCTTTTTTTTAATCTATGATCAAATTTTATATGAACACATCTAAATTGCATTTATTGTATATGATGAAACATATATATACATTTGTTACTAGTGGCTTCTTTTGAAAATTATCGATTTCCTTAATACGTCATCAATTTATTTTTTCATTTTCAAATTTTTCTTTATGAAAAACATGAAATCAAATAGATTAGCTAAATCTATAAATCAATTTTCATAATTATAATTTCTTTTTATTTTTCTTAATTGTTTTTGCACATTTATTAAAAAATGTAGATTAAGAAATTTCCCAATGAGCATATGTCTTCAATTATAAATGGTATAGTTATCTAAGTTATCTAGTTGAATCAAGCAAAGACATATATGTGATGCTTCCTTCCACATGCAATTAATTCATTGTTAGATAACACTATGATTTCACACCATAATTTCAACAACTCAAGGTTCAAAATTTTCACTATCATTCTTCATTATCATCTCTCTAAATAATAAATAAATAGTTGGTTTTGCTAACAAAGTCTTTTAACATTAAATTATAATATAATAGTGTAGGAAGGTAATTAGTCAGATTAAGAAGTTTGGGGAATTTTATTTAAGATTAGATTGTGACTTCTTGAACTCTTATAAAGACAATATAGTTGAGTTCATATTAGATGATGGAAGAATAAAGTGATATAGAAGAATTTTAATTTATTTTCATCTAAATTATTAGATTTTAAAAATATTTATTTTGTTTTGGAGATTGATAGGATTATTCACGTCTATCTAATTCCTAATGTTTATAGACTATTTAGTTCTTTGTAGATAAAAAAACATATTAATTGCAGATTAACTTTAAAAATAACAAAAAAATATTATAAGATATAATTTTTATAATAATTTTTTAAAAATAAAAATTAAATTTTAAAATAGATAACAACATTTTTCTTTATATTAATTAATTGACAATTTAATTACTAATTTTTTAATTAATATATAAATATTTTAAAATGATATGATGATATATGTCTATTTTTAAAAAACTATATTTTTAACTTGAAACAATTTTATTTAGAAATAAAAAAAAAAAAAGTCATTAAATATTTGATAAATTATAAATTCAAAAAATCTTTAAAAACATTTTAAAAATCTACTATGTATATTTTTTTCAAAAATCATACTGAATGATCCATCAACCAAATAATAATATAGTCTAAGATCATTTAAGATGGTTTCTTAATTTTCTCTACTGCAGTGCCAAAGATAGGAAGTACCAATGTCCATCCCCCACAAATATACTTACAATTGTAATGTTACAGTTGTTCACATTCCCTGCAGCTTAGCTGCCATGTACTTTAAATTCATCTCTATTACAGGAATTTTTTAATTTTATCAAAAACTTAGAGCATTGTCTCATGTTCTTTTGTTCTTGTAGATTGTACTTCAAATTGAATTTTTTTTGGGGCATCAAAATAAAGCTCTACTATTGGATGCTGTCAAATTCTACCAACCTACAATTCTAATATTAGACAGGTAAGTACTACATTTACATCCATTGAAGATATTGAACAGCTTATGGTTTTGAGGAATCCAGACATTAGATATATTAAACAAGGTTATGGGTTTTATTTATACAGGCACATAAAGGATAAGAAATTTTTCATGGATAATCTGAAATGCTGTGTCTGCCGTGTGAGGCACCACAACTTAGAAATACTACGAGGACCACCCAAATTGAAATATGAAGAAATGATAGGGCCAGAATTCTCCTATAATTTCACCACATTCAAATCTCAACATGAGTTTCTCTCTTTCTGCTCCAATGCAACGAAAGATAGTCAAAGTATGTTGCTCTAAACCATGCATATTCTGTTATATTCTATAAGTTTGATTAATTAAAATGGTTCTAGGAAAATTCACCGCTAAGTCAACAAATTCACCTCTAACGATTCATCGTCAGCAATTCATCATCAACAAATTTACCTCCAATAATTCATCATAACAAACTCATCTTGTGGAAAATTCACGACCAGTAATTCATCTCATATTGCTGGCAGTGAATTTTCTACAAGATGAATTTTTCATGACGATGAATTGATGAAGGTGAATTTATTAACGGTGAATTTACCTGAAACAAATTAAAATTGAATACATTTTTAGATATATAATATTTTGATAGTAACTATGATGATTTTTAATTTTTGTGGGACTCAAACTTCCTAAGCTTTATCATTTGTTACTATTTATTGGGTCTCTACAGTGGATGTGGAAACATCAATGGTGTCTACATTGGATGTGGAAACATCAATGGTCCCAACAAACTATGGAGAAGCCTCAAGTTCTACAACATATGGACGTCTGAAACGCAAATGCACAAGGTCTCTAAAGTTTGGCAGAGAGCCCAAATTATTTGATTATTCAGAAATCGAAGCAGCTACAGAAAAATTTTCCAGTGAGAATTTTCTTTTTGAAGGTGGGTTTGGGCTGGTGTACAGAGGTAGACTGCAGGATGGGCAATACATAGCAGTTAAGAAGCAAAAAGGAGAAAGGGAAAAAGAGTTCAGCTTTGAAGTTGAACTTCTGAGCTATGCTCAGCATAAGAATTTGGTAAATCTGTTAGGTTATTGTGATGAAGATGATCAGCAACTGCTTGTTTATGAGTATTTTTGCAATGGGTCTCTTGATGAACATCTTCATAAGAGTGGAAAGCCATTGCCATGGAATTACAGGCAGAAAATTGCAGAGGGTACAGCAAAGGGGTTGAGATATTTGCATGAAGAATTCAGGGAAAGTTGCATTGTTCATCGAGATGTACGTCCTAAGAACATTCTTCTGACTCAGGACTTTGAGCCTAAGGTACCTTCAAATTCTTTATTAATATTTCAAGAAGTTTTATAGATTTCAGCTTAAAAAACACATTCTAAGCTTTGATTTGTGTAGCCACGGCTCATTTGAAATTATGCTAACTTTTTCAGTATGGTCCTCTTATTAATGTGATTTCAGGTGAACCATCTAAGCAAGTCAAAGCTTAGAGTGTGTTGTTTAAGCTTGCCTTCTCATAGTATCCAGTTTCATAGTCTTTTATTCTTTGATAATTTAGCTCAATATATTGAGTGAATGAGTAACCAGTTTTCTGCTATTTAGTGCATGCAATTTTGATGCCCATTATGAGTTGTATATATTTGAGTTAGAAGATAGATTAAGGACCTTTTTTTGGCTCGGACTAGATTGTTGAGAGACTATGTACACAAAATTGTAATTGTGTTTAGATGTTGACTTGGGACTACTATAAATTAGTAATCTACAATTAAGGATTAATGGAATATTGCTACCTATTTTTGTGATAAAATTATTCTTATTTAAGTGTTCTTGTTGTCCACTCTAAGGCTATGAGGTTAAGTTGTCCCTTCATTGGGAACCCTTGGACTTCAATTGCATCATCTAGAATTAGAGTGGGTTCCTATCATCCCTTATGGGTAATCCTATCTTCCACAGTGGTAGAATTGGGTAGAAGGTAGTGTAAACATATTTCAACATAAATGATTGTTGAGTAGAAGGAATGGAGAGTGTGTGTATATTATAGAGAATATATAGAAAATGGAGTGAGGATAGCAGAACTAGAGGAACTAATAAGAAATTTCTAGATGAGAATGGAATAGATGGAAAATATTCAATGAAGAGGAGTAGATCCAAACTCAAGTGATGATGAGACACCTAAGGTACATATGAGCAAGGGTGAGAAATATCTAGTAGCCAAAAGGTTGCTAAGAGCCATCATTAAAATTAATAATAGCTCACATAGACATTCCAAGCTAAGTAGGGAGTTTGCAACAAAAAGAACTAATCAACTAGATTATAGAACTTGAGAAATGCTTAAGTATGAATATATTAAAGTCCCTAGGATAGTGTGTTTTTGCATGCTCCAAGGAACATGCATCCTTATGTTGGGATTATGCACAAAGAGATAGACAAGAACAAGGGAAGGAGGGGATTTGCATGGGGCAAGAGGGTCACCAAGCTAAGGGTGACTCATTCCTAGTATTCAATGTATTTCAATAATCTTCTTCATTATAATGTTCTTATTTACATATGATAATGGTATATCTAGATAATGAAAATTTTATTTTTTTTAATTTTTATTTTCACTTATTTTAATGGTTAAAATGATAGTAGGTTCTCTTGCTTCTTCTATAGATTCTATTTGAGACCCATTTGCATAATTATTTTACCTAATGTCAAATTTGTGATGACTAACAAGCACAAGAGGTTGAAGTATGATTAGATGTGAGAATCAAATATTTCATGGAGTATGGAATAGAGAACATAGAATCATTGGTAGAAATTTAAAATGTGACTTTGAGAATGACAATATTCATGAAATATTTTGTTTCATATATTTTATTCTTTACCAGTTACACATAGGAATGTGGTTCCAACTTGATTATGTTAAAATTTCATTTGTATCCCCTTTCTCCTCCATTTATACTATGTTAAACTTTATGAAACTACACAATCACTTATATGTTTGTCACATTCACTTTTATGTGCTAATGTATATGAAACTTAACAACTTTACTTGCCACGGAAGGTTTGCCCATTAGACACTATCATCCACTAGTTCATAGACCATTATCAATTATAATTTTATTTAAAATGTTTAATACTTTGTAGTTCTATTTGTACTTTGTTATTTGGATTCCCAAGTTTATAGTCATATTATGTCATTTTATTTTTTCAAAATAAATGGTATTTTAACAAAATGAGTGAATTATTTTCTCAAAAAGTGTTATCCATTCCACACGTGGTGTGAGTTAAAATAAGAAAGAAGTGGGACTATAAGGACAAAGAGAATAGGCATAAGTTATCACACCTACTTATGAAAGCCCTCAATGGTATGGGTAGAGCACTTCAAGTGTAGATGCATAATTGTAAAAATCTAAATCTAAATTGACAAAGCCAAAATTAGATTGAATAAAATTCTTTACTTTCAATCATTCAAGTAAAAATAATTTAACTAATGGTTTTCTTGATTCCTATATAATTGTGAGGGTTAAAAATATATTCCAATTACTTGCAATTACTTAATACATATACATGATAAAAAAATGGTTGTCTTGTAAAAATTTAGGCCCACTTACTATATTTTACCTCACCCTTATCTACACATGATCTTATTATTATTGGCACTCATCACTTCTATGTCAACTATTTTTTTATGTCTTGCATCAAGTTATGTTGCACTTTTAAGTCCAAAGTGTCTTAGTAGACCCATGGGAGCTTATAAAGTAAAATATATTCAATCATTTTCATTCAAATATCAAAATATTTTAAACTCGTGTACTTAGAAAAGTGAATAAACTATAATTCAATGGAACCTTCATGTCTATTGTTTCAAATCTCAACATTCAAATCCTTGACTATTCTAGGTTTATGATAAAATTAGTGTTGACATAACCTAGCCCGATCATCTCATGTTACCTAAGCCCAATAAATTGATCTTGAAATCTTATACACTTATGAATCCCAACATGAATAATTTAACCTAAGATTGACTTGATGGATATCTTTTAAAGGAAATATGAGTAAAAAATGACCTGATAGATAGAATTTAAATTGACTTAGTAATAAATTATCAAAAATATTATCTCCTCTTAATATTTGTAAGTATCTTGAGGCATACTATTTGTAAGTACATTGATGCATAAAATTCAAGGGTAAATAATCATTTTATTAAGATTAAATGAGATTGATCATTGACACCTATAGTAGTGAAATTATAGTTGTCAAGTATGTCTTGTATGCCTAATTAGTCCCAATGATAAAAGAGGCAAGACAATGAAGTGATCAAATGAAAACTTAATTTTATCTGCTTTATTTATAAACAATAAACCTTCATGCTAGAGTTGCTTTGAATATGAACATGGAGGCTTGCAACATATTAGATTTCTAATTTCATCTTGGTGCTAGATTAGAATTTTCTAGAGTCTAAGGAATTAATGTTTAAATCACCACATTATAGGCATGTGATTTATTGTATCTTGTGCCTTAAGGGTCTATAAATATCTCATTGCTTGTCATTCTCTAGTTCGAAGGAGCTTGGTTTAGAATCTTGAGAAATAAAATCACCTATGCAATTGACAAGTGGAGAGTCCCCCTGTTTGTTAAGATAAGCTTGTTGACTAGGTAAGTGACCATGGTAGCTTAATTGAGTATTTTATTTATAAACAACATTAAAATAATTCAATCTAATTTTGGAGATCATATTTTAGTTACAATATACACAAGATTTTATCATTACAAGTATGTCCTATTGTCTCTTTCATTTACAAATACAATTATTTTGTCCATTTATTTTAATGCTAAGTAGTAATTTATGCATGTCTTATGTTGGTTATTCTCTAGTTTAGATTTACTTTCCTTAGATAGTTGCATCACTTTTACCTTCACATTGAGCTAGGGATGATGGTTGTTTAAGATTTTTTTTGTGTTTGTAAATGAGGCTTGGAAGCCAATGGTTGCCTTTTTGTTGGAAAACATTTATTAATTTTATCACTTCAAATATTTATTTTTTGAGGGGAGAATCCTTATCTTGTTTTATTGCTTTGATACCAAAAAGTATCACTCAGAATCATCTGATGATTTTTGACCTATCTCCTTATGTAACTACTTATGTAAATTCATTACTCAGATAATTGTACAAAGGATCAAGTTTTTTTTATATCACATGTCATGCAAACAATTTGGTTTTCTAAATGGGAGACAACTCATGATGCTATTGGTGTGACTCAAGACTTGGGTTACATTCTAGCAAATATAAGAAATTCTTTGTATTTGAGACACAACTAGATCTATCCAAGGTATATGAGAAGGTTAGTTGGTTGTATTTTAGACTTATACTTATATATTGGTTTTAACATATAATCTATGAATTGTATCATGGGGTGTGTTTCTTCGATTTCTTTTTGTATTCTTATCAATGGCATGGCTTCCAAATTCTTCAAGACTGATAGGGAGCCTAATAGAGCTATCTTTTATCACCCTTTTTCTTTATAAATTGGTTGTAAACTGAGTAGAAATCTAAAGTAATCTACGTGTACTAGGGCTAATAAAGAGCTTAAAGTGGCCAACACTTTATATTTTACTCATCTTTTATTTATGGATGATGTCATTCCACAACTCACATTTATGATCAACAACACCTAAATAATGAGCCCTCAATCACCCTTGTTGTCAAATAGAGGTAGAAATATGGTCCAAAAAATGAGACAACATGATATATCCTATATGATGTAGCTAATATTAGAATTCTATAATAGTTCCCACTCCCAACCCATGGATCGAACCCAATTCTTAGATTACCACCATTTTTTATTTTGTAAACCAACCAATTACCAACAACTGGAAAATATTGGACCATGGCCTTCCATATAATGTACAAACATTGTTAATACTTTTAATAGGAAAACTTATCCATTCAAAAATGGATAGAGGGTTGATATATTTTTTAACAATGACCATTTTCTACAAACTCTCTTTGATAGTGAATCTGTTAGAGAAAATATTTTTAAAACCCCATCCATATGGGAAAGTTAGAAATCCTCTTTGGGCATCCTAGCTCTTGGTAGGGGAACTCTCTTGCTGATTATTTGAATCTATAGTTTGATATTAGAGAATTGAAAAGATGTAGGGCTCTACTTTTTGTGGATGGATGTGGGAAATTGTTGACTAAGAACAAAAATATTTTTGATGATAAACATATTATTCCTTTTTAAAGTCCTCTAGATACAAATCAGTTTTTCTTTTGAAGACTTGAAAAAGGCTCCTACAATAAAAATTATCAAGATGCTCATTGAGGTGAAGGTTGATAAAACTTTTCCATGGGGTTATTTTGATGAGGCATGTCAAAGATTGCCTAGGTTTTGTGATATTAGAGGTTTTCTTTAACTCAATGAAAAATATTGTCTACAAGTTATAAAGTTGGACAAGGCATGGGTCTAGTAACTATGTTGAATTGCATGCTCTTAAACCACTCCTTAGGATTGCTTAAGAACACAACATGGAAAGGATACGAGTAAGGAGAGGCTCTTTGATTTTTGGTTGAAGGCTTCAAGTTCACTTATATAATGTTAAATAGTTGGTTGAATGCTTCACTTATATTCCATACAAGCATGTGTATCATGAATTAAATACGATTATAGATATGCAATCCAAAGATGACCTATTGATGTTGTAGGGATGGTGAAGACAAAAACCTTGGACAATTTTGCATTGCCTCCTATTGCAGTGCTCTATATAAGATCTTTAACTTATCTTTTGTTTTATCTTGCACTCTTTATTATTTTGGCATTGGGTTGTGGCTATATTGAACATTATTTGATAATTTTTTCTTTGTTTTTCTTTCTTATCCACCTTATAACTTTCTTTATTCGTGCTTAAATTATTATTCACATTTCATTTAACAATTGTAATGCCATATACATACACACAATGTAAAGCTACAATTTTTTCTTTAAAAAAAATTATACATGTCAGCTGACACTGTTGGTAAATCAGATATTTGGACTTGCAACATCACAAAAGACTTGTGAGGTGGATAACAAAACTAGAGTTGTTGGAACTTTTGGGTAACATCTATATCTATAGCTCTTAACAACCCACAATTAATAGCTCTCAAAAATTACAGTTCACATATATATTCTACTTATGATGGGCATTGTGCAGATATTTGGCTCCAGAGTATGCTGAAAGTGGAAAGGTGTCTACAAAGACAGACGTATATTCCTTTGGCATGGTGTTATTGGAGCTTATTACAGGTCGTAATCCCCTTGACAGGACATGTCCAGGACAAAGCCTTATTGCATGGGTAAACCACAATTATCCTTTATCATTCAAACTCCATTTCCCAACTCCAATTGAGTTTGAATTCTGTTTGATGGTATTTCAAATGATTTATCTACTTTTGCAGGCTCGCCCTTTGCTAGAGTATAAGAGATACCATGATCTTGTAGATCCTCTTATCATGGACTCGCATGACGTCTATGAACTGTATTGCATGGTTCGTGCAGCAAGCCTTTGCCTTCGCAAGGATCCTGATGCCCGCCCATCTATGAGCCAGGTAGAAAACTCTATTCCTAATCAATCTATTTATATAAAATGACCCTTAAACTATAAGGCATGAGGAATAATTTGAGGAATAAAAAATATATCACAATAATCTTGTTTATTAATGCATAAAACTTGATTTTTTATAATATTATAATAAAATTCGGCATAGGGCAAATTCATCGCCAGCAATTCACCACGGAAAATTCATTGCCAACAATTCACCGTAAGAAAATTCATGTCATGACAATTCACCGCATGACAAATTAATTGCATGAATTTTTGGTAGTTAATTTTCCATGGCAATGAATTGCTAGTGGTGGTAAATTTTCCATGGTGAATTGTTGACGGTGAATTTTCCGTCGGTGAATTGCTGATGGTGAATTTTCCTAAAGCCATAAAATTCATGTTGGAGTCTTATGAATGTGTAAATATTAATAGACACATAAAGAATCATTCTAAAATTTGCATGAATGCTTTAAGATTATGGACAAAAATAATAAACATAATAAAGCACTCAAATAGTAGTAATTAGTGTCATTTAGATATTAAACATGAAAAGCATGAAACACATCTCCAACATTCTTCACTTGTTGAATACCTTTTATAGAGGGTCACACTCATGAACTGTCGTTTGCTAAGGGAAGCCATGTTCATTGATTTTCTACATAAAGAAAATTTTGTACTACTCAGCTTTTATTAATGAGTCAACAATATTCTCATTTGTATCATTTTTTCCTAGTAATACCTACTTGCTTTCAACCATTTCTCTTAAAAAGTGATAATGTATACTAATATCCTTTGACTAAGCAAGCTAAGAAAGATTTTTGGCCAAATAGATTGCACTTTGACTATCACAATCTATCTTTATCACATTTTATAACAAACCAACAATTGAGCACAATCTCTATAGCCATATTGCTTCCTTAAATGCATGAATTGATACCATGTACTCTGTCTTTGTCATAGATAATGCAACCATTTCCTACTTTTTACTCATCCAAGTTATTACCTCTCTAAAAAACCTAAATAGATATCAACTAGTAGATCTTTAATAGTGAATATTTCTAACCTAGTCAAAATCCATAAATCTATATAAATTCAAAGTTTTATCTACATTAGATCTTCCTTGTTCATAGATTGCATAGTCTATGGTGTCATACAAATATCTATAAATTATTTTCACATTGTCCTAATGCTTCTTTCCTATTTTTAACACATCTACTTACAACTCTCACTACATGTATAATTTCAACTCTATTACATGTCATTGCATACATGAATTTGGTAATAATGCTAACATATGGAATTTATTCTTCTACCTTTGAACACTATTTAGTAGGAAAATTCCATTTAACTAGAAAAAGAGTACACTCACAAGTTTACTTTCTCACATCCTAAAACTCTATAATATTATCTCAACATATTTCTTGTGATGTAGCCACAATTTGCTAGATTTACATGACCTATTTTAATTGGCATGGCCTCTTATCTAAGAACTCTATTTTTTTTCATAGTCTCCTTCCAATATTTATTTTTATTTGATCAAATTGTCTTAAAAGTCTTGAGGTTTTCATCAATATTAGATAAATATGATAAAAGAAATGTAGCATAGGGGGAGCATATACCTTTGTGGTATTCTCCTTAATTTAATATTCTCAAAATTAGAGGTTCTGGTTTACCATCCTCTAGTTCCATATTCTCCTCTTCCAATTCACTCTATAATTTATCTTATTTAGTTTCTTTCAATTCAGACATACACTCACCTCCTTCTAAGTCAGCATGATCTCATTCAAGTTCTTTTTTAGTTGAATTTCCTATTTTGGAACCCTCTTACCTTTTCTTAAAATTATATTATGACTATATTCCATTTGGTATGTTTTTAGATTCCAAAGTTTATATCCTTTAACACTAGTACTATATCTCTTAAATATGAGCTTTCTTAATTTATAATCTAGCTTAGTTAGTTTCTCTTTGGGTATATACATATAAGCTTCAAAACTAAAAGCCCTTGGATGTTTTCTTGGGAGAGTTTATTACCATTCCATGCTTCTTTTGGAGCCTTCTCCAACAAATTTGAGGTGGGTGATATTTTACTAAGATAACAAGCATTTGTTACTAATTTTTCTTATAAGTTTCTATCTAAACCTACATCATTGAGCATGCTCCTAGCCTTATCCATCAAAGTTATGTTCTTTCTTTTTGCTACTCCATTATACTATTATGTATAGGGATTAGTTTTCTATCTTTATATTACATCATGTTTGTGAAACTAGTCAAGTATATCTAAGAAATGATCTCCACCATTGTCACTTCTCAAAACAATTAACTTCTTTTCTATTTGATTTTCTAATAGGGCCTCAAAACTTTAAATGCATTGAAAATTCCATATTTATTTTAATTATAATACACTTATCTTTTTATATAAGTCATGCATAAAAATAACATAGTACGATGGAAAATTTGTAAGGCCAAACACATTACTATGAACTAAATGTAAAATCACTTTTGTTCTTGTAATACCACTAGGAAACTTCACATGAGTTGTATTACCAAATATAATGCTCACAAAAATTAAAATTCAAAGGGTAATAAAATATTTTTTTATCCATACCTTTAGTTTTTAATACATGAAGACCTTTGTCTCCAATATATCCAAATCATCAATACCACAACATAGTATTTTCTACATGAGATGGAGGAGTCTTTAGTCTACAATATTGTTCACTGTAAGAACAATAGAGGTATTGCACTTGTCACTTACAATTTTTATGTTAAGTCTAAACAACATTACTAGATGGACTTCTCTTACAAAAATTAAAGAACAATGGTGTACCATCTTATAATTATCCTTATTAAAGACCAATACACCCACATCATTCATATTGCTTATTGAAATCATATTTCAAGTGAAACCAAAAATGTGTAGAATATGAGAAGGGATTTTAATTCTTCAATATTTTAGCCTCAACTTGACTCTTCATTGATATGCAATCTTATATGGCATATTGTCTCCTAAAAATGCTTCACATCCATTGATTTTTTTATAAACACTAAACCACTCCTTATGGAGATTCATATGGAAAGATATGCTTGAGTCTATAAAAAATGCATCATGGTATTCATGTAAGCATGAAATAGCCAAGAACAAATTATTTAAGTCTTTTGTGGAGGGATTTGATTTTGTAGAAGGGGCATCATCAAATAACTTTCCTAATTTTTAGATATGTAATCCTTGTTATAATTTCTTATTTTACCATAGATCTGGCTTTTTTTTTAACTTTTATCTTGACCACTGGATTTATCTCTAGACTTAAATATCTTTTCCTTTGACTTCTTGTCTCTTGAGTTCTTTTTATTCTCTCTTGGGAATGATATCTCATGCTAGAAGCATTCTTCAATTGATAATCCTTAGTAGAATTTTCTATTATCTCTTGTGATAACAAGGTTGCTAATTTAAAAATAATACTTGTAATTTCCATAACTCGATTATTCTAGGAGCTAGGTAAAAGAACAGAGCAATGTGATACCTTTCTCTTTATCATCCACCTTAATTTCAAAAAAATATAATTGACTTACCACAATATTGAAGATGCTTATACATGTCTACCACAAGGTCATCATAATTCATCCTCAATGAAGACAACTTCTTACAAAGAATACTGTTTGCTAGACTTTTCTTGATACAGAGTCTCCAACTTCTCCCATAATATATTTGCAATGTCTTCTCTTGATACATTCAACAAAATTGAATTTGGAAAACATACTTTGATTAAATTCCATAGCTTTCTATTAATGATTAGTCAACCTTTGTCTTTAATATCATGAGGTTTTGATCTAGATATAGTAATCAACTATTCTCTATCAACTAATAGATCCTCTATCTTTAACTTATATAACTCAAAAAAAAAAATGAATTTGTTGGTCTCTATCCTTGTACTTCCTTATCATTCTAGTTCATGCACAAATCTTCATATACACAACTCCCACTTAGGATAAAATTTATCATAGGAAAAAGAAACTCTAATCCTTCAAACAAAGCTAAAACTAAGTTCTTAGACCAAATGTAAGAAAAAAAGGGCTAATAAACTTGTACAATACAAGTAATGCATACACAATCTAAAATAATAATAATAGAACTTAAGAAAAAGCACAAAGTACAAAATATTTCACCTAATAAAAACCCAAATATGTGTAAAACACATAACACAATAATCTTGTTTATTATTACATAAAATCCAATAGTTCACAATAGAATAATAAAACTCTTGTACAACTTATGCGTGAACCAATATTAATAAGAACACTAAAAAACAATTTTATAATGTATATAAATACTTTAAAATCATACAAAATAAAAAACTCAATAAAACACTGATTTTTTTTCAAACAAATGCTAGTACAAATTTCCAATTGCTAGTGGTTTGCCCCATTCAACTAGTAAACATAAATATAACACATCTCCAACATAATTAAAAGCCTTTAAAAAAATATTGTGTGACTAATCATTGATGGTGCAGTTCTCTCTCTCTTTTCACTTTGAACCATTATTAAATAAACATAAGTCACAAAGATTACTTAGTCTGACCATTCAGCTGATTAAAAAAATTACATGATATGACTATTTAAATACCATATTTATTTTAAGTGCAATTTTAATAAGAAATTATAACAATATAGTTATAATGAAAAATTTGCAAATACAGGTGTTGCATATTCTAGAAGGCAGCATGATGAATCAATTGCATGAAGACTTTCTAACAATGAAGTGTACCCAATCACATGGAAAGAAGAAACCTTTTGTCCTCTATGATGAAATGATTCCAGTATAAATTCAATAATGACAAGTGTTTTAGGTGGTGTTCTTAGCAAGAATTCTAATTATGTCATAGATATCATTAATGTTTCTGTATTCACCCATTACTAATACAATGGTTTGACACAACGTGACTTGTGTTTGGTCATAAGAATTCTCTTATAATCTATGGTATGAGACCATCTATTTTTTTATCTACTGAGACTACCCATACACCTAGTATTCAGAGGCACCCAACTGTCCCACAACATTGAACTGGTTTACAATTCAATAATGTAGTGTTTTGCGATCATCTATTTAGAGTAACATGCATTGCAGTGGAATTTTGATGCATGCATTCAATTGCAGTAAGCATTTTTGAAAAACCAATACAATACTAGTTTCTTATCCATCTGATGACATAAGAACAACGAAAATTTCTTATCATGCTCCTTTGAATTTAACATTATTTTGCTGCCTCCTATTGAGCCTCTCCTAATCCTTCAAGGCATACTATTAGGAATCTTTTACGGTTTAGAGTCTCAACATAATATCTCATCTTGGATGGTAAGCCTAATTCTATTTGTATACAGTGCCATCAGATCCAAATCTATAAAATATTTAATATAAATCTTTCTACTATTCTTATCTTAGTATAAAGTTTGAATTCTTTTTTTAAATTCATTTGGTAACTTTTTATTTTAAAAATTATCTCAATTTTATAATCATATATTTTAATTGGGTAGTCTTCTCCTTGTCATTTTTGACTTTATATTGTTATATCATCTTCCACCATAATATGGCATTCTCCTTCAATTTGGTTTGAAGAATTCTTACACTTTGTGGGTTGGATATTTCTTCAAACTCAAAGAACTCTTTTACCTCAATGATCTAGTAGATCAAATCCTCTAGATTCAATAGCCAAGAAACATATCATACCTCTATTTGCATGCCTCTCCCGATGCTTGAGATTGCTTTAAATGGCCTCTCTTATCTACCATCTCAATCCAATGCTTTGGCTCACCCTTAACCCTCTTCTTCTTCACCTTGATCCTCCTTAGAGTTGCTAGGGTCTTCCCATTGGAAAGAAACTCTATGGTAATCCCCTTCCAAATTTTTCCTCCTCCACTACATCACTCAATGATTCAATCATCTCCTCCAATCTCCTAGCCACATGGTTAGTCCCAATTCAACCATAACCAATAAGTCTCTTGAGTAGCATTATTAACTATAGGTGAACAATTTTGTGAGTGTAAGTTTAGGATATGCCATCCATAGATCAAACATCCTTGCATTCATAAATATGTTCTCGCATACTAATCATACACCTACTCTAATACCACCTAATTTAGAAGAAGATATTAAAAACTAATTAAGGATTGTTGAACCAAGCAACATGACTTTAGATCACAACAAAATAACATGAATACACAAAAATGGAATGGAGTAATATAGAAATTTATTATCTATTAATGGGTAAATTTATATTTCTAGACATAAAATCTAAACAACTCTAATCATAGTGATCTCTTACAATTTCAAAATTATAATAGTTCTAGGAGCTAGAGATGATTACCAAAAAAATTAGGGATATGTAATTATACACATCTTGGTTGTAGAATTATAGTACTTATTGCAATTTCTAATGATCACTTAATGATCCTCTCCAATTAGTGTGTCACTAGAATCTTCACTTACATGTTCAATAGGGATTAATATCAATATGGATTATTCAATACATGCTAGTAATTGGTTAGCACCAACAAAGATCAAGACTTCAATTTTCAAATATCTTAAAAAATTAGCATGAAATTATATTTAGAAGAATGTGAACTTGATATGTAAAAATGGGCCCAAGAAAAATGTCATCCAAAAGAATTATCCTTCATACATAATGGTAGAAAAATCCAAACGAGACAATTAATGAAATAAGGATAGACATATGAAACAATTGCCAAAAATAAAAAATTATTAAGTTCCTATCATACAACTTAATTTTCCAACATAAGGAGAAAAGGAATAGAAAAAACACTTTATTAATGAGTATGGCTAGGAAGCTTAGAAAAACCTTGTTGTGTAGAAGCATCTTAACTCTTAATTTCTAGCAAGAGCCTACAAAATAAAGTAAAGAAAAAAGAAAAAGGAATAGAATAGAATTCTTTTGGATATAGGATTGTTGGTTGACCATGGATACCTCTACATCAATACTCACACATGGATAGGGTTAAGCACGACCAAAAAAATATCAAGATGTATTATTAATAGTTGAGTTAATAAAGTAAATGAATGTTGTTTTTGTTTTATTTCTTCCCAAATGATTTCGTAAGGTAATATTTGTGTTATATTTTGAGTGTGTCATTATTTGTGAGGGTTAAGCACAAGAAAAACAATGTCATGATGTGTTGTGAATAGTTGAGTTAATAAAGTAAACAAGTGTTATTTTGTTTGATTTCTTCTCAAATGGTCTCCCAAGTTCAAGGGGTTGAACTTAATTGGTTAAAGCATTGAATTTTTGGTGTGGAGACCCAAGTTCAAATCCCAAAGGGACATCTAAGATGGAATTCTAAGTTGTGACTCTTGGTCTTCCATAGTTGGCTTCAAATGTGGAAGTGGTTTTTAAATAAGTGGATTTCTAAGTTGTGACTCTTGGTCTTCCATTGGTTATTTCTAGTGTGGTTTCTCAAAAGGATCTAGTATTAGTTTCATGGTTGTGCTCACAATGAGCTTGTTTTGATCTCATGTTGATGCTCGAATGAGAAAAAATGATTGTAAACAATTATCAATATAAAAAAAAATTGTTTCCCAAGATAATATTTAAATGTTATATTGTGCTATACTTTTTTTGTTTGATTTCTTCCCAAATGGTTTCCAAAGGTAGTATTTATGTTATATTGTGAGTGTGTCATTATTTTCTTTTTATTGTATTTAAGATGCTATTGATACTACTAACCCTGCATAGTTTTATCATTATTATTTCTCTTCATTTTGTATCAAAGATAGGGCTTACCTATTTCTTTGAGATCTAGGTAATATCAACTCCTTGAGAAATATTGCTTTAGTTGGTGCTTTGCATTGGTTAATTCAATGCATGAATAAAAATGATGAGAAATTCAAGGAAAGAGATAGATAAATTGAATGGTAGCAAGTTTGAGATATATAAATTTAAGATAGAAGATATTTTTATGGATAGATATCAATGGCTTTTTATGTCTAGAAATATTTCCTTGAGTATAGTGGTAAAAGGTTGGATGTAGATTGAAAGGAAGGTGAAAATTTTAATTCATGCATGCCTTTCAAATTTAGTGTTGTTGAATGTCTCTAGAGAATTCAACTATGGAATAAGACACAATTTTTGTATTGTATAAAGTGGTTATTAAACAAACAAAAAATATTTGAAAGAAAATTTGCATTCTCTTAGAATTAGTGATGGTGACTATGTGACAAAGCATTTAAAAGATTTCAAAATTGTGATAAGTTAGTTAACATTAGTTGATGCATGGGTGAAAAAGATAAATATATTATTTCGTTATGTTTTTTTATCAAACTCATAGCATAATCTTACTATAGCTAGTAATAGTACATCATACAAATTAAATATTGGGGAGATAGTTATAGCCTTGTTGTCAAAGAAAATTAGGAAAAAATCCATGGAGGATATAGAAAAGGGATTCTTTTTTGTGATATTTCATTTGCAAGAGAAATAAAAAATAAGTAAATAGAAAATCAAAGTACATAGGTAATTCTAAATCAACTAGAAGAACTATAAATAAATACTCGAAATATGGAAAAAAAATAGGCATTTTAATAAAAATATAGATATAAAAAGGTTGAAGATGACCATGGAATCTAATGATGCTCCTTTCACTAAAAAGTTACATCCACTAAAGAATAAGGGCATGTATGCTTTAAATATTCATAGACACACTCATGCCATGATGTATGTTTGATAAATTTGGGACATTATTTTCATATGAATACCCACAAGGAGCGCCATTTTATAAACATGAAAGTTATAATGTAGGTAATTTATTTTTAGGATATAACTCATCTTATAAGATCAAATGGCATTGAAGACTCAAGATAATGTATAAATATTGAAGGGTTAAATTAATCCCTAGTGTTATACATATTCTAGTAGGATAGGTTCACTTGTCAACCATTCCTTAAGAATCTAGAAGGCTAACCTATACTTCAACCAAAAAGCTTCTTCCATTTCCTTTTAAGAGAAGTGATGGGATGTGCCACTCTAGACAAGTCTCTAAAAAGTTGATGGTTACAACTTACCTAGCCCATGAAACTATTCACCTCAAAGACACTTAAGGGTGTGGCCAATCCATAATAGCCTGAATCATTAACGATCTACTGAAACACCCTCACCAGATATAATATGACTCAAATACCTTACCTCCAACTAGAATAACTCACTTCACTAAGTTTCCATAAATTTGATGGTCACACAAACATTGAAGAACCTAGTGCAAGTGGACCCCATGCTCCTCTACTGTCCTCAAGTAGATTAAAATTTCATCTAGAAATACTAGGAAAATTTGATAGAGGTAGGTATGAAATACACCATTCATTAAACTCGTGAGCACTGAAGGAGTATTCATCAACCTGAATGGAACCATCATAAACTCATAGTTTCCATAGAAAGTACAATATGTTTTTTGATGAATATCTATCTCATGTATGCAAAGGTGATGGTATCTTGACTTCATGTCAATATTCGAGAACACTTTTACCCCTTCATTTGGTCAAATAAGTCATCAATATTCCTTAGCAAGTAATATTTATTTTTCATTGTCACCTTATTCAATTGTTGGTAATAAATACATAAATGAAGAGACCCATACTTCTTCATAAAGGTGACTAGTGCACACCAAGGGGAAACACTAGGATGAGTTTTGTCCTTATCTAATAATTCCTCTAGCTATAACCAAAGCTCTTGAGAAATGGTCTTTGCTCTAGAAACAAGGTCTATATAAAATCTATATCCCACTTTGGAAAGATACCGAGAATCTTACTCAAAAAGACATCAACAAACTCCCTCATAAGAGAATGATCATCGAGAGATACCTCATGAAACTCACCCTTGGAGAGATCACTCATAGAAATAGTGAGCATCTAATAACCCTTAGTTTCAGCTACTTGGTTGAAATTATACAAAGAAATATGGGTCTCTAAATCCTAGATAACCCCACTTGCTAACCAAGGTCAGCAATACACTCAACTAACTTACACTAGCAATTGATATGCACTTTTTGATCCTTACCTATTCCATAACCAAGACAATCTAATAGGATCCAAAAGGTAGGGTATGTAGGTTGATCATGGTGATGAAGGTGCCTAAATTAGCTACCATCTATTACTCTCCCTTAATACCACTAGCGGACAATGCACAAGGGATGGGAAAAAATGGTTTAAATCACTAGAATCAAATAATATGGTTCAAATATGAAGTCCATCCAACACATTTGAGGTCTTGATGATAGTACTTTGATTTTCATCCACTACTAAAAATATTCTATGACACCTACTAGCATCTCCCACTTTTAATGTTGAATTTGTAGGCCTCTATCCACTCACTATTATCAACCTTTGAAGGCAACCTATGAAGTGACCCTACTAACCACATGAAAAGAATGCTCATCTAACTTGAGTATGTGTTGGTGTAGTTACACTCAACTATTGGAGTTCTAGAGTGACTATAGCTAGGATGATCACTTTGAACCAATTGCATGTACTAAGGATCCCTAGCATGTTTCCTATTGTCCTCTGTGGAAGAACACCCACCAAAAATTTCCCACTCTGAGGATCCTGTGAAGGCCTCTATCTATAATGTTTTCTTACTATTGACTAGACCTAGAAGGCACTAAAAATACTCCAAAAACCATTGTGGATTGAATTTGAGAAAATCACACCAAAACTTGATGGAGTTGATCCCACTACATAAACTCTAATCTGATCACCAAACCCTCTGTCCAAATCATCCTCAATAATTATGGTCTTGTCTATGGTGACCTCCAAGGTCTTTGGCTCAAACATAAATAGCACCATTTATTTGAACATTCAAACCTCTCACAAAGCATTGAAATTGTTGGAATTAAGGTGTCTCAACCTTAGAGTTCTAATATTGATTTAATTGATGTGTTATTGTATTAATTTGTATTATTTAATTGACAATGTTGTCATGTGACAAATTGGGACCCACTGACTAGGTGGCATCCCCATTGGAAGTGACTGGATGATGACATAGGAATCCCACTTTGGAATCTTTGACCTATGATAGATTTTATGATGCGTCATAAGGCATCTTCACACATGAGTGAAAGTTGGCACCCAAGTTGGGTTATGACAAGATGTAAGAGAATCAACTATTTTTAGTCAGCGATGACAGATTCTCTAATAGCTATAAATGTTTCGAGCTATGAAATATTCTATGATAGATGTAAGATGTGTAAGGCATCTATCATAAGCTATTTTTAGTATATTCTAGGTGACCAAGCTTGAGGAAGGAATATTTGCATGTTTGACCATTGTAAGAGGTGTAAGGGAATATGTTACATGTGTCCAAATGCATGTCTATGGCATGGAAGAATGTGCCATGTGGATTTGTATGCCCTCTCCTTCTAGATGCTTCTTGAAGCTTTACTCACTCTATATATTGAGTGCCTTGCATTGTAGAATGCATAGTTTGTTTGCAAGTAAAAAAATTCTACCAAGTTAACTCCAGAATAGGTGTTTGTGATGAAGTACTTGTGTAGAAACTTTGTACTTGGGCTATATTGTAACTCTTATTTGAAGTAATAGAGAAGTACTATGCTTTTGGAGGGTGGGGCTTTTTACTTGAAAGGGTTTTCCCCACATATATCTGGTGTATGTTCTTTTTGTGTACTTGTTTTTATATTCATGTATTATCTATGTGCTTCTCTTGCAACAGTTTAAAGGTGTTAAAACAAAATTTTGTAAACTCTCCCCTACTTAGATTAGTGTAGGAAGTTGTTTCTATTCACCCAACTTTCTTTCAGTTGGCATCAGAGCCTAGCTAGCCTTGGTTCCTTCTTTGGGTTAGTGGGATTTTTGCAGAAGTGTGAGTTTATTTACCTTCTTTTCAGGAAAGAGATGGTAGGCACATTTGGGACGATTGAGATGGAGAAGTTTAACGGCGATAATTTTGAGTTGTGGAAGCTCAAAATGGAAGACATGCTAGTAGACTGTGATCTATGGCTTGTAGTTTCTAGAACCATGCCACAAGGCATGAAACAAGAGGATTGGGATCTCATGGATAGGAAAGCCAAGGGTCTTATTAGACTTTGTTTGGTTGATTTTTTCCTCTTTAATGACCATGAAGAGAAAAAATTTGCTTCTCTATGGAAGAAAATTGGTGATGTCTATCAGGCTAAATCCCTGGTAAATAAGTTTTTCCTAAGAAAGAAGATGTATTCTCTGAAAATGGAAGATGGAGGATCTATGGAAGATCACCTGAACTATTTTAACATGTCGGTTGCACAATTGGGTTCCATTGGAGACAAGATTGATGAACAAGATCATTGCATGCTTCTTTTGTATTCATTGTTGGACTCTTGGGATCACCTAGTAATGTCTATTGGAAGCACTACTTCCACCTTTAATATGGATGAGCTTTTTTCCTCATTATTATCTAAAGAGATGCGAAGGAAGTCTTCTAAGATGGAGAAGGAGGCCCTTCCAGCTTGGTAGACCAAAGGAGAGAGGCTAAAAGAAAGAAAAGAAATCTAATTCAAAGTCTCTGGGGAGATCTAAGTCTCCTAGTAAGAAGTCTAAGGAAAAATTTTGGAACTGTGGTGAAAGTAGTCACATTTGAAAAGATTGCAAGAAGGAGAAGAAGAAGAAAAACAAGTATTTCTCCAATTCTAAATCTGAGAAATTATCTCAAGATGATGGAGAAGCATTTATTCCAGCCTTGACATCCCATGCATCAAATGTTGTTTGATTGATAGATTCAAGTGAATATTTTCACACGACCTCTCATAGATATTGGTTCTCAAAGTATGAGGAGTTTGATGGCGAAGAGGTGTACCTGGGAGATGACTCTCACCTGAAGATTGTTGGTCATGGAAGAGTCAAAATCATATTTCCTGATGGAAGAGTGAAGGGGATTGATGGAGTCTTGCATATCCCGAGTTTGGAATGAAACCTACTTTCTGTAAGTAAATTGAATGATTCTAAAGTACAATTTATTTTCTCTAGTGGAGGATGTAAGATGACTAGAGGGGCTATGGTGTTGGCTAAGGGAGTTTGTATTGGCACTCTATTTTAGCTTGATGCATGCACTATACAATGTAATAGTTATTTTGATGTACCAAAGAAGAGATCTTTGGATTCTTCATCCTCACCATCAGATCATGTAGAGAAGTGTGTTGCAACTACATCTAATGGTCATGTATTTTGGGTACCTAAGGGTGCTCATTCCATGGAAATGAAGCTTCCTATAGAGAAGACAATGTTATAGCACCAACAACTTGGTCACATTGGTGAGAAGGGTCTTAGAACCCTGAAAAATAAGATCCTTGTTGAAGGCCTTGATGATTGTAATCTCGAGTTTGAATTTTGTGAACATTGTGTATATGGAAAACAACCCAATGTTTCTTTTTATTCTAGTTCTCACAAGTCTTCTAGGGTTTTAAACCATCATTCAAATGTTTTTGGTCATGTGAATGTTCCTTCATTATCAAAATCTGTATATTTTGTTTCTTTCATAGATGATCTTACAATAGGACATTTGTATATTTTCTTAGAAGTGAAGCTGAATTCTTTAGTTTGTTTAAGGAGTTTAAGAGATTGGTAGAATACCAGACTAGCAGAAAGATTAAGTATTTGAGGACTGATAATGGTGGTGAGTTTTATTTCACAGAGTTTGACAAGTTCTATAAAGAGCATGGGATTGGGAGACATAAGACAACTCCCTACACTTCACAACAAAATGGAGTTGCAAAGAGGATGAATAGAACATTAATGGAGAGGGCTAGGAGTATGTTGAGTGGTGCTATCCTTAACAAAAATTTTGGGTTGAAGCAATAGCCACTGCATGTTATTTGATCAATAGATCTCCTACATCAACACTTGTTGGTAAGACACCCATGGAGGCATGGTTTGGTAAAAATCCTTCAATGAGACATATTAGATTATTTGGTTGTGAAGCTTACACTCAAGTTCTAATTAAGAAGAGGTCTAAGTTGGAGAACAAGGTTGTTAAGTGTATCTTGATTGGATATAGTGTCAGTGTGAAAGGGTACAAACTTTGGGATCCAAAAGCTCATAAAGTTCTCTACAACAAAAGTGCAATTCCAATGTTGAGTTGCAACCAGAGAAAGAGGAGAAATAGAAGGAGGTAGTTCAGATTCCACCTACTTCAAAGAAAGAAGAACTATGTACTCCTATTGGACCTAATGATGAGGAGAGCTCAAGTAGCTCTGAAGTTTCTAAACAATAATGAGAACCTCAACCTCAGCCTTCAAGGAGGTCTACACAAGTTAGGAAAAAAACTAGAGAGGTTTGGTCATTATTGGATTCCAGTTGCATTTTTTCCTTGATTACTAACACTAATGAGCCCAAGATGGTTAGAGAGGCTATGGGTATAAGTGATTCAAATGCTTGGATGCAATGCATGGACGAGGAGATGGCTTCATTAAAGAAAAATAAGATTTGGGATCTAGTGCCTTTTCCTATTGGATGTAAACATGTTGGTTGTAAATGGGTTTTCAAGAAAAAGTGTGGTCCTAATGGTAGTGTTGAGAAGTATAAGGCACAGTTGGTCGCTAAGTGGTTTTCTCAGGTGGAGGGAATTGATTATGGGGAGATATTCTCTCTTGTAGTGAAGCTGACATCTATTTGGATTATGTTGTCACTTGCAATAGCATATGACTTAGAAGTGGAACAGATGAATGTGAAGACAACATTCCTTCATGGTATTTTGAGGAAGAGATTTACATGTCACAATAAGAGCATTTCATTGAGAAAGGTAAAGAAAATTTGGTTTGCAAATAAAAAAAAGTCTCTTTATGGTTTGAAACAATCTCCTAGAATGTGGTATCAGAAATTCAAAACCTACGTGTTTTCATTGAGATTTCAGAGATCAAAATATGACCATTGTCTATACTTTAAAACTGATAATGGTTTCATTCTCATTATTATCCTATATGTAGATGATATGTTGTTTATTGGGAATGGTAAAAGTATGATTTCAGATTTGAAGTTTTAGTTATCAGCACAATTTGAGATGAAAGACCTAGGTGTAGCTAGGTATATTCTAGGAATGGAAATCATGAGAGACAGAGCTAATAGGAAGCTTTGGTTAAGCCAAAGAGAGCACATGAACTCGGTGTTGGAGAGATTCAACATGGTAGATTGCAGATAATTAGTTGTTCCTATGATGCAAGGGATGAAGATTTCTATCAATGATTGTCCAAAATATCCTACTGATATGAAGGACATGACCAAAGTACCATATGCAAGTGTAGTTGGCAATCTGATGTATGCACCAGATATTTCCCAAGTAGTGGGATCTCTTATTCATTTTATGGCTATTCCTGGATGGGTGCATTGGGGTGTGGTTAAGAGAGTGTTCAAATATTTACAGGGCACTTCTGAGTATGCTTTGTTTTTTCATGGTTATCCTACTAGAACTCAGCATTCTATGAGTATTTGTGCATATGTGGATTCAAATTGGGCAGGTGACATTGACAGCAAAAAATCCACTAGTGGTTATGTGTTTATGATGTTTGGTTGTGCTATTAGTTGGATGAGTAAGCGGCAAGTTGTAGTTGCATTGTCCACAATAGAGGAAGAGTATATGGCCACCACTCATGCCTACAAGGAAGTTATTTGGCTTAAGAGATTGTGTTTTGATATTAGTTTAAATGTGGAACAAATTACTATTTTTTGTGACTATCAAAGTGTGTTTTTCCTAGCAAAGAATCCTACCTTCCATGCCAAAACAAAGCACATCAATGTACAATATCATTTTTTTTGTGATATGGTAGAGGATGGAAAGGTGAATGTAGAGAAGGTTGAAACTTTGGTGAATGTTACAGATGCACTAACAAAACTAGTGAGCACAGAGAAGTTCAAATGGTGTTCTAATTCCATAGTTCTTGGGGCCCTAAGTAGATCATTTTGTATGACTCTTTGCAGGTCTTCGACAAGTGGGAGAATGATGGGATTAAGGTGTCTCAACCTTAGAGTCCTAATATTGATTTAATTGATGTGTTATTGTATTAATTTGTATTATTTAATTGCCTATGGTGTCATGTCACAAATTGGGACCCACCGATTTGGTGGCATCCCTGTTAGAAGTGACTGGATGACACATAATCATCCCAAGTGGACATAGGTGTCCCACTTTGAAATATTTGACCTATGACAGATTCTATGATGTGTCATAAGGCATCTTTGTGAATGGGTGAAAGTTGACACCCAAGTTGGGTTATGACAAGATGTAAGAGAATCAACTATTTTTAGTCAGTTATGATATATTCTCTTACAATTGTAAATGATGTCAGCTATGACATATTCTATGGCAGCTTTAAGATGTGTAAGGCATTTTTCATAAGCTATTTTTAGTATATTCTAGGCGCCCAAGATTGAGGAAGGAATATTTGCATGTTTGACTATTGTAAGGGGTGTAAGGGAATATGTTACATGTGTCCAAATGCATGTCTATGGCATGAAAGAATGTACCGTGTGATTTGTACATTTGCTTCTTAGCTTGTATCACTCTACATATTGAGTGCCTTGCATTGTAGAATGCATAGTTTGTTTGCAAGTAACAAAGTGCTATCAAGTTAACTCTAGAATAGGTGTTTGTGATGAAGCACTTATGTAGAAGTTTTGTACTTGGGCTGTATTGTAACTCCTATTTGAAGTAATATAGAAGTACTATGATTTTGGAGGGTGGGGTTTTTTACCCGAAAGGGTTTTCCCCATGTATATCTAGTGTATGTTGTTTTGTGTACTTTTTGTTCTAGTCATTTATTCTCTATGTGCTTCTCTTGTTGTAACTATTTAAAATTGTTAAAAAAAAAATTGTAACTCTCCCCTACTTAGATTAGTGTAGGAAGTTGTTTTCACTCACTTGTCTTCCTTTCAGAAATAACATCCCCTCATCCTCAATTGATATTGCATACTACTTAAGCTTAAAGAAATTTAGCACTATGGATGTAGGAAGAAATCTTGAATAGATAGAACCAAATGGATTTTTATTATCTCTTTGAGTCCAAATCCTTCTACAATCCCAACACAACTTCACTAGTATGCAGATATGACCCTTCTAAGATCAAATTCTTATGAAACACCTAACTATGAAAATGCAGTGAAACAAGTACTTTATGAAAATCTATATTATCGGACCTCCAGTCTAATTATTCAACTTTTGAACCTTTGGAATGAGAGAGGGATTACAATATATAGGCAAAAAAAGATATTATTCCTTCCAAAATTATGTATTCCAAACTCCCAATTTTCCCAGCATGCAAAGTCAGATAGATCAAGATATTTCCCAAGATGAACTCCAGTTAACATGCAAAAAAAAGTTGACTTCACAAAAATCATCCTTGGTTATCCCCAATTTCAATACAACGCCTCTCTTTTGAAGAATAAAGAATAACAAAATGGAATATTTTCTTTTCTTTTTTCTTTCTCTCCTCCTCTCAGAACACTTCTTCTCCAGTAGAATCTTCACTGATATCTAACATTTAGAATACCTACAAGAAAGATTAACACATTAAGCATCTATTCGATAATTAAATTTTGGGGAATTTCCACCATTTTACTAGAATTATTCAATTTAAGGAGAGCTTGAGCAAAGACAATATTATAGTTCTAACCATAAGCAATTTTGAGACTAATGGTCCTATCGGGCTCCATAACCCCACATGAACTTTAGAATTTGCCTATCTTTTTGGACTATTTGCGAGATTCAGGTCCAGAAACAGACCAAGGATCTTTACTTGAGATGTCCAATCGGGGTTTGAAGCCCTAATAGGACATCAACTATTATGGGGCGGGAAGCGGAACTCCAGAAAAATACAGGTCGTTTGAACCTTTTGATAAAGTTCGATTGGGATTCAAAATCCTACGAGGAGCATTTAGTGCATTACATGTTGTTTTGGTGAGGATTGGGATTAGAATCAGACATCGAATATTTACTCAGAATGTTTGATCGGGGTTGGAAACTCCGAGTGGACATTGGCAAATATATGGAAAAATATTTTTTATGAAAGGTGTGATTAGGACTAAAAGTCCTGCTCAGACTCTTGGGCACAGATGTCAGTTCTGAAAATGGACAAAGGAATTTGGTAATTTTCTACTATGTCTTATCGAGGTTTCAAAACCTAAAGCGATGCATAGCCAATCGAGCGATTGGGGTTGGAAACTCCAACCAGAGCTCTTAAAACCAAGGAACCTTCCAACGGGGTCAGGATGAAAAAAAAAAATTGGGATGTTTTGAACTTGGTTCCAAAGTCCTCTTGAGAGGTCCAAAGTGCCACAAGGATATATTTT
>VDFB02253156.1:0-185830 GCA_007258455.2 Sequoia sempervirens | reverse complement strand
ATTGCATGCTCTTAAACCACTCCTTAGGATTGCTTAAGAACACAACATGGAAAGGATACGAGTAAGGAGAGGCTCTTTGATTTTTGGTTGAAGGCTTCAAGTTCACTTATATAATGTTAAATAGTTGGTTGAATGCTTCACTTATATTCCATACAAGCATGTGTATCATGAATTAAATACGATTATAGATATGCAATCCAAAGATGACCTATTGATGTTGTAGGGATGGTGAAGACAAAAACCTTGGACAATTTTGCATTGCCTCCTATTGCAGTGCTCTATATAAGATCTTTAACTTATCTTTTGTTTTATCTTGCACTCTTTATTATTTTGGCATTGGGTTGTGGCTATATTGGACATTATTTGATAATTTTTTCTTTGTTTTTCTTTCTTATCCACCTTATAACTTTCTTTATTCGTACTTAAATTATTATTCACATTTCATTTAACAATTGTAATGCCATATACATACACAATGTAAAGCTACAATTTTTTCTTTAAAAAAAATTATACATGTCAGCTGACACTGTTGGTAAATCAGATATTTGGACTTGCAACATCACAAAAGACTTGTGAGGTGGATAACAAAACTAGAGTTGTTGGAACTTTTGGGTAACATCTATATCTATAGCTCTTAACAACCCACAATTAATAGCTCTCAAAAATTACAGTTCACATATATATTCTACTTATGATGGGCATTGTGCAGATATTTGGCTCCAGAGTATGCTGAAAGTGGAAAGGTGTCTACAAAGACAGACGTATATTCCTTTGGCATGGTGTTATTGGAGCTTATTACAGGTCGTAATCCCCTTGACAGGACATGTCCAGGACAAAGCCTTATTGCATGGGTAAACCACAATTATCCTTTATCATTCAAACTCCATTTCCCAACTCCAATTGAGTTTGAATTCTGTTTGATGGTATTTCAAATGATTTATCTACTTTTGCAGGCTCGCCCTTTGCTAGAGTATAAGAGATACCATGATCTTGTAGATCCTCTTATCATGGACTCACATGACGTCTATGAACTGTATTGCATGGTTCGTGCAGCAAGCCTTTGCCTTCGCAAGGATCCTGATGCCCGCCCATCTATGAGCCAGGTAGAAAACTCTATTCCTAATCAATCTATTTATATAAAATGACCCTTAAACTATAAGGCATGAGGAATAATTTGAGGAATAAAAAATATATCACAATAATCTTGTTTATTAATGCATAAAACTTGATTTTTTATAATATTATAATAAAATTCGGCATAGGGCAAATTCATCGCCAGCAATTCACCACGGAAAATTCATTGCCAACAATTCACCGTAAGAAAATTCATGTCATGACAATTCACCGCATGAAAAATTAATTGCATGAATTTTTGGTAGTTAATTTTCCATGGCAGTGAATTGCTAGTGGTGGTGAATTTTCCATGGTGAATTGTTGACGGTGAATTTTCCGTCGGTGAATTGCTGATGGTGAATTTTCCTAGAGCCATAAAATTCATGTTGGAGTCTTATGAATGTGTGAATATTAATAGACACATAAAGAATCATTCTAAAATTTGCATGAATGCTTTAAGATTATGGACAAAAATAATAAACATAATAAAGCACTCAAATAGTAGTAATTAGTGTCATTTAGATATTAAACATGAAAAGTATGAAACACATCTCCAACATTCTTCACTTGTTGAATACCTTTTATAGAGGGTCACACTCATGAACTGTCGTTTGCTAAGGGAAACCATGTCCATTGATTTTCTACATCAAGAAAATTTTGTACTACTCAGCTTTTATTAATGAGTCAACAATATTCTCATTTGTATCATTTTTTCCTAGTAATACCTACTTGCTTTCAACCATTTCTCTTAAAAAGTGATAATGTATACTAATATCCTTTGACTAAGCAAGCTAAGAAAGATTTTTGGCCAAATAGATTGCACTTTGACTATCACAATCTATCTTTATCACATTTTATAACAAACCAACAATTGAGCACAATCTCTATAGCCATATTGCTTCCTTAAATGCATGAATTGCTACCATGTACTCTGTCTTTGTCATAGATAATGCAACCATTTCCTACTTTTTACTCATCCAAGTTATTACCTCTCTAAAAAACCTAAATAGATATCAACTAGTAGATCTTTAATAGTGAATATTTCTAACCTAGTCAAAATCCATAAATCTATATAAATTCAAAGTTTTATCTACATTAGATCTTCCTTGTTCATAGATTGCATAGTCTATGGTGTCATACAAATATCTATAAATTATTTTCACATTGTCCTAATGCTTCTTTCCTATTTTTAACACATCTACTTACAACTCTCACTACATGTATAATTTCAACTCTATTACATGTCATTGCATACATGAGTTTGGTAATAATGCTAACATATGGAATTTATTCTTCTACCTTTGAACACTATTTAGTAGGAAAATTCCATTTAACTAGAAAAAGAGTACACTCACAAGTTTACTTTCTCACATCCTAAAACTCTATAATATTATCTCAACATATTTCTTGTGATGTAGCCACAATTTGCTAGATTTACATGACCTATTTTAATTGGCATGGCCTCTTATCTAAGAACTCTATTTTTTTTCATAGTCTCCTTCCAATATTTATTTTTATTTGATCAAATTGTCTTAAAAGTCTTGGGGTTTTCATCAATATTAGATAAATATGATAAAAGAAATGTAGCATAGGGGGAGCATATACCTTTGTGGTATTCTCCTTACTCAATTTAATATTCTCAAAATTAGAGGTTCTAGTTTACCATCCTCTAGTTCCATAATTCTCCTCTTCCAATTCACTCTATAATTTATCTTATTTAGTTTCTTTCAATTCAGACATACACTCACCTCCTTCTAAGTCAGCATGATCTCATTCAAGTTCTTTTTTAGTTGAATTTCCTATTTTGGAACCCTCTTACCTTTTCTTAAAATTATATTATGACTATATTCCATTTGGTATGTTTTTAGATTCCAAAGTTTATATCCTTTAACACTAGTACTATATCTCTTAAATATGAGCTTTCTTAATTTATAATCTAGCTTAGTTAGTTTCTCTTTGGGTATATACATATAAGCTTCAAAACTAAAAGCCCTTAGATGTTTTCTTGGGAGAGTTTATTACCATTCCATGCTTCTTTTGGAGCCTTCTCCAACAAATTTGAGGTGGGTGATATTTTACTAAGATAACAAGCATTTGTTACTAATTTTTCTTATAAGTTTCTATCTAAACCTACACCATTGAGCATGCTCCTAGCCTTATCCATCAAAGTTATGTTATTTCTTTCTGCTACTCCATTATACTATTATGTATAGGGATTAGTTTTCTATCTTTATATTACATCATGTTTGTGAAACTAGTCAAGTATATCTAAGAAATGATCTCCACCATTGTCACTTCTCAAAACAATTAACTTCTTTTCTATTTGATTTTCTAATAGGGCCTCAAAACTTTAAATGCATTGAAAATTCCATATTTATTTTAATTATAATACACTTATCTTTTTATATAAGTCATGCATAAAAATAACATAGTACACATATTTTCTTTGGGATGGAAAATTTGTAAGGCCAAACACATTACTATGAACTAAATGTAAAATCACTTTTGTTCTTGTAATACCACTAGGAAACTTCACATGAGTTGTATTACCAAATATAATGCTCACAAAAATTAAAATTCAAAGGGTAATAAAATATTTTTTTATCCATACCTTTAGTTTTTAATACATGAAGACCTTTCTCTCCAATATATCCAAATCATCAATACCACAACATAGTATTTTCTACATGAGATGGAGGAGTCTTTAGTCTACAATATTGTTCACTGTAAGAACAATAGAGGTATTGCACTTGTCACTTACAATTTTTATGTTAAGTCTAAACAACATTACTAGATGGACTTCTCTTACAAAAATTAAAGAACAATGGTGTACCATCTTATAATTATCCTTATTAAAGACCAATACACCCACATCATTCATATTGCTTATTGAAATCATATTTCAAGTGAAACCAAAAATGTGTAGAATATGAGAAGGGATTTTAATTCTTCAATATTTTAGCCTCAACTTGACTCTTCATTGATATGCAATCTTATATGGCATATTGTCTCCTAAAAATGCTTCACGTCCATTGATTTTTTTATAAACACTAAACCACTCCTTATGGAGATTCATATGGAAAGATATGCTTGAGTCTATAAAAAATGCATCATGGTATTCATGTAAGCATGAAATAGCCAAGAACAAATTATTTAAGTCTTTTGTGGAGGGATTTGATTTTGTAGAAGGGGCATCATCAAATGACTTTCCTAATTTTTAGATATGTAATCCTTGTTATAATTTCTTATTTTACCATAGATCTGGCTGTTTTTTTTACTTTTATCTTGACCACTGGATTTATCTCTAGACTTAAATATCTTTTCCTTTGACTTCTTGTCTCTTGAGTTCTTTTTATTCTCTCTTGGGAATGATATCTCATGCTAGAAGCATTCTTCAATTGATAATCCTTAGTAGAATTTTCTATTATCTCTTGTGATAACAAGGTTGCTAATTTAAAAATAATACTTGTAATTTCCATAACTCGATTATTCTAGGAGCTAGGTAAAAGAACAGAGCAATGTGATACCTTTCTCTTTATCATCCACCTTAATTTCAAAAAAATATAATTGACTTACCACAATATTGAAGATGCTTATACATGTCTACCACAAGGTCATCATAATTCATCCTCAATGAAGACAACTTCTTACAAAGAATACTGTTTGCTAGACTTTTCTTGATACAGAGTCTCCAACTTCTCCCATAATATATTTGCAATGTCTTCTCTTGATACATTCAACAAAATTGAATTTGGAAAACATACTTTGATTGAATTCCATAGCTTTCTATTAATGATTAGTCAACCTTTGTCTTTAATATCATGAGGTTTTGATCTAGATCTAGTAATCAACTATTCTCTATCAACTAATAGATCCTCTATCTTTAACTTATATAACTCAAAAAAAAAAATGAATTTGTTGGTCTCTATCCTTGTACTTCCTTATCATTCTAGTTCATGCACAAATCTTCATATACACAACTCCCACTTAGGATAAAATTTATCATAGGAAAAAGAAACTCTAATCCTTCAAACAAAGCTAAAACTAAGTTCTTAGACCAAATGTAAGAAAAAAAGGGCTAATAAACTTGTACAATACAAGTAATGCATACACAATCTAAAATAATAATAACTTAAGAAAAAGCACAAAGTACAAAATATTTCACCTAATAAAAAACCAAGTATGTGTAAAACACATAACACAATAATCTTGTTTATTATTACATAAAATCCAATAGTTCACAATAGAATAATAAAACTCTTGTACAACTTATGCGTGAACCAATATTAATAAGAACACTAAAAAACAATTTTATAATGTATATAAATACTTTAAAATCATACAAAATAAAAAACTCAATAAAACACTGATTTTTTTTCAAACAAATGCTAGTACAAATTTCCAATTGCTAGTGGTTTGCCCCATTCAACTAGTAAACATAAATATAACACATCTCCAACATAATTAAAAGCCTTTAAAAAAATATTGTGTGACTAATCATTGATGGTGCAGTTCTCTCTCTCTTTTCACTTTGAACCATTATTAAATAAACATAAGTCACAAAGATTACTTAGTCTGACCATTCAGCTGATTAAAAAAATTACATGATATGACTATTTAAATACCATATTTATTTTAAGTGCAATTTTAATAAGAAATTATAACAATATAGTTATAATGAAAAATTTGCAAATACAGGTGTTGCAGATTCTAGAAGGCAGCATGATGAATCAATTGCATGAAGACTTTCTAACAATGAAGTGTACCCAATCACATGGAAAGAAGAAACCTTTTGTCCTCTATGATGAAATGATTCCAGTATAAATTCAATAATGACAAGTGTTTTAGGTGGTGTTCTTAGCAAGAATTCTAATTATTTCATAGATATCATTAATGTTTCTGTATTCACCCATTACTAATACAGTGGTTTTACACAACGTGACTTGTGTTTGGTCATAAGAATTCTCTTATAATCTATGGTATGAGACCATCTATTTTTTTATCTACTGAGACTACCCATACACCTAGTATTCAGAGGCACCCAACTGTCCCACAACATTGAACTGGTTTACAATTCTATAATGTAGTGTTTTGCGAGCATCTATTTAGAGTAACATGCATTGCAGTGGAATTTTGATGCATGCATTCAATTGCAGTAAGCATTTTTGAAAAACCAATACAATACTAGTTTCTTATCCATCTGATGACATAAGAACAACGAAAATTTCTTATCATGCTCCTTTGAATTTAACATTATTTTGCTGCCTCCTATTGAGCCTCTCCTAATCCTTCAAGGCATACTATTAGGAATCTTTTACGGTTTAGAGTCTCAACATAATATCTCATCTTGGATGGTAAGCCTAATTCTATTTGTATACAGTGCCATCAGATCCAAATCTATAAAATATTTAATATAAATCTTTCTACTATTCTTATCTTAGTATAAAGTTTGAATTCTTTTTTTAAATTCATTTGGTAACTTTTTATTTTAAAAATTATCTCAATTTTATAATCATATATTTTAATTGGGTAGTCTTCTCCTTGTCATTTTTGACTTTATATTGTTATATCATCTTCCACCATAATATGGCATGCTCCTTCAATTTGGTTTGAAGAATTCTTACACTTTGTGGGTTGGATATTTCTTCAAACTCAAAGAACTCTTTTACCTCAATGATCTAGTAGATCAAATCCTCTAGATTCAATAGCCAAGAAACATATCATACCTCTATTTGCATGCCTCTCCCGATTCTTGAGATTGCTTTAAATGGCCTCTCTTATCTACCATCTCAATTCAATGCTTTGGCTCACCCTTAACCCTCTTCTTCTTCACCTTGATCCTCCTTAGAGTTGCTAGGGTCTTCCCATTGGAAAGAAACTCTATGGTAATCCCCTTCCAAATTTTTCCTCCTCCACTACATCACTCAATGATTCAATCATCTCCTCCAATCTCCTAGCCACATGGTTAGTCCCAATTCAACCATAACCAATAAGTCTCTTGAGTAGCATTATTAACTATAGGTGAACAATTTTGTGAGTGTAAGTTTAGGATATGCCATCCATAGATCAAACATCCTTGCATTCATAAATATGTTCTCGCATACTAATCATACACCTACTCTAATACCACCTAATTTAGAAGAAGATATTAAAAACTAATTAAGGATTGTTGAACCAAGCAACATGACTTTAGATCACAACAAAATAACATGAATACACAAAAATGGAATGGAGTAATATAGAAATTTATTATCTATTAATGGGTAAATTTATATTTCTAGACATAAAATCTAAACAACTCTAATCATAGTGATCTCTTACAATTTCAAAATTATAATAGTTCTAGGAGCTAGAGATGATTACCAAAAAATTTAGGGATATGTAATTATACACATCTTGGTTGTAGAATTATAGTACTTATTGCAATTTCTAATGATCACTTAATGATCCTCTCCAATTAGTGTGTCACTAGAATCTTCACTTACATGTTCAATAGGGATTAATATCAATATGGATTATTCAATACATGCTAGTAATTGGTTAGCACCAACAAAGATCAAGACTTCAATTTTCAAATATCTTAAAAAATTAGCATGAAATTATATTTAGAAGAATGTGAACTTGATATGTAAAAATGGGCCCAAGAAAAATGTCATCCAAAAGAATTATCCTTCATACATAATGGTAGAAAAATCCAAACGAGACAATTAATGAAATAAGGATAGACATATGAAACAATTGCCAAAAATAAAAAATTATTAAGTTCCTATCATACAACTTAATTTTCCAACATAAGGAGAAAAGGAATAGAAAGAACACTTTATTAATGAGTATGGCTAGGAAGCTTAGAAAAACCTTGTTGTGTAGAAGCATCTTAACTCTTAATTTCTAGCAAGAGCCTACAAAATAAAGTAAAGAAAAAAGAAAAAGGAATAGAATAGAATTCTTTTGGATATAGGATTGTTGGTTGACCATGGATACCTCTACATCAATACTCACACATGGATAGGGTTAAGCACAACCAAAAAAATATCAAGATGTATTATTAATAGTTGAGTTAATAAAGTAAATGAATGTTGTTTTTGTTTTATTTCTTCCCAAATGATTTCGTAAGGTAATATTTGTGTTATATTTTGAGTGTGTCATTATTTGTGAGGGTTAAGCACAAGAAAAACAATGTCATGATGTGTTGTGAATAGTTGAGTTAATAAAGTAAACAAGTGTTATTTTGTTTGATTTCTTCTCAAATGGTCTCCCAAGTTCAAGGGGTTGAACTTAATTGGTTAAAGCGTTGAATTTTTGGTGTGGAGACCCAAGTTCAAATCCCAAAGGGACATCTAAGATGGAATTCTAAGTTGTGACTCTTGGTCTTCCATAGTTGGCTTCAAATGTGGAAGTGGTTTTTAAATAAGTGGATTTCTAAGTTGTGACTCTTGGTCTTCCATTGGTTATTTCTAGTGTGGTTTCTCAAAAGGATCTAGTATTAGTTTCATGGTTGTGCTCACAATGAGCTTGTTTTGATCTCATGTTGATGCTCGAATGAGAAAAAATAATTGTAAACAATTATCAATATAAAAAAAAATTGTTTCCCAAGATAATATTTAAATGTTATATTGTGCTATACTTTTTTTGTTTGATTTCTTCCCAAATGGTTTCCAAAGGTAGTATTTATGTTATATTGTGAGTGTGTCATTATTTTCTTTTTATTGTATTTAAGATGCTATTGATACTACTTACCCTGCATAGTTTTATCATTATTATTTCTCTTCATTTTGTATCAAAGATAGGGCTTACCTATTTCTTTGAGATCTAGGTAATATCAACTCCTTGAGAAATATTGCTTTAGTTGGTGCTTTGCATTGGTTAATTCAATGCATGAATAAAAATGATGAGAAATTCAAGGAAAGAGATAGATAAATTGAATGGTAGCAAGTTTGAGATATATAAATTTAAGATAGAAGATATTTTTATGGATAGATATCAATGGCTTTTTATGTCTAGAAATATTTCCTTGAGTATAGTGGTAAAAGGTTGGATGTAGATTGAAAGGAAGGTGAAAAATTTAATTCATGCATGCCTTTCAAATTTAGTGTTGTTGAATGTCTCTAGAGAATTCAACTATGGAATAAGACACAATTTTTGTATTGTATAAAGTGGTTATTAAACAAACAAAAAATATTTGAAAGAAAATTTGCATTCTCTTAGAATTAATGATGGTGACTATGTGACAAAGCATTTAAAAGATTTCAAAATTGTGATAAGTTAGTTAACATTAGTTGATGCATGGGTGAAAAAGATAAATATATTATTTTGTTATGTTTTTTTATCAAACTCATAGCATAATCTTACTATAGCTAGTAATAGTACATCATACAAATTAAATATTGGGGAGATAGTTATAGCCTTGTTGTCAAAGAAAATTAGGAAAAAATCCATGGAGGATTTAGAAAAGGGATTCTTTTTTATGATATTTCATTTGCAAGAGAAATAAAAAATAAGTAAATAGAAAATCAAAGTACATAGGTAATTCTAAATCAACTAGAAGAACTATAAATAAATACTCGAAATATGGAAAAAAAATAGGCATTTTAATAAAAATATAGATATAAAAAGGTTGAAGATGACCATGGAATCTAATGATGCTCCTTTCACTAAAAAGTTACATCCACTAAAGAATAAGGGCATGTATGCTTTAAATATTCATAGACACACTCATGCCATGATGTATGTTTGATAAATTTGGGACATTATTTTCATATGAATACCCACAAGGAGCGCCATTTTATAAACATGAAAGTTATAATGTAGGTAATTTATTTTTAGGATATAACTCATCTTATAAGATCAAATGGCATTGAAGACTCAAGATAATGTATAAATATTGAAGGGTTAAATTAATCCCTAGTGTTATGCATATTCTAGTAGGATAGGTTCACTTGTCAACCATTCCTTAAGAATCTAGAAGGCTAACCTATACTTCAACCAAAAAGCTTCTTCCATTTCCTTTTAAGAGAAGTGATGGGATGTGCCACTCTAGATAAGTCTCTAAAAAATTGATGGTTACAACTTACCTAGCCCATGAAACTATTCACCTCAAAGACACTTAAGGGTGTGGCCAATCCATAATAGCCTAAATCATTAACGATCTACTGAAACACCCTCACCAGATATAATATGACTCAAATACCTTACCTCCAACTAGAATAACTCACTTCACTAAGTTTCCATAAATTTGATGGTCACACAAACATTGAAGAACCTAGTGCAAGTGGACCCCATGCTCCTCTACTGTCCTCAAGTAGATTAAAATTTCATCTAGAAATACTAGGAAAAATTGATAGAGGTAGGTATGAAATATACCATTCGTTAAACTCGTGAGCACTGAAGGAGTATTCATCAACCTGAATGGAACCATCATAAACTCATAGTTTCCATAGCAAGTACAATATGTTTTTTGATGAATATCTATCTCATGTATGCAAAGGTGATGGTATCTTGACTTCATGTCAATATTCGAGAACACTTTTACCCCTTCATTTGGTCAAATAAGTCATCAATATTCCTTAGCAAGTAATATTTATTTTTCATTGTCACCTTATTCAATTGTTGGTAATAAATACATAAATGAGGAGACCCATACTTCTTCATAAAGATGACTAGTGCACACCAAGGGGAAACACTAGGATGAGTTTTGTCCTTATCTAATAATTCCTCTAGCTATAACCAAAGCTCTTGAGAAATGGTCTTTGCTCTAGAAACAAGGTCTATATAAAATCTATATCCCACTTTGGAAAGATACCGAGAATCTTACTCAAAAAGACATCAACAAACTCCCTCAGAAGAGAATGATCATCGAGAGATACCTCATGAAACTCACCCTTGGAGAGATCACTCATAGAAATAGTGAGCATCTAATAACCCTTAGTTTCAGCTACTTGGTTGAAATTATACAAAGAAATATGGGTCTCTAAATCCTAGATAACCCCACTTGCTAACCAAGGTCAGCAATACACTCAACTAACTTACACTAGCAATTGATATGCACTTTTTGATCCTTACCTATTCCATAACCAAGACAATCTAATAGGATCCAAAAGGTAGGGTATGTAGGTTGATGATGGTGATGAAGGTGCCTAAATTAGCTACCATCTATTACTCTCCCTTAATACCACTAGCGGACAATGCACAAGGGATGGGAAAAAATGGTTTAAATCACTAGAATCAAATAATATGGTTCAAATATGAAGTCCATCCAACACATTTGAGGTCTTGATGATAGTACTTTGATTTTCATCCACTACTACAAATATTCTATGACACCTACTAGCATCTCCCACTTTTAATGTTGAATTTGTAGGCCTCTATCCACTCACTATTGTCAACCTTTGAGGGCAACCTATGAAGTGACCCTACTAACCACATGAAAAGAATGCTCATCTAACTTGAGTATGTGTTGGTGTAGTTACACTCAACTATTGGAGTTCTTGAGTGACTATAGCTAGGATGATCACTTTGAACCAATTGCATGTACTAAGGATCCCTAGCATGTTTCCTATTGTCCTTTGTGGAAGAACACCCACCAAAAATTTCCCACTCTGAGGATCCTATGAAGGCCTCTATCTCTAATGTTTTCTTACTATTGACTAGACCTAGAAGGCACTAAAAATACTCCAAAAACCATTGTGGATTGAATTTGAGAAAATCACACCAAAACTTGATGGAGTTGAGCCCACTACATAAACTCTAATCTGATCACCAAACCCTCTGTCCAAATCATCCTCAATAATTATGGTCTTGTCTATGGTGACCTCCAAGGTCTTTGGCTCAAACATAAATAGCACCATTTATTTGAACATTCAAACCTTTCACAAAGCATTGAAATTGTTGGAATTAAGGTGTCTCAACCTTAGAGTTCTAATATTGATTTAATTGATGTGTTATTGTATTAATTTGTATTATTTAATTGACAATGTTGTCATGTCACAAATTGGGACCCACTGACTAGGTGGCATCCCCATTGGAAGTGACTGGATGATGACATAGGAATCCCACTTTGGAATCTTTGACCTATGATAGATTTTATGATGCGTCATAAGGCATCTTCACACATGAGTGAAAGTTGGCACCCAAGTTGGGTTATGACAAGATGTAAGAGAATCAACTATTTTTAGTTAGCTATGACAGATTCTCTAATAGCTATAAATGTTTCGAGCTATGAAATATTCTATGATAGATGTAAGATGTGTAAGGCATCTATCATAAGCTATTTTTAGTATATTCTAGGTGACCAAGCTTGAGGAAGGAATATTTGCATGTTTGACCATTGTAAGGGGTGTAAGGGAATATGTTACATGTGTCCAAATGCATGTCTATGGCATGGAAGAATGTGCCATGTGGATTTGTATGCCCTCTCCTTCTAGATGCTTCTTGAAGCTTTACTCACTCTATATATTGAGTGCCTTGCATTGTAGAATGCATAGTTTGTTTGCAAGTAACAAAATGCTACCAAGTTAACTCCAGAATAGGTGTTTTTGATGAAGTACTTGTGTAGAAGCTTTGTACTTGGGCTATATTGTAACTCTTATTTGAAGTAATAGAGAAGTACTATGCTTTTGGAGGGTGGGGTTTTTTACCTGAAAGGGTTTTCCCCACATATATCTGGTGTATGTTCTTTTTGTGTACTTGTTTTTATATTCATGTATTATCTATGTGCTTCTCTTGCAACAGTTTAAAGGTGTTAAAACAAAATTTTGTAAACTCTCCCCTACTTAGATTAGTGTAGGAAGTTGTTTCTATTCACCCAACTTTCTTTCAGTTGGCATCAGAGCCTAGCTAGCCTTGGTTCCTTCTTTGGGTTAGTGGGATTTTTGCAGAAGTGTGAGTTTATTTACCTTATTTTCAGGAAAGAGATGGTAGGCACATTTGGGACGATTGAGATGGAGAAGTTTAACGGCGATAATTTTGAGTTGTGGAAGCTCAAAATGGAAGACATGCTAGTAGACTGTGATCTATGGCTTGTAGTTTCTAGAACCATGCCACAAGGCATGAAACAAGAGGATTGGGATCTCATGGATAGGAAAGCCAAGGGTCTTATTAGACTTTGTTTGGTTGATTTTTTCCTCTTTAATGACCATGAAGAGAAAAATTTTGCTTCTCTATGGAAGAAAATTGGTGATGTCTATCAGGCTAAATCCCTGGTAAATAAGTTTTTCCTAAGAAAGAAGATGTATTCTCTGAAAATGGAAGATGGAGGATCTATGGAAGATCACCTGAACTCTTTTAACATGTCGGTTGCACAATTGGGTTCCATTGGAGACAAGATTGATGAACAAGATCATTGCATGCTTCTTTTGTATTCATTGTTGGACTCTTGGGATCACCTAGTAATGTCTATTGGAAGCACTACTTCCACCTTTAATATGGATGAGCTTTTTTCCTCATTATTATCTAAAGAGATGCGAAGGAAGTCTTCTAAGATGGAGAAGGAGGCCCTTCCAGCTTGGTAGACCAAAGGAGAGAGGCTAAAAGAAAGAAAAGAAATCTAAGTCAAAGTCTCTGGGGAGATCTAAGTCTCCTAGTAAGAAGTCTAAGGAAAAATTTTGGAACTGTGGTGAAAGTAGTCACATTTGAAAAGATTGCAAGAAGGAGAAGAAGAAGAAAAATGAGTATTTCTCCAATTCTGAATCTAAGAAATTATCTCAAGATGATGGAGAAGCATTTATTGCAGCCTTGACATCCCATGCATCAAATGTTGTTTGATTGATAGATTCAAGTGAATATTTTCACACGACCTCTCATAGATATTGGTTCTCAAAGTATGAGGAGTTTGATGGCGAAGAGGTGTACCTGGGAGATGACTCTCACCTGAAGATTGTTGGTCGGGGAAGAGTCAAATTCATATTTCCTGATGGAAGAGTGAAGGGGATTGATGGAGTCTTGCATATCCCGAGTTTGGAATGAAACCTACTTTCTGTAAGTAAATTGAATGATTCTAAAGTACAATTTATTTTCTCTAGTGGAGGATGTAAGATGACTAGAGGGGCTATGGTGTTGGCTAAGGGAGTTCGTATTGGCACTCTATTTTAGCTTGATGCATGCACTATACAATGTAATAGTTATTTTGATGTACCAAAGAATAGATCTTTGGATTCTTCATCCTCACCATCAGATCATGTAGAGAAGTGTGTTGCAACTACATCTAATGGTCATGTATTTTGGGTACCTAAGGGTGCTCATTCCATGGAAATGAAGCTTCCTATAGAGAAGACAATGTTATAGCACCAACAACTTGGTCACATTGGTGAGAAGGGTCTTAGAACCCTGAAAAATAAGATCCTTGTTGAAGGCCTTGATGATTGTAATCTCGAGTTTGAATTTTGTGAACATTGTGTATATGGAAAACAACCCAATGTTTCTTTTTATTCTAGTTCTCACAAGTCTTCTAGGGTTTTAAACTATGTTCATTCAAATGTTTTTGGTCATGTGAATGTTCCTTCATTATCAAAATCTGTATATTTTGTTTCTTTCATAGATGATCTTACAATAGGACATTTGTATATTTTCTTAGAAGTGAAGCTGAATTCTTTAGTCTGTTTAAGGAGTTTAAGAGATTGGTAGAATACCAGACTAGCAGAAAGATTAAGTATTTGAGGACTGATAATGGTGGTGAGTTTTATTTCACAGAGTTTGACAAGTTCTATAAAGAGCATGGGATTGAGAGACATAAGACAACTCCCTACACTCCACAACAAAATGGAGTTGCAAAGAGGATGAATAGAACATTAATGGAGAGGGCTAGGAGTATGTTGAGTGGTGCTATCCTTGAACAAAAAATTTGGGTTGAAGCAATAGCCACTGCATGTTATTTGATCAATAGATCTCCTACATCAACACTTGTTGGTAAGACACCCATGGAGGCATGGTTTGGTAAAAATCCTTCAATGAGACATATTAGATTATTTGGTTGTGAAGCTTACAATCAAGTTCTAATTAAGAAGAGGTCTAAGTTGGAGAACAAGGTTGTTAAGTGTATCTTGATTGGATATAGTGTCAGTGTGAAAGGGTACAAACTTTGGGATCCAAAAGCTCATAAAGTTCTCTACAACAAAAGTGCAATTCCAATGTTGAGTTGCAACCAGAGAAAGAGGAGAAATAGAAGGAGGTAGTTCAGATTCCACCTACTTCAAAGAAAGAAGAACTATGTACTCCTATTGGACCTAATGATGAGGAGAGCTCAAGTAGCTCTGAAGTTTCTAAACAATAATGAGAACCTCAACCTCAGCCTTCAAGGAGGTCTACACAAGTTAGGAAAAAAACTAGAGAGGTTTGGTCATTATTGGATTCCAGTTGCATTTTTTCCTTGATGACTAACACTAATGAGCCCAAGATGGTTAGAGAGGCTATGGGTATAAGTGATTCAAATGCTTGGATGCAATGCATGGACGAGGAGATGGCTTCATTAAAGAAAAATAAGATTTGGGATCTAGTGCCTTTTCCTATTGGACGTAAACATGTTGGTTGTAAATGGGTTTTCAAGAAAAAGTGTGGTCCTAATGGTAGTGTTGAGAAGTATAAGGCACAGTTGGTCGCTAAGTGGTTTTCTCAGGTGGAGGGAATTGATTATGGGGAGATATTCTCTCTTGTAGTGAAGCTGACATCTATTTGGATTATGTTGTCACTTGCAATAGCATATGACTTAGAAGTGGAACAGATGAATGTGAAGACAACATTCCTTCATGGTATTTCGAGGAAGAGATTTACATGTCACAACCAGAGCATTTCATTGAGAAAGGTAAAGAAAATTTGGTTTGAAAATAAAAAAAGTCTCTTTATGGTTTGAAACAATCTCCTAGAATGTGGTATCAGAAATTCAAAACCTATGTGTTTTCATTGAGATTTCAGAGATCAAAATATGACCATTGTGTATACTTTAAAACTGATAATGGTTTCATTCTCATTATTATCCTATATGTAGATGATATGTTGTTTATTGGGAATGGTAAAAGTATGATTTCAGATTTGAAACTTGTTTTAGTTATCAGCACAATTTGAGATGAAAGACCTAGGTGTAGCTAGGTATATTCTAGGAATGGAAATCATGAGAGACAGAGCTAATAGGAAGCTTTGGTTAAGCCAAAGAGAGCACATGAACTCGGTGTTGGAGAGATTCAACATGGTAGATTGCAGATAATTAGTTGTTCCTATGATGCAAGGGATGAAGATTTCTATCAATGATTGTCCAAAATATCCTACTGATATGAAGGACATGACCAAAGTACCATATGCGAGTGTAGTTGGCAATCTGATGTATGCACCAGACATTTCCCAAGTAGTGGGATCTCTTATTCATTTTATGGCTATTCCTGGATGGGTGCATTGGGGTGTGGTTAAGAGAGTGTTCAAATATTTACAGGGCACTTCTGAGTATGCTTTGTTTTTTCATGGTTATCCTACTAGAACTCAGCATTCTATGAGTATTTGTGCATATGTGGATTCAAATTGGGCAGGTGACATTGACAGCAAAAAATCCACTAGTGGTTATGTGTTTATGATGTTTGGTTGTGCTATCAGTTGGATGAGTAAGCGGCAAGTTGTAGTTGCATTGTCCACAATAGAGGAAGAGTATATGGCCACCACTCATGCCTACAAGGAAGTTATTTGGCTTAAGAGATTGTGTTTTGATATTAGTTTAAATGTGGAACAAATTACTATTTTTTGTGACTATCAAAGTGTGTTTTTCCTAGCAAAGAATCCTACCTTCCATGCCAAAACAAAGCACATCAATGTACAATATCATTTTTTTTGTGATATGGTAGAGGATGGAAAGGTGAATGTAGAGAAGGTTGAAACTTTGGTGAATGTTACAGATGCACTAACAAAACTAGTGAGCACAGAGAAGTTCAAATGGTGTTCTAATTCCATAGTTCTTGGGGCCCTAAGTAGATCATTTTGTATGACTCTTTGCAGGTCTTCGACAAGTGGGAGAATGATGGGATTAAGGTGTCTCAACCTTAGAGTCCTAATATTGATTTAATTGATGTGTTATTGTATTAATTTGTATTATTTAATTGCCTATGGTGTCATGTCACAAATTGGGACCCACCGATTTGGTGGCATCCCTGTTAGAAGTGACTGGATGACACATAATCATCCCAAGTGGACATAGGTGTCCCACTTTGAAATATTTGACCTATGACAGATTCTATGATGTGTCATAAGGCATCTTTGTGAATGGGTGAAAGTTGACACCCAAGTTGGGTTATGACAAGATGTAAGAGAATCAACTATTTTTAGTCAGTTATGATATATTCTCTTACAATTGTAAATGATGTCAGCTATGACATATTCTATGGCAGCTTTAAGATGTGTAAGGCATTTTTCATAAGCTATTTTTAGTATATTCTAGGCGCCCAAGATTGAGGAAGGAATATTTGCATGTTTGACTATTGTAAGGGGTGTAAGGGAATATGTTACATGTGTCCAAATGCATGTCTATGGCGTGAAAGAATGTACCGTGTGAATTTGTACACCCCTCTCCTTCTATATGCTTCTTGAAGCTTGTATCACTCTACATATTGAGTGCCTTGCATTGTAGAATGCATAGTTTGTTTGCAAGTAACAAAGTGCTATCAAGTTAACTCTAGAATAGGTGTTTGTGATGAAGCACTTATGTAGAAGTTTTGTACTTGGGCTGTATTGTAACTCCTATTTGAAGTAATATAGAAGTACTATGATTTTGGAGGGTGGGGTTTTTTACCCGAAAGGGTTTTCCCCATGTATATCTAGTGTATGTTGTTTTGTGTACTTTTTGTTCTAGTCATTTATTCTCTATGTGCTTCTCTTGTTGTAACTATTTAAAATTGTTAAAAAAAAATTGTAACTCTCCCCTACTTAGATTAGTGTAGGAAGTTGTTTTCACTCACTTGTCTTCCTTTCAGAAATAACATCCCCTCATCCTCAATTGATATTGCATACTACTTAAGCTTAAAGAAATTTAGCACTATGGATGTAGGAAGAAATCTTGAATAGATAGAACCAAATGGATTTTTATTATCTCTTTGAGTCCAAATCCTTCTACAATCCCAACACAACTTCACTAGTATGCAGATATGACCCTTCTAAGATCAAATTCTTATGAAACACCTAACTATGAAAATGCAGTGAAACAAGTACTTTATGAAAATCTATATTATCGGACCTCCAGTCTAATTATTCAACTTTTGAACCTTTGGAATGAGAGAGGGATTACAATATATAGGCAAAAAAAGATATTATTCCTTCCAAAATTATGTATTCCAAACTCCCAATTTTCCCAGCATGCAAAGTCAGATAGATCAAGATATTTCCCAAGATGAACTCCAGTTAACATGCAAAAAAAAGTTGACTTTACAAAAATCATCCTTGGTTATCCCCAATTTCAATACAACGCCTCTCTTTTGAAGAATAAAGAATAACAAAATGGAATATTTTCTTTTCTTTTTTCTTTCTCTCCTCCTCTCAGAACACTTCTTCTCCAGTAGAATCTTCACTGATATCTAACATTTAGAATACCTACAAGAAAGATAAACACATTAAGCATCTATTCGATAATTAAATTTTGGGGAATTTCCACCATTTTACTAGAATTATTCAATTTAAGGAGAGCTTGAGCAAAGACAATATTATAGTTCTAACCATAAGCAATTTTGAGACTAATGGTCCTATCGGGCTCCATAACCCCACATGAACTTTAGAATTTGCCTATCTTTTTGGACTATTTGCGAGATTCAGGTCCAGAAACAGACCAAGGATCTTTACTTGAGATGTCCAATCGGGGTTTGAAGCCCTAATAGGACATCAACTATTATGGGGCGGGAAGCGGAACTCCAGAAAAATACAGGTCTTTTGAACCTTTTGATAAAGTTCGATTGGGATTCAAAATCCTACGAGGATCATTTAGTGCATTACATGTTTTGTTGAGGATTGGGATTAGAATCAAACATCAAATCTTTACTTAGAATGTTTGATCGGGGTTGGAAACTCTAAGTGGACATTGGAAAATATATGGAAAAATATTTTTTATGAAAGGTGTGATTAGGACTAAAAGTCTTGCTTAGACTCTTGGGCACAGATGTCAGTTCTGAAAATGGACAAAGGAATTTGGTAATTTTCTACTATGTCTTATCGAGGTTTCAAAACCTAAAGCGATGCATAGCCAATCGAGCGATTGGGGTTGGAAACTCCAACCAGAGCTCTTAAAACCAAGGAACCTTCCAACGGGGGTCAGGATGAAAAAAAAAAATTGGGATGTTTTGAACTTGGTTCCAAAGTCCTCTTGAGAGGTCCAAAGTGCCACAAGGATATATTTTTATTTCCTTTCTAATTTTTAGGATTTTCAAATACTTAATTTTTTTGGATTTTTGAAAAATATTTAATTTTTTTGGATTTTTTGAGAATATTTATTATTTTTTTGGATTTTTTAAAAATATTTGATGTTTTTGGATTTTTTTTAAATATAAAACCTAAGACCTATAAATGAACACGAAAAACAATGAAGTGAAAACAAACAAAGAGGGAAGAGAGATAAGAGTGGGATCAAGATCACGGGAGGAAAACAGATTTTGGAACCAAAAAGGGAAAGGTCCAAAATTCTTTTGGATCTTCGAACTCCAATCAAATCCAAGAAGGAACAAAATAAAATGAGAGGACATGTTGGGATCAAAGATCTAGGAGGAACTCAAACTTTTGGATAAAAGTTTAAAATCCTTTCAGAGTTCTAAAACCTAACAAAGGAAAGATGAGTTGGGATCGAAGATCGAAGAGGAACTCAACATTTTGGATAAAAGTTTGAAATCCTTTTGAAGTTTCAAAACTCGACAAAGAAAAGACAAGTCAAGATTGGAGATGTGAGAGGAACTCAAACCATTGGGAAAATGTCCAAAATCCTTTTGAAGTTTTAAAACCTAACTTGAAGAAAGCTAAAAACAGGACCAAAGATCCAAGAGGAACTCGGACTTTTGGAAAAAAATCTAAAATCCTTCCAAAGTTCTAAAACCCAACAAAGAAGGCCAAAAATGGGATTAAGGATCTATGAGGAACTTAGAGTTTTGGATAAAAGTTTGAAATCCTTCTAGAGTTTTGAAACCCGACAAAGAAGACTGGAAATGGGATTGAAGATCTAGGATGAACTCAAACTTTTGGACAAAATTCTAAAGTCCTTCCAAAGTTTTGAAACTCAACAAAGAAAAGACCAAGACAGCTTGAGGAAGCAAAAATCCCTAGGACCAAACAAAAAGAAAGGCCAAAGAAAAAAGAAGAAGCAACAACGAAGGAAAAGACAAAAAAAGGGGGGACCTCCATTTCATCCTTAAAGAAATGGGGTGTATATGTAGGGCATAACACAACCTCTCCATGAGGTGAGTCCCCATAACCAAACACAATAAGGGACATGAGAGGAACCTATTATTTTTTATGTTCCATGTGCATGTTATCTAAACTTGAATTCATTTTAAAACCCAAACTAACTATGCTCTAAATTCATTTTATCCAATATCACAAAAGTTAAAAGGGCATACAAGATGATATGTGTGTTTGACTCCAATGTTGAATCACATAAAATATTTATAGTATCAACACCACTTAAGTGGTTAGTTTACAATCTAACATGAGGTAGGTTCCAATAAATCAATTACAAATTGATGTGAAGACTCAAATGTACAAGTCAAATATACTCTTACAATAATATGAAAAAATGAAATAACTAGTTTGTGAAGCCTTTTCTAAATTTTCTTGCAATACCAAAGTTCTTTCCAAGATCCTTTAGTCCCCAAAGTTGGTTCTACGACATCCAACTTTGTGGTACCCTTAGGTCCAACCCATCATCCTAGAAGATAATTATATAGGCCACAAGCACACTCACACCAACACATGGGAGTAAAGTTTGTAGACATGTACCAAACACAAAGTATACACGACACATGACATACAAGATTCACTCAACCAATATCACATTATAGATAAGGATAGATACTCTCATTAGGTACAACTCCAAAGGCCACAAGGATGAGATCTTAGAGAGAGAGTAGAGAGTGTCATTGCAATAGTCTATGGTGCCAAATAAGCAAGATCAAGTACACCTCTCATGAGAGAAGAGGTTAATCAATAAGATCCAAAGCTCCCTGAGTACACGTCTTCTACACTCATATTGAGCCTATACAAATACTCTAGCTATGTTAGAGAAATCAATATCTTAGTTTAATTTAATTACCCATAAAATTTCAATTATCAATTATTAAAGAAACTCTTGCATGAGATATACTCAGAAAAATTTAGACCTTGGAAAACACCACTCCTACTACTCTCTAACACCTCCATCCTAGGCTCCTCACAATTCAACACAATTGAGTGTGGCATGTAAAATAAGGCACAAAACTTGGCACACTAAAATTTTAACATGGTTTTAAAAACATTCACAATGAAAATCCATGGAGACATGAATTCCCCCATTCCAAACCATCCAAATTTAATTCCAACATTTAAATTTTCCTAACTAATTTTTAACATAAAAACCAAAAAATTCCTTCAAACTTCATTAATGGAAGCTCAATTTTCTAATTTTTTTTAGCTAAAAATTTCCAAAAACAAAAAGTGTCTTTTTATTCAAATATGAACAACTAACTTAAGAAATAAAATTTTCATTCCAAGACTTTTCGAAAATTTGCAATGATAAGAGAATAAAATAGATGAAAATTTTCAAACAATAATTAATTATACTCTAATTGCTCAAAATTTGAATCTATAAGGGAATTACTAAGCTCCCTTAAGGGTGAGCATGGTATTTTTTATATTTTTAATTTCCAATTTTCTATTTTCCTTTATTCTTTATCTTTTTTATTATTTCTCTAAATATTTATTTGAGAAAAAATAAATATTTAACATTACTTCATTACTATTTAACAAAATGATTAAATCACATATATGCATTCTTATACAAATGGAATATTTTGAACATAATTAACTTAACCTTATTTTTCCCTTTTTCCTAGCTCAAAAATGTTTCATTAGATAATACACAATCATTTAATTTTTAGAAATATACTTATGAGCAACAAGTAAATTAAACCATTACATGAAATCACACAACTATAACTCATAACAAAAACATACTTCAAAATCACCTATATTCAAATTTGAGTTAACATAGGGTCATACATGACATATCTCATACTTGATTTGTGTACGATCAAGAAATAACACCAAAAATATTCAGTGTGACATCTTCACAATAATCATTGTTGGGGAATAACTCAAACCTACATATTCATGTGTAGATATACCATATACCTACATACTCAATGCACATATCAAGTGCATCTGTAGCATGTATAAGAGTTGAAGCATAGTATAATCACCCAATGGGATACAACATCATATAACATGTAAATCAATGCATCTAGAATATCATACAATCATGATAATATCCATTCACAAATGAATAAAAATACACACACACACACACATAATGGAAACCAATAAAGATTTATAAAACATAATCATAACAATAACACTAGTATCTCAAATATGCACCATGATCTAGGTGTGAATACAAAATAACATGACAAGAACACCTCGACTCAAAATAATCAAGTATATCAATCAACAAGTCCAAGTCCAAAAATCAAGTCTATCATAATGCAAATGCTAGAGGAATTACAATTAGATAAATATGAAATAATTAACTATGATGTTAGTTCAATTAAGAAATTGTTGGTTTTGAAATAATACTACTATGCTTTTAGATCAAGTACTATATGTGATGTGGTTAATTGAAAATTATGAAAATGAAAATACTAAGTATCAAATAGGTTGCATATTCCTACATGTATGGTTATCATGAATATAAATGATGTCATGGTTATGAGAGTGTGTGTTGTGGATTTAAAATGTAATTAATGAAGATCTATTTTACATTGTAACACAATTTAAGTTGAGACGTGACGTGTTTCACTTCAAGAATATAGGTGTTTCTAATGTAGTGTGAGAAATATAGTTGTTTACCCCCAACCTAATGTTGCTTTGAGTTAATTATTATTGTTGGTGGCTTCTCATCTATAATTACTTGATTATGTACACATCACTTTGGAACCCCTTACTTTACTCAAATGTGTAAATATTTAATTAATAGATGGCAGCCTCATTTTGGTAATTTAACTAATTATGACTTCCCACTTTGATGAGAACCTTCCAAATACTATAAACAAAGATGGCTCTTCCTCCTTGATGCAGAGGGAAAGTTATTTCAAACACAATGGACTCTCAAGAACAATAGAAATGTGAGTTTCTCAAAAGAAAACACGAGATTCTCTAATCTTTCAATGGTGATAGCAAATTACACCATGCCTACTTGCTCTACAAGCCTATTTTCCTAAACCATGCTCTCAAAAGGAATCAACATTCTTTTTTTTTTACACTTTTTGAATCCTAAACACTTGTTCACACGTTATGGGCTTCCTTCAAACCCTTCTTGACAATGATCAACTCTAAACAAAGCAATTCCACAAAACCCTCAAAAAGACTAGGGTTTTACACAACCCTATGACAGAAAAACACACATTGTCTTCAATAAATCACACAAACTGATGATCTAACACTTCTTCTTTTGTGAACATGTGCACAATGGTTTGTAGAGAATTTTTATCAAATCTCATAATTTTTCAATCATTGGAATGAGAGATGTGAAATTAACAAGCTCACTGAAAACCCTAGGCCTGAGACAAAACAGTTAGGAGCATTTTTTCATAACTTGAGAAAAACACCATAAAAATGAATGAAACCAATTGCATTCAGATATGAAAATACATAACTATTCAACCATCATCTTTTAAACCTGCTTTAGGGTCGTACAGGGCTATTCTTTTACAGTCTTTGCATAAAAACTATCCCAAATTTGTCAAAAATAGGGTATATCATCAAAATATTGTTTCCTAACTTCTTGGAGCATATCATATCATTCATTAAACATCAAAGAACTACAAAAATAGTTACCCATTTGAGCATAAGTCCTTTTCCTTCAATAGTTCCCTAATGACTATGTCATCAAACTTGACAATTATGCCTTTTTTGCAACTTTCAAACTTGAACTAAGGAACAAAACAAGACAAAAAGGCATTGCATGATTTCCATGGTCCACTAAGACCTTATTATGCTTAGAAAACCAAAAAAAAGAGTTGAGGAACAAATCTCAACCTTGCAACAAGTCAAAACTCCCTAGGAATTCAAATTTGCATTTTGACGGGAAACCAAAAATTTGAATTTCTAGCCTATTCAAACTATCTAAACCATTGGATTATGATCCCAATGGCCCTTCTCTAAGACATGAACCCACTCAACTAAGACTCCTATCAATAGAATAAAGCATAAAAACACATTGGGAGTGATGCTCCTACAACACTCCTGCCTATAGTCATCAAAATTTGCATTCCCTATTTAGGTCATGTCCAAACTCATTATGTAAAAGTTCTCTATAGGATATATGAGGGAAAATGCTCATGATTTATACAATGTCTTACCATTATCCTTGATGGTATCACCATATTAGACTAGGGGTAAATAAGCCACATTTTAGGATGCATGCTTTTTTATCATTGGAGTATCACATATTACTTGGTCTTTTGTCTTTTGTTTGATATGTGAGAAAGCACTAGTGGTGTATCCAAATGTGACATCTTATTAAACTTATAGTAATACCACATACTATTATCAATACCTTATTTTGGTATATGATAGCCGCTCTCTTGATATTAGGTTTCAATGACATAGATATTGGGTGTGGTGGAACAACATGAGCTCTTAATCCATTAAGAATAGACCCTAATTCCCTAGTTTGCCCTCATCAAGCATGTTAATAGTTGCATTTGTGACATGGAACTTTAATTGTGATTCTTGTGACGTTGATCTACTTTTGCATTTGGATAGATGTCTGAATTTTGATATGGTAGATATCCTAAATGATGGAATTTTAATTATATTGTTCTTACCTTGAGGAGACTTAGATGTAATAAGAGGCTTCATATTATGATATAATGAGTAATACTAGTGTCAAATCATGTGAATCAAAAGGGAAGGTGATGCACATCTAACCTTGAGAATCTTACCAGATGGTCACGATTAACATCCAAACTAGTTTAAACCAAACAATGGTTTACAACAACAATGATTATTTACTTGTTTGCAGCAATAAAAAATCACAGGAGTGCAAGGATTACAATATAATTTGGTTTCTCAACTAAAATATTATTCTTTTGATCTTCTGACTCAAATCCAATCAGTCAAGTTTGCGCCAAGTTCTCTTCAATGAATCACAAACTCCCCCAAACTAGAGCTCTCTTTGAAATCCTCCCAGAACTCTTCCTTATGAACTCTCCCTCCATTGAAACATTGAATCGCCATTTTATATTGTTGTTAGGGAAGCTGAACAGCCTACAGTTATTTCAGCCATTCCCAAATTGAAATGCCTTCCCAAAAAAAATTCACCTTATCTACACAAGGGATTACAACCACCATCTACCATTATTATGAATCACCATATGTAAATACGTCAACCTTTCATATTCTCCTTTCTTGGCAAAAATTGATCTTATGTGAACCTCTTTCGGCTTCTGTACGAGTTTGCAAACTGGTGAAAGTGCCAAAACTCTCTTCTTTTGGTGAAAACGACTTTCGATAAACTCACTCTTTTGTGAACTGCTTCTTCTTACACATCTTTTCATAAAATCAGCATTTCGGTGAACTTGAGAACCTTTTCAGCGAATCTTTAGGTTTAACCTCTGATTTTGCCAAAATATTCTTTCTCCAAACTCCAAACTTCACCAGATTTGAACTTTAAAAACCTATTAATCTCTTCAACTTGATGATGCGTTAACTTAGTCATTTTGAACTTGAAAGATTCTCTTTAAGGTAAAAGAAAACTAACAGAAACATAACAAAACTTAATCAAAATTGAATAAAATCTGAAATGTTTTTGGTTGACGTTAGATCACCTGAGGACCTGGATGTTCATACATCAAACATGTCAGATAATAACTTTGTGAGTATAAATCACAAAAAAGGAGTTCAGTAATAGAACTACCCTTTCAATTTGTACACAGCCTGCAATCCACTCCAATGTTGTGATAGGCACCTTTAAATCTTCTTTTTTTCTCCTTTTCCAACATTTGGCAAGAACAAATCCTCTCTTCCTCTACCAAATTTATTCACCTCTCTTTTCTTCATTTGTGGACATTTGTCCACCATATCCCGACCTCCCCCTCCAAGAGATTCTCCATTTTCTTTTCCTTATTCTTGTGGGTTTCAACCCATCACAAACCATCCACCTCCACCCAATGCTTCTTTCCTCCTCTTCTCTCGTGGGATTTATTCCACCATATTATGACCCCCTCCACCAAATTCCTCTCTCATCTTCCTCTTTCGTGGGAATTAACCTACCATAACTCATCCTCCTCCACCAAGTATTGGCTTCCCAATTTTCACTCACCACTACACCTGCACACATATCAATATCAATATTATCAAAATTAAAGATTTCCATCATCTCATCATTTGTACCTACCTCTTCTTCAAACTCTCCTTTCTACATACCAACATATTTATCAATTATTTCTACATCACAACTTTTAGTTCTATCATGCTTTCTTTTGTTGCACACTCTTCTATCTTTAGTGTCATATTTTCATTCACCTCTTCTACATGCAAATCGACATCAATTTCATTTTGACAAAATTTAAAAAATAAAATGTTACCTCCATAATTTATTTCTCCTCTTCTATTGTTGTTCCAACTCCATCATTCTCTTATATACACTTTCTTCTACATTTTTATGAATTTCTTCTCACACTCGTCACTATCCTTCATATTATTAGTCTTTTGGTTTTTGTAGCATATATTTAAACACTTGCATGTCCTCCAAAGGACACACAACTATTACAACCTCTCTTTCTATTATTGTTACATCTTCATCCATATTAGCTACATATTTTTCCACTTCCTCTATGTCTTCAAAAAGACATGCTACTATTGCAACATCATTATTTTCTTCTTCCCCATCCTCTTGCATGGGGATCTCTTCTTTTTCAATTCCATCTATATGATCCTTTGTTGTATCTTTTTTTCTACCTACATTCAAAATAATGTTAACACAACCATGGGATTCATCTTCTCCCATCTGCATCTCCTCCATCACCTCTTCAAGTTCATCTAATAATTTCCTTTCCATGAATCTATGTATTATTCTCATATCCTCTTTAGTGGGAGATTATCCTCATCTTCATCAACTTTTCTATCAAATAAGGGCCTTCAAAGACCACTATGTCAACTCCTTCATCTACTACATTTACTCCACTTCTTGCAAACAAATCAATATACACATTATTACAAAATTTATTTTTTTCAACTATTCCCTCTTCATCCATAATCATTGTAGGTTCGACATTTATAAACACTTCTCCTTCATGTTTCTCATTTTTTGTATTCTTGTACTCCACTATTTTATTATATGCTTTCACAATTTATTCCCTTTCTCATTATCCTCCTTCATGAGGAATTCTTCTCTTGCTTTCCTTTTTTGTATATTCCTTGTAGATAAATTAAGATAATTATGGGCAGATTTTAACACACAAAAATATTATTATATTTCTCTCCTACCTATTCATTCAATCATGTTACATACTTATAGGAGTCCCATATCCTATATTATAGGAAACCTCCTATAACAACTCCCCTATTATGGAATAACAAATAAACAAACCAAAACAACTTAACAAGCATTATTGTACTTATCCTAAAGACTAGCTATAGGAATAGGAATGATCTAATATTTCTAACACCCACCATATTATATCATTCTCTAAATGGGGATAAGAGGACCAATAGTACTTGATGACCACATTCAATTTTTCATCAAAAACATAAAGTGAGAGTAGGGACATAGGTATTTACTCATGGTAAGCAATAGTGGAGCTCTCCTCACTATGCTTTTGAGCTTAATCCAAGGATAAGGACAAACACATCTATCCATGGAACCAAGGATAGGGACTAACACATCTACCCAAGGCCATACAACAAGTTTGGATAGGAACAAACTCATCTATCCAACATCAAATTTATGAACAGGGACAGACACATCTTCTCACAACAATTATGATTGGGGACGCACAATTCCAATCATAATCACTCAGCAAATGTGAGTGGGGACAAACACATCCATTCACAAAAACCAAATTTTTTGGTTGGGAACAAACACTTCCAATTTCAAAGAGACAATGTTCATCATTGTCTGCAGCCAATCTGTTATCCGTATTTATCTTGTCGTTGAGGAGATCCTTGACACACTAAATGTAGTTCATAATAATGTTTCCCTTTTTTGCAATAGTAGCACACAATTCTATCCTTGAGAAACTAATTTCCCTTTGAAATAAAATAACTAGACTTAGAGGAAAGCTTAAGCTTATTTTTGACAAGCATTGTAGTTTTGTCTATAGTTGAATTATTTTTCTTGGTTCCTTCATCACTCGAGGTAGAGATTATATCTTCTAGGGTAGCATCTATTTTTTTTAACATGAACACAATATTTTTAAAGCTATAAGGCATGTTATTCAACAAAATAGCTTTTCTATCATCATCTACCTTGTATTTTATCCTAGCTAGTTGATTCATCAAGGAAAAAAAATTATTAATGTGTTGAACAATATTTTCACCTTCCATCATGTTTATCCTAAATAATTAAATTTCTTTAGGCCCATCTTTGCACTTAATGCTTGTGATCCAAACAAAGGCCTGAGATCATCCCATAGCTTCTTTGAGGTCTTCAATAAGTCAATATGGTGGAGGTATGCATTTGAAATTCCAAGACCAATCAACTCTATTTATCTTTGATCCTTTGTATTCCATTTTGTGATTCCATCAACATCAATTGTCTTTGATGTAGCTCCACTCACCACATCACATAGATCCTTTTCAATAAGGATCAATTATAGCTTGAATTTCCATGTGTGGAATTTCTTACCTTCAAATTTCTCAATCAATGTGTTATTTTTCTCTATAAAAAAGCTTCAAATTTCTTAATAAATGTGTTATTTTTCTCTATAAGAAAATTATTTGACCCCTATAATTAAAACAATGTCAAAAATGTCGGTTTCTACTGATAATACACCTTGAAATGATCAATACTTTTACAAGTTTATACACATATTGACTATCTAACACAACACTCTAGTTAAATCTTTTTTAAAAATATTATAAAGAACTAAACACTATAGACATTTAGAAGACTAATAAATAATACTACTCAAGGAAGACCAAATGTAGAAAGACTTTATTGCTTCAATTTTTCTTCAACCCCAGAATCAATATACTATCACAACACAACCCTTGAATCCTAACAAGTCCTATCACCCTTAACAATGTTCAACCTAATACATAAAATCATACATAAACACAGTCAAAATGACAAAATCCTTAAAATTATACAACTCATCTTACAAATTTTGTGCGATCTTTGAAATCCTTTAGCAAATTAACAACTTTAAATGTACACCAAAGGAGCTACTAATGAGATCACCAAGAGTATAAAGATGACCACTGCATAGGTAAGAATGTTTTCCATAAGAAATGCATATAATACTTAGCCATCGAGAAATGGTACAATAATATTCTCCATATGTTCTTCTCATCAAGTAACTCGTAGTAAAGGTTGCAGTGGTCGATTTGAGAAGGACCTCAATCCTTAGTCGAGCCCTGTTACATCGTCTACCCCAATGAATGACCCAAGGAATATCGATTCTCGAATAAGATTGATTCACATTATCTTTCCATTGTGTTTTGTCTCTTTTAAACCCCTTCCCTTCAGTGATCTTCATATCTACAACAAACTTGGTGATTCTTCTCTACAACAATTGAACTCTTATACCATGCTCACAAATATATTATTATATTTTCTCTCTTACCTATTCATTCAATCATGTTAAATATTTATAGAAGTCTCATCTCCTATATTCTAGGAAACCTTTATTATGCGATAACAAATAAACAAACCCAAAAAACTTATATTCAAACATTATTGTACTATCCTAAAGACTAGCTACAGGAATAGGAATGCTCTAATATTTCTAACGCAAAAATACTATTAAATAAAATATGGGTTTTAATCTGACCCATTTATTTTTCTCTCCTTTTCATCATTTTTTTTAATTTCTCCACTCTCTATCCTCTCCTAAGAGGATTTCCTTTTCATTACGCTCCTTCATTTCATCAAATGCACTCTAGTTTTCTCCTTCTTCTAGATAGTAATTTTCTACTTCCTTTTAATTTCTATCCACACCCCTTGCCATGCCATGTTCATGACACTTTCTATCATAGTGTCTTTTATAACTCCTTATATATGCAATCTTCTCAATTTATATAGTTGATTTTAAAATAAGTTTATCTCTTTCTTTATTTACCTCTTTTTCTCTTCTCTTTTTTCATGTTCTCTTATTCTTCTACTCCATTTATATTTGTGTGGGATGCTCCCACATGCTCCTATTTCCATGAAACTTTTGTCAAGGGGCTGCAACATTTTTCTTCATCATTATATTCACCATGTTCTATTTTTCATGAAGGAAATATATCCCCCCATGTCATTCAGGACAGCCCATAAACATGGAACAAAACATTAAATTATTGCATGGCCTTCACATGGGTGCCCAATCCATAGCCAATCAAAATTGGTCAAACCCGAGTGCTCCATAATTCACCAACGGCTCCAACGGTTGCATGCAAGAGCATGCACCAACATGCAAACCTAGGCATTTGACCATGCAAAAGCATGCAAAAATATGCAAATAACATGTAAGGGCATGCACACCAAAGTGGTACCCACTCACAAAGTTGGATGCCCAAGAGGAATATCCTCCCAAAATGCTTTATAACTGCCACAATAAAGGGTCCATCTCTTTGAATGCAATTACAATTTGTCATAGAAAACTAAATAATAAATATTTTGTCCTTCATGTCCCCTACAACACATTCCAAAGAATGTGGAGACACATAAATCAACTTAGGATAGAAATTATAATGTCACCTATGCTAACATTCTCCCACTTGACATTATACATTCCAATTACATCGATAAGATACAAATTAAAATATAATCAAGTACAGTGATAAAGGTCAATGGCCTTCCTGCACCAAGAGAACTTATTTGTGGTCATTAGCTTCATGAGAGAATCTGCAACATTATCCAAAGTGTCAACCTTCTCAATTAAAACCTTACCATTCTCTACCATTTCTCACACAAAGTGATACTAAACATCAACATCCTTAATGCAAGCATGATACATAATATTTTTAGTTAAACATATGGATCTCTAACTGTCACATCTAATCTTCACTGTCATGTGCTCAAAACCAGTGCCATTACCAGGTCTTTGTAACCAAACCGCCTCCTTAGAGGCATGTGTAGTAGCCATATACTTTGCTTTTTGTGGTGGAAAATGAAACTGTAAGTTTCCTCTTACTCATCCAACTCACTGCACCTCAAAACAAAGTAAAAACATAGCCACTAGTGGACCTCTGACTATCCAAGTCACCTACCCAATCTGCATCAACAAAACCCTCTATGTCCAATGACTTATCCACATCATTAGCACCATGATAAACCAAGTAGTAATCGAAAGTACCATGCAAATATCTTTAAACACCTTGTTAACAAAATTCTAATGCTCTCTACCAAGGTTAGACATAAACCTACTCAAAACTCCCATTGTTTAGGCTATATATGGTCTAATGCAAACCATTGCATACATCAAACTACCAACGGAACTGTAAGGAAGCTAAGGTAGAGGAACAACTTCCTACACTAATCTTGAGAGGAGAATAATGCAAAACTTTTACAGATCTTTAATAGTTACAGAAATTTAAACAAAAATAAACACAAATATCATGCATACCACAACACAGTGATTTATGTGGGGAAAACCCTTTCAAGAGAAAAACCCCACACTCCAAAAGCCGCCCAATATATTATTCATAAATCATAAATATTACAATATATTTGCAGAGCAAGCTTCTCATAGGAGTATCACCACTCAGAGATCCAGAGACAACACAACTATTATCAGACTCTCATAATACATCATTGTATATCTGTCGCAGTCGTAATACAACACCCTCATAAAATAGGGTTACATTCTAGGGCAAGACAGGCCAAAAAAATACCCACCATTAGATCTAAAACTTAATAACTAACGGTCTAGATTTACAATGTATCATTTATCTAATGTATGTTGACCATTTTAGTAGTTTCTTAAAAAAATTAACAAAAAATTATTTACACGCATCCCACTCCTCCCCCTTGATGCCATTGTATATTACACATATCGATGTAACTAGGAAATATATATATATATATCCTATCAACAATAACCTTTATATAATTGCAAGGTTGAGACATATTTTCCCAACAAATCTCCCACTTGTCGAACACCTTGCAAGAGCAACGGGAGGGAGTAAACATTGTCTCTTAATTACTAGGGGTTGAATGGTCCATAATCTCTAAACACCATCTGAACTTCTTTGTGCTCACAAGCTTAGTTAAAGAATCGGTAACATTCATCAAAGTATCTACCTTAACTAGTTTCACCCTACCATCTTCGACCATATCTCAAACAAAATGATAATGTACATCAATTTGCTTGGTCCTGGCATGAAATGTCAGGTTCTTGGCTAGACATATCGCACTCTAACTGTTGCAATAAATTATCACTACACCTTGTTTTATTCTAATATTTGAACACAGTCTCTTAAGCCAAATGGCTTCTTTACAAGTATGAGTAGCTACCATATACTCTGCTTTAGTAGTGGACAAAGCAACCACAACCTATCGCTTACTCATCCAACTAATCACACCATCGAATAATGTAAACACATAAGTACTGGTGGATCGTATGTTATCAATATCACCTGCCCAGTCTGAATCCACATAACCATGAATATCAAGGGAACTCTCATCTTCATTCATATTACTATGATAACATAAGGAATAATCTGAGGTACCACACAAATATTTGAAGGCTCTTTTAACTGCATCCCAATGAACTCTACCAGGATTAGACATATATCTAGAAAGAACTCCCACTACTTGGGAAATGACTAGTCTAGTACAAACCATAGCATACATCAAACTTCCAATTGTACTCCAGTAAGGCACTTTGCTCATGTCTTCCATCTCTAATGGAGATGTTGGACAATCTGAAATAGATAACTTTGTTCCAACTGAAACAAGAACACACAATGGTGTACAATCTTGCATGTTAAATCTCTGTAAAATTGAATTGACATACTTACTTTGGCCAAGCCATAACTTTTTGTTCACTCTATCTCTTTTAATTTTCATCCCAAGAATGTGTCTAGCTACACCAAGATTGTTCATTTCAAATTTAGCAACAAGTTGAGATTTCAATTCTGAAATCATACCTTTCCCTTTGCCAAAAATAACATATCATCAACATATAATGCAATAAACAGGAAATGATCACCATTAGTTTTATAATAAACACAATGATTTGATTTAGAATGCTCAAATCCCAAACTAAACACATATGTATCAATTTTTTGGTACCACATCCTAGAACTCTATTTTAAGCCATACAAATATTTCTTGAATTTGTAAACCAATTTACGTTTACCTTTCACCATGTAGTGCTCTGGTTGTGTCATATAAATATCCTCCTCCAAGTCGCCATGAAGGAAAATAGTTTTCACATCCATTTGCTTAACCTTTAAATCATAAGCAGTAGCAATAAAAATAAAAAGTCTAATGGATGTCATTTTTGCAACAAGAGAGAATATCTCACCATAATCAACACCATCAACTTGAGAGTAACCTTTTGCAACCGACCTTTCTTTGTACTTTTCAATACCTCCATCTGAACCAATCTTTTTCTTGAACACCCATTTGCAACCAACAAGTTTTCATCCTTTGAGCAATGGTACAAGATCCCATGGATCATTCTTTTTCAAAGATGTCATTTCTTCATCCATAGTAATCTTCCAATATTTTGCATCATTCATACCTAATGCCTCTTCTAAAGATTTGGGTTCATCCATGTTAGTATTCAAAGAAAAAATACATCTCCAATCATCAGGTGAATACCTTTCAGGTGGTTTTCTATGCCTTTTAGACCTACAAACAAGTTGAGTTGGAGGTTCTTCCTCCTCTTATGAAGATTCAAAGGTAGATGAGCTCTCCTCAACTTCTTGTCAATCCATGGGCCTCGATCAACTTTCTTAGGTGTAGCAGGAAATTGAATCACATCTTCCTATTTACTTTGTTTTGGATGCAATGTAATAGAAGAAGGCTTAGTTTCTCTAAAAATAACACTTCTACTATATATTACAACAGGATCCCAAAGCATGTATCCTTTCACACCATAACTATATCCGATGAAGATACATTTCACAGCCTTGTTTTCCAACTTTGTTCGCTTCTCCTTTGGCACATGTGCATATGCCTCGCAACCAAAAACTCTAAGATGTCTTAATGAAGGCTTGCGACCCGACCATGCCTCTATAGGCATCTTATCAACAAGAGTTGAAGGAGACCTGTTAATCAAGTAATAGGCAGTGGCAACGGCTTCAGCCCAAAACCTTTATTCTAAGCCAACACCACTCAGCATACTCCTAGCCTTCTCCATCAGTGTCATGTTCATTCTTTCTGCAACTCCATTGTGTTGTGGAGAATGCAGAGTTGTCTTATGTCTATGAATACCACAATCTTTATAGAATCTATCAAACTCATTAGACAAAAAATTGCTGCCATTATTATTCCTCAAACATTTTATTTTCTTTCCAGTCTGTAACTCAACCATTGCATTAAATTTTTTAAATAAACTGAAAACTCCACATTTACTCTTTAGAAAATATACCCATGTCCTACTATAATCAATAATAAATGAAACATAATATGTGGATTTACCAATCGAAGGAACATCTACACAACCAAACACATCATAATGAATAAGATCCAATACACCACAAGATTTATTAGAACTCGAGTAAAATTGAACACTGAAATTTTATTTTCCATAAATGCAATGCTCACATAAATCAAATTCAAGATTACAATTAGACAAACCTTCAACAAGGTTTTTATTTTTCAAGGTCCTTAGACCCTTTTCTCCAATGTAGTCAAGTCTCTGGTGCCATAACATAGTTTTCTCTACAAATAACTTTGTTTCAGAAGAAAAAGAACCCTTGGGTACCCAAAATCCATGACCATCTGTTGAAGGTGAAACCCTCACTTCTTCCACAAACTTTATTTTCATAGAAGTACTATTGCACTCAACATTGAATGCATTAAGCTTATACAATGTGTTATATCTAACACCTCTAGGAATCACCATAGCACCTCTAACCATCTTGCATCTTGCATCAAGAAATACTAACTGCACACCCACATCTATTAGTTTGCTTACATATAACAAATTTCATGCTAATTCATGGATATGCAACACACCATTAATCCTTTTTTATTCTACCATCAAGAAACCTAATTTTAAATTTACCACGACCAAAAATTTCTAAATGAGAAGCATCACCCAAGTACACCTTACCTCCATCAAATTCTTCATATTCAGAAAACCAATCTTTGTTAAAGGTCATATGAAAAGATGCACCTGAGTCAATTAACCATGCTTCATTACCTGCACAATTTGTCAAAGTTTCAATGAATGTGTCACCATCTTCCTTCTCAAACTCAAAATCAAAATCAAATTTCTTCTTTTTCTTCTTCCTTTCTTCTTTGCATTCCTTACAAACATGTCCAGGCTTACCGTAGTTCCATCAAATAACTTTGGACTTTCTAGGAGATGTAGATCTCCTCCTGGACTTGGATTTTTTACGCTTCTCATTCTTCTTGCCTTTTTCCTTAGGTCTTCCACGAACATTTAGGGCCTCCTTAGTAGTGATGGATACCTTCCTCCTCATCTCTTCAGAAAGAAAGGAACCCACCACATCTTTAGTCTTCAAAATAACAAAATTACTCCCAATAGTCATAACAAGAGAACCCCACGAATTAAACAAAGAACAAAGCAATATTTGACATTTCTCCTCCTCGTCCATTTTGACCCCAACGGATGCAAATTGATTCACCAACATATTGAATGCTTCCAGGTGGTCTGTGATTCGTCCACCCTCTTCCATTCTCAAGGAATGCAATTTCTTCCTCAAGAAAATCTTGTTCACTAAAGATTTGGTTTGATACATCTCAACAAGCTTCTTCCATAGTTTTTGTGCAGAGGTCTCCTCATGGACATTAATTAAAATAGAATATTCCAAACACAATCTGATTAGACCCTTGGTTTTATGGTCCATAACATCATATTGAGCAACCTGAGTAGGATCTGTAGGCCTTGAAATATTCTCATCAACAACATCCCACAGATCTCGATCTATCAACAGATCCTCCATCTTCAGCTTCCACGTTTCAAAATTATTTCCAAAGAAATTATCTAGCTCTGTTCTCCCTAATGAACTTTTCATTTGAAAATTCCTGCAACAAGATCACAAAGTATCTTCTGCACGTGCTCCGACTCAAATTTGGATTAGTTCAAAAAACCCATCAACCCACAACTAAAACCAAAGGTGATCAGACTCTGATACCACTTGTAAGGAAGCTAAGGTAGCAGAACAACTTCCTACACTAATCTTGAGAGGAGAATAATGCAAGACTTTTACAGATCTTTAATAGTTACAGAAACTTAAACAAAAATAAATGCAAATATCATGCATACCACAACACACTGATTTACGTGGGGAAAACCCTTTCAGGAGGAAAACCCCACACTCCAAAAGCCTCCCAATATATTATTCATAAATCACAAAGATTACAATATACTTGCAAAGCAAGCTTCTCACAGGAGTATCACCATTCAGAGATCCAGAGACAACACGCCTGCTCCTAGAATCTTAGAATACATCATCGTCTCTCTATCACAACCGCAATACAACACCCTCATAAAATAGGCTTACATTCTATGGCAAGACAAGCCAATAAAATATCCATCATTAGATCTAAAATCTAATAATTAATGGTCTAGATTTACAATGTATCATTTATCTAATGTATGTCGGCCATTTTAGTAGTTTCCTAAAAAAGTTAACAAAAATTATTTACACGCATCCCACTCCCCCCCCCTGATGCCATTGTATATTACACCTATCAATGTAACTAGGAAGTATATATATAAATAACAAGGTTGAGACATATTTTCCCAATAGGCACTAGCATAAGGAACGTTAGACATCTCTTCAATAGCATCATCAAAATTAGGACACATGTGTAAACTCAACTTAGTACCAACCGAAAATGGAATATTTACTGGTTTACAGTCATGCATATTAAACCTCTGCAAAATGGTATCAACATACTTACTCTGACCTAACCAATGCTTTATGTGAACCCGGTCTCTATTAATCTCCATCCCAAGAATATATATTACAACCCTCAAATCCTTCATATCAAATGTGTCAGAAAGTTGATTCTTAAGCCCCCTAACTATCACCTTGTTGTTACCCATAAACATGTCATCAACATACAAGAAAATGATTAATATTTGATCATTAATAGCCTCAATGTAAACATGATGATCCTCCTCGCTCCTAACAAAACCCAACCTCAATGCAAAGGCATCAAAATTTTGGCACCACGCCCTGGGTGACTATTTCAAACTATATAAATATCTCTTTAACCTATAAACCAAGTGTTCTTTTCCTTTCACAATAAAACCATCAAGTTGTCGCATATAAATCTCTTCCTCAAGATCCCCATGCAAGAAAGCAGTTTTAACATCCATTTTCTCTATTTCAAAATCATAAGCAAAAACAATAGATAATAGGAATCTAATAGAATTTAACTTAGCAACAGGAGAGAAAATTTCACCAAAATCAACTCCCTCTCTTTGGGAGTAGCCCTTAGCCACCAATTTGGCCTTGTACAACTCTAACCGACCATCTGCTCTAAATTTATTTTAAATAACCACTTGCAACCAATGGGATTCCTTCTTTTTGGAAAACTCACAAGATCTCAGGTATCTCAACTATCCAAAGCCATCATCTCCTCTTGCATGGCCTACATCCAAGACTCGCTTTCTTCTAAAGAAAGAGCCTCCCTGTAGGATCTAGGTTCATCGTCAGTACTTAACTAAGAAAATACACAACAAAAATTGGATGGGCTATACATATCAACTAGATTTTGTTGCCTTGTGGATCTTCTCAAGGTAGGAGTAAGGGGTTATTGTTGCTCTTCTTCTTCCACATGCTCATCTTGCACATCATCTAAACTCTTTGAACCCTCTTCTTCTTCTCCAGTCTCTAGTCCATCTAGTTGTTCTTCGACGTGTGCATCTTTCTAATTTTCAATCTTTGTCTCAAAGTGTATTGTTTCTGTCTTATCTTTATCCTTTGGTTGTTCTTCACCTGAGTAAGCTCTAAACTCCCTAAAAATCACATTTCTAGAGAAAACCATTTTACGAGTTAGTAGATTCCAAAGCTTATAGCCTTTTACATTCTCACCATAACCAACAAAGACGCATTTATGTGCTTTTGGAACCAATTTAGAATGATTCTCTTGAGGAACATGAACAGAAGCCTCACAACCAAAGACACTTAAATGTGAAACAAAAGGAGCTTTCTACCTATCTACACATCATAAGGAGTTTTATCAACAAGAGCTAAAAAAGGAGATCTATTAACCAAATAACATGCAGTACTTACAGCTTCTACCCAAAAGCATTGATCAAGCTTAGCACAACTCAACATGCTCCTATATTTTTCCATCAAGCTTCGGTTCATTCTTTTTGCTACCCCATTTTGTTGATGTGTATAAGGAGTAGTCTTTTGTCAAAAAATACCTACATGCTTACAAAAATCATCAAATTCCCTATAACAATATTCACCCCCATTGTTAGATCTCAACACCCTTATCTTATAATCCATTTGTTTCTCAACTAAGGCTTTAAATTCCTTAAACTTAGTGAAAACTTCAAATTTTTCATGCATAAAATAAATCCAAGTGTATCTCGACACATCATCAATGAAAGTATCATAATAATGAGACTTTCCAAAAGAGTCAACATCCACTGGTCCAAACACATCCAAATGAGTGATCTCTAATAATATCTTAGCTTTATTAGTCTCATTAGGAAATGATGATCTATTCTGTTTACCAAACACACAATGCTCACAAAAATCATTTTTACCAACAGAATAATTAGAAATACCATCAACCAACTTTTTATTCAAAATGGCCTTAAGACCCTTTTCACTTATGTGACCCAATCTATGGTGCCACAACATACATGGGTTTTCAGTGCTAGTTACATTGGTAGAATTACAAAAAGTGGAAGCATTAAACCTAAACAAAGTCCCATTCTGAGATCCTTTATCTATCACCAAAATCCCTCTTACCAACCTACAACTAGACTTGTCAAATGTCACATGCATTCTAGAATCATTCAACTTGGATACTAAAAGTAAATTTCTCACAAGTCTTGGAATATGTAAAACATGATCAAGCTTTTTAACCCTCCCATCATTGAAACACGACTTTACCTTTCCCTTACCAACAATCTTATTTGTGTTGTTATTGTAAGGAAGCTAAGGTAGCAGAACAACTTCCTACACTAATCTTGAGAGGAGAATAATACAAAAAATTTACAAATCTTTAACAGTTACAAAAACTTAAACAAAAATAAGCATAAATATCATGCATACCATGACAAAGTGATTTATGTGGGGAAAACCCTTTCGGGAGAAAAACCCCATACTCCAAAATTCGCCCAATATATTATTCAGTAAATCACAAAGATTACAATATACTTGCAGAGCAAGCTTCTCACAGGAGTATCACCACCAAAGATCAAGAGACCACGACTGCTATCAGACTCTCAAATACATCACCATCTCTACCGCAATCATAATACAATTCCCTCATAAAATAGGGTTACATTATAGGGCAAGACAGGCCAACAAAATATCCACCATTAGATCTAAAACCTAATAATTAACGATCTAGATTTACAATGTATCATTTATCTAATGTATGTCGATCATTTTAGTAGTTTCCTGAAAAAGTTAATAAAAAAATATTTACACATCCCACTCCTCCCCCTTGATGCCATTGTATATTACACCTATCGATGTAACTAGGAAATATATATATACATCCTATCAACAATAACCTTTATATAATTGCAAGGTTGAGACATATTTTCCCAACAGTTATCACCAAGGAAAACTTCTCCCCCATCATAAGCTAAATATGATGTAAACCACTCCTTGTGAGTCATATAGTAGGAGCAACTTGAATCAATAATCCAAGCATCATCACTAATAGTGTTAGAAGAAATAAACAAAGCATCAGAATCACCATCTTCTAAGGATTTTTTCGTGGAAGTACATTCAAACTCTTTTCCTTTTTTCTACACTCCTTCACATGCCCTCTCTTACCACAATTCCAACACTTTGCTCTTTCTAGGGGTTTTAGATCGTCCTTTAGGCTTGTCTCTCTTCTTATCTCGTTTAGGCCCTCATTTTTCTTTGGAATTTCCTCGCACATTCAAGGCATCTTGGAAGACCGCATTCATGGACTTTCTCCTCATTTCTTCTAAAAGAAGTATTGCAATGAGATTATCCATCTTTGGTTATGTACCACCACCACTTATGGCAATAATTAGATTTTTCCACAATTCGGGTAAAGAACAAAGCATCTAAATACATTTATCTTCCTCTTATATCTTAACATCTACATATGCAAGCTGACCTATAATCATATTAAAAGCATTTAAATATTCTGTAAAATCACCATCCTTAATTTTCAAAGAATACAAACATCTTTTGAGATATAACTTATTAGTTAGACTCTCAGTTTGGTAAATATCGCCTATCCTCTTCCACAAATTGTATGCAGTAGATTCTTCTAAAACATTCAAGAGGACGGAATTCGAAAGACACAATCGAATGGTTCCTTGTGCTTTCTTGTCCATTTTATTCCAATCTTCATCAAATTTTGATTATGATTTCTTTTCACTAGAAACTGCCAACCACTGATCTCTCTCTTCATGGAGATCCTTCATCTTCAACTTCCACATCTCATAGCCAGTGCCATTTAACTTCTCAATATCTAGACAAGAGGTGGAAGCCATGGTTTACAATATTCTTCACAAATCTACAAAACTCACAATGCACAAGCTCTCACTGCAACCAAAAAACCTTCAACACTCCAAAGAAAGGTGTCCCTCTCTTAATAGAACCGTTAGCTCTTATACCAAATGTTGGAAAATCAAGGTATAACTTGCAGCAATATGAACTTATTAAAGTGGTTGTAAATCTGAAATTATATATTCAAAATTACTATAGAAAGATTATGTAATTGACAATTGCAATAGTGAAAAAAATCCTGCAATACCACAAGTCACCAAACACAAGTGACACAAGATATATGTGGAGAAACCCTTGCGGGAAAAAAACACCACACCTAAAGAGATCCAATGTTTGTATTAATCTTCAAGGAATTACATCAATACAAAAATCCTCTCTGTAATATAGCGGCACTTTGTTGCTCTAACAACTTGCAAACACACTCTTACAAACCACCATCTAAAGGCTACAATATACAAATTTGTGGGAGAAAATACCACAAATTGTATCTCAAAACAATCAAAACCGCCTAGAAAGACCCACGCCCCCTTAGTGGACATCCCATAAACATGGAATAAAATATTAAATTATCACATGGCCTTCACATGGGCGCCTAACCCATAGACAATCAGAATTGGTCAAACCCAAGTGCTCCATAATTCACTGACGACTCCAATGGTTGCATGCAAGAGCATGAACCAACATGAAAATGTGGGTTCCCAACCATGCAATAGCATGTAAAACATGCAAATAACATGCAAGGACATGCACACCAAAGTGGTCCCCACTCACAAAATTGGATGCCCAAGAGGAATATCCTCTCAAAATGATTTGTAACCGCCATCATAAAGGGTGCACCTCTTTGAATGCAATTACAACTTATCATAGGAAAATAAATAAATAAATATTTTTTTCCCTCATGCCCCCTAAAACACTTTCCAAAAAATGTGGAGACACATAAATCAACTTAGGATAGCAATTATAATGTCACCTATGCTAACACTTCTTCAATCTTCTACAAATGCTCTAGAGACCCACACATCCCCTTCCAGTCACAAAAGTCCACTTGCAACAATCTCAAGCCTCGAGTGTTTTAACCCTCTAGTGTTACAGGTCTTTACCTACAACAAATCTCTCACAACTTCAATAACAAATAAACGTACCTTTTTGTTTTGGCTTCTCATGCCTCCTTCTCCACCCTTTGCAATTATAGGAATCTTCTCATACCTACAAAAATATCTCCAGATCCCAAGCCCTCTACAATTACAAGCCTCTTCTTCCTTGCAACAAATTTCTCTACAACTCAAGTCCTCTACAATTCAAAAAATATATCTTTTGCAACAAATCATCTAGGGTTTTTCGAGATACCTTCCAATTTCCAAAGTTGTCCAATATCATCAAGTTCCTTTCCACTTCATATTTCACTTAGCAAACAATTCATTCAAATATTTTTTTCATCCTTTCCAATGAGCTTTTCCTTTTCCTACTTCTTTCTTCTTTCTTTGTTCAATGAGCCTTTTCTTTGGTCTTTAACTCTTCTCCAGGAAAAATAAATTTCTCCACGATATCAAATTCAACATATTTGAATGAACAAGCCTTTCTCTAATACCATTTGATGCAGATCTAAACCTAAGAATCTTACCAAATGGTTAGAATTAGCAACCAAACTAGTTGAAACCACACAACGATTCATAATAACAATGATATATGTATTTACTTGTTTGCAAGAATAAAATATCATTGGAGTACAAGGATTACAATCAAATTTGGTTTATCAACTAAAATGTTCTTCTGATCTTCTAACTCAACTCCAATCAATCACACGTTTATGCCAAGTTCTCTTCAATGAAACATGAACTCCACAAACCAAAGCTCTCTTTGAAATAATCCCAAAACTCTTCCTCCAAAACCTCCTTTGAAGTCTCCCTCTGAACTCCCACTCCAATGAAACATTGAATCACCATTTCCTGTTACAGTTGGGGAAGTTGAACAGCCTACAATTATTTCAACCATTTCCAAATTGAAATGCCTCCTAAAGAAATGATTTTCCTTCTTTGCACAAGGAATTATGACCACCATCTACCATTATTACGAATCACCATCTATAAATATGTTGACCTTTCATGTTTTCCATTTCAAATGAAATTGATCTTACGTGAACCTCTTTCGGCATTCATACGAGTTTGCAAACTAGTGAAAGTGTCAAAACTGTCTTTTTAGATGAAAATAACTTTCAATGAATTGGCATTTTGGTGAACTTAATAACTTTTGATCCTTTTTAGTGAATCTTTAGGTTTACAAACCTCTATTTTTTTGAAATGTTCTAACTTTCTCCAAAAGACTCCAAACTTCACAATAATTTGAACTATAAAAACCCATTAAGCTCTTTGACTTGATGATGCCTTTGTCATTTTGAACTTTAAAGATTCTCCTAAGGAAAAGAAAACTAACAAAAACACAACAAAACTAAAGCAAAACCTATAATTTTTTTGGTTAATGTTAGATTGCCTATGGACCCAAATGCTCCTACATCAGAAGGGCACTCAAATTCCTTGATATAATTGATGTTTGAGACCTATAAATTCATTTATTTTATAAATAGGTTGAGAATTCTATACATAAAATTTCTCCTTTTAGAGTCTTCAATAAACTATAAGAAAGGGCTAAATGCTTTTTGGAACATGCTCTAACAATCATTAATTTTAAATATTTAAGCAACAATATTGCAAGCATCAATGGTATTAGCTCTGAATTAGTTCAAATACATAGAAAAATTGAGTGGGTTCTAAATGAGTTCTTTGGGTCCTAATTCCCTCAAGAAAGTGATCTTATTCATGATATCATTCAAAGAATTTTGAAGGCTCTCTTGAGAAAGGCTCACATAACATAGGGGAATACCAACATTTTTTTATAAAATCAACATTGATTTGGCATCTAAATGGGTTTCTCTTATCCTTTACTTTAATGATCTAGGAGGATGGGTTATAGTGTCATTCAAAAGTAATAATAATCTCACTGTTATGTTGGTTGGTAGGGAAGAGGTACCTTGTCAAGATAGGAGGTTCATGTTCAATTAACATTGTTATATGTAGCCTCTAATATGAATATTTATGCTGAATTATAATGTTTATAACTAACCTTAAACACTAATCATGATTAGTGGTGTAAACTAGCCCTAAACATGGCTAGTGGTGTAAACTAACCCTAAACCCTAAAATATCTATTAAGCAATCAATAGAAATAAACTGATATTTCTAGGGTTTTGATTGTATCATAAATTAAATATTAAACTAACTTTAAGTTACAAACCCTAAAATTTAAATTTAAGGTTTATAGATCTTATGATTTAAAGGTCCTAGGTTTTAGTATGTCTTAGGGTTTCTATTTTTAGTTAACATCATTTGGTTGAGCATTTTAAATTTAAAAACTAAATATAAATTTAGAAATTAAAAAAGATATGTAAAAAAACATAAAAAAAACATGTAAATGGGAAAGCCACCTACTTAGGAATATAGCAAACCAACTCTCATGGAAGGAGGTAAAAAAATGCTTTGTTGAGATTGCCTAATGTGAGTACCCATTTTGAAGTCATTTTCCCAATCATCCTCGCCATGTGAATAGAGAAGAAAATGAATTAACAAAGATGGTTAAAAATTAATAGCTTTATAGAATGCCTACCCCTTCACAAATGGGTTCATGTTTGTAATGGGTACCCATTTAGTAATAGGATCTTGAACCATAATGTGTACCCATTCTATACATGTACAAGTTTAGGTTTTGGATCTTAGTCCTAAACAGTTACCCATTTTTTTACAAAATGGGTACTTGTTCCTGTCAGGATTTTTCCTCCCCATGAGACTTCCACTAAAAATGGAATCATTAGCTTTCTTTTGCACGGTGATGGATAATAAAAAATATTTTGAATGTGTAGCCTTGATCTACAAATTCAATCTTTTTTCCCCTTCTAGAACTAAATAAATGAGTTATGGAATCTTGGAGGCTTCTCATAGAGGGCAAGATTGATCTACATCCTTATGTTAGGGGATTTTTCATTGTGTCCTTCCAATCAAATGATGATAGGAAGTGGTTGTTGGAGGATGGGGTTTGGATGTGGGGACAACACTCCCTCTCACTCAAACTATTGGTTCCCTCCAACTCTTTAATGGAACATTAAGTATCGTGCTTATACGAGTAAAACTACCCAATCTCCCTCTCCAATTTTGGGAAGTTCCATTTTTTATGTAGATTGGCAATGTTCTTGGTCATCTTTTATAAGAGGATGCAACATCATCAAAATTTTGTCATACTACCTTTGTCAGCATTCTTGTGGACATTGATGCATCTAATGAGTTGTTTGGGGATATTGTATTACTTTTGGTGGATAGACAATGGACTTAGACACTCGACTATGAGGCTCTTCTCTTTCGCTACAAGAGATGCTTTGTTGTTGTACACCTTGCTTTAGAGTGCCTTCATCATCACAAAAGAAGGGTGAGGTGACTTGGTCGAGGAATGACCTCCATGATCATTTGACTATCAATGATTTTGAAACTGGGGATGATAATTCTTTGGTGTCCCCTTCCCCTAGGGCTGCACAACCTTCAAAGATTTATCCTAATAGGCCATCTTCCCAAGGTCCAATATTGGCCACTCTACATTTGGACCTCTTGTCGCTAGGTGGTGTCTACTAATTCTACTTTATTGGAGGTTTTAGTGTAGCATTCAACTCCTCTTTCTATGCCTATGAGGACTCAATTTAGGTCTTCAATGCAAGCTATCCCTCCCCTTTCCCTCTATTATGAGTCTTTCGAAGACGATGTCTCGTGGAAGATTGTTCAACAAAGGAAGAGAGGTCTTCCTAAACATGCTTGTGTTTCCCACACCCAAGTCAAGGGTGCTTGAAATGTTAAGATGAGGCTTAGGGTTATGTAGGTGGCCATCCAACTCTATTTTGTTTGGCAACCATGCAACAACCTTATTGTACAAGGTTTATGGTTCCTTCATAACCATCTTTCTATTGGCAAGTTGGCTACAATAGTGTAAAGGTTTCAATTCCTTTGAAAACTTGCTTTCAATAATGTTTTTCTTATTATTTTGGGTTTCCAAGGACCCTTCAAAACCTATTGTTTTACCCCTTTAAACAAAAACATATGCCTTTTGTCTCTAGTACAACTTTGTTTCCATTGTTTAAAACTCTTTAACATTTGTAAGAAGAGTTTAACAAGACTTAGAAAAGTCAAACATTTTCATCTTTCATATGCACAACTTCAAAGAGTGACTATTTTGTGCTTTTTTACTTCCAATATTTTGTCTTCTTGGTCCTTCAAGTTACTTTTCAATATTAAAATTTGCATTTTTTAGCTCTCCTTCCTTCAACCATGGCTCTAAAAATATTTTTTTTAATTAATATTTGAGTTTGTTTTTAATCTAAGTTGATGTTTTACTATATGAATTGAGCCTTGTCTTTTATTTTAAAAACATATTCTACCAGAAAAAGCAACTTTCTATTTAAATATTTCCCCAAAATTTCATCTTCATTTCCTATAAAACAATATCCAAGAACAATGTTGGATATACCCATTTCATTACTAAAGATGCAAATAAAGTTAAATGTCATCACAACCTAACAACTTGTAGCATTTTTTTTGCTTATACTAATAACATGGAACTTAGACAAGATCAATAGGTATTAGAGTGTATATTTCTAGGATTTTGGTTGTATCTACAAAGGAGGATGAACCAAAAGAGGTGGGTTGAAAATTCATTAGTAAATTAATTGTTCGTTCCTACTCAAGAAAGAAAGCTAGAGCACTCAAGAAAGGTTGTCTTCAAAACCCTCACCTTCCCTTGTTAGCATTCCTTGTGAGCATCAAGCAATTGGTGGGGTGACATTGCAAGTGTGGCACGAAAAAATGCTCTTCTCCATAAAATTGGGTTTCTTGTATTTTCTCTTAAGGGAGCAAATCAATTACTTCCTTGATATTGGTAAAAGCCTTCAATTTCAATATATCTTCTAGGATGTTGGATTTTTGGAGATATTCCCCTCAATATGGTTGCTTCGCCAATTGTTGTTTTGCTCCTAGAAGATTGTGTGGATGAAACTCCTTCACAACATGAAGATTTTTCCTTGGTAAGCAAATTTGATGGTAAAAATATGAATCAAGTTAAGGCATTTTGGGAGGATGGAATTTGCTAGTTAAAAATGAAGTTACCCTCTATTTTCTTTCATTTGAAATAGATATTTCTTCTTGTGGCAGATTTGATTTGTTTTGAAGTCACTAGCAACCCTCCTTTGACCCAAAATGTGTATCTTTCTCTAAGGCTCCCTTTTTGATGCACTTCTACAACCTTTCTCCAATATGTAGATCAACAAAGACGATTTAATTGTTGGCTAAGAAGATTAGCATTTTTGTCAAGATTGATTTGGATCCACGAGATTTGTTCAACAAATTTGCTAAGGCCTATGTATGTGGACCTTTCTAGCTTAATTCCTTACTCCCTTGGGCTCCAATCTCTCTTTGTATTTTGTTGTATTTTGGATTATGAAGAAATACATATGGGATGATTTAGCTACAATCAAATTGGGTAAAAGAGCTTAGATTATTCTTCTTCCTAGGACTCTTTGGCAAGAACAAGCGTTGTTGCAAATATGAGTTCTCAAACAAGGGACTCTAGATGATAATCTTGTTTAGAGGAATCGTGTTGATTTCCTATTTAGTTGACAAGAGGCATTGTTTGGTTTCTTTCTTGTTGATTTCCTATTTAGTTGACAAGAGGCATTGTTTGGTTTCTTGCCTAAGGCGTTTGAGGATCAAGTAGAGAAGTATTCTACAATTGATTTGACTAGGTTGCATTGTTCTTATACATTGGATAATCAACATTAAATGTCAAGTATAAAAGTGATTGTATTAAGGGAGGAGAGTTACTTCAAATTTTCTCTTCATATCAATGTGTTAGATTAGTAAAGATTTGCTTAGCCATTGTCTCCATTGCTAAGCCAAATTAAAGAAGTCATTAATTAATTTTCTAATTGGCTAAGCAAACCTTTACTAAAGAAAACTATCACAAAACATAAGAAAGAAATATATAAAACAAAAACAACTAACAGCCGTGAAAAGACAACCTAAAGCAGCCATGTTTCCTCAAGGAAAAATCCAAGCATCTTGCTTACATTACCCATAAGCTTAAGGTCTAAAAATATTAAGGGCATTGAAAGAATTAAGACCTTGTACCATGATGACTTTTGTCCATGCATCACACAGAACCTTTTTTTTTTTTTTTATTGAAGAAAGCACTTTATTAATATAAAAAATAAGCATACAATCAGCAAACCAGTAGACAGAATTGGCAGCAAAATAGAACAAGAGTCCAGTTAAGTTGCAGAAGTTGCAGCCAAACCATGGCTGGGACAAACCAGCATGAGTTCCGAGTTTCCTTCAGCATTTTGAGTATCAATCAGCCAACATTAGAGCAAAAATTGTATGCAGCTTACAGCACTTTGATTTCAATAGGTGGCCTAGCTTCACTATCAAATCAACTGGTGTATATGCAGCTTACCCTTGAAGAAAACATGGGATCATATTTTTTCACACAAAACTTTGGTACTTCATTGATCTTAAACAAATGATATTCTGGTGATCATAGGAAAAAATATACAAATCCCTATCAATTGCCGAGCAATACTTTTACACACTATTGCCTCCTTTAATTGATTAGTGGACAAACCAAATTTCTTCGGCAAATTAACTTTCAAAGCCATGGTTTTTTCTTGCATACCTTTGTTGAGCCTAGCCTGGCCATCCATTAATTTGTGCAAAAAGTCCAAGTAGAATAGTCATGAAAAGCCTTAGAATGGTTGATGGCACACTTATATCCTAATTTCGCATACACGCACATTGCCATAGCCAACATAGATGCACAACTAAATGATTGTGCCATGTCAAGCACGTTTCTCCTACCAATAGACAAACCAAGGTCCACAAGAAATGAACCCATGGCCTCAATGAATTCCAACACTTAACTAACTATACATACTCCTCATTTGCAAGGTCGATATTCACAACTCAAGGTTTATTATTTCCTATTCTATAATCTGCAAAGCTGTACGCCATTAGCATCACCTCTGCCACTTTTGATGTTCCTCTGTATTGTTTTCTTTGCCTACTCTTCTTTTTACCTTTACCCTTATCGTTTGGTGCCTCCATGTTTTGTCCTACTATTACCACTGTTGAGCTAATGATGGCATGTGATACCAAAGATAGCTGCCAGACATAATAACATTGCATCATTATAACCAAGATCATCTCACTGCTTTAATGATGACCCATCCTCACCTATAGATAGCATGAGCCAATGCCATCATTGTTTGAAGTAGATGTAAAACATCTTCAGCAGCCATAAGTCCCACCCAATAATATGATGAAGATGAGCCCTTTACCTAATATACAACATGTTTGACCTCAATACTTAATAAAGACCACCTAAATCATGGCATGCAAATATAGCCTCCCAAGTTATTATGATTTTGCATTGTGTCCTCTCATTTAATTTAGTCCAGCCCTTTGTCAGGGTATTGAAACTGCATTCATGGTTCCTATTTCAATAACAGAATCTTTTTATATTTGAAATAAATGATTACCCATCAAAAATATAAGTATCACACATACATCTATCTATAATTTGAATAAACTCAACGGATAAACTATGTATCTTTACCACAAATAGTATATAGCAACTGTAACTTGGCATTAAATTAACAAAAAACAATCTGTCTGTGACAAAACGAGATGAAAATATATTGACAATATCAACCAGCCTAGATCTCCGCCTTCAACACAAGCTCTAGTATAGATTCCATTTTCAAGCTATATATTTCTTCTTAATATTCAACTCTTTCTATTTTCAGCATACGTATACATGTTTGAAACATTGGAAACACTACAGATAATTATGGTGTTCTTCCTATTTACCCCATAATGGTTAACTTTAATATTATTATTTTTAAATGGATTTCATGTAGAGTCTTTAGGGGAACAAATGTGTATGCCCTATCCATAGGCTTTGGAGGTTTCCTTCTCTCTTGCTGATTGTCTATTTTCAGTCCACCTGAATTTTCTTGATTCTGTGGAAAATTCAGTCCACCTGAATTTTCTTGATTCTGTGCCACGAGTTTTTTCAAGACAGGCAGACTTACTTTGTAATCAGTTATTTTGTTAATATATATTTTTTGCCTTTATGCTCAAAAAACCCATGCACCACTTCGGATGTTTAATGTTTTAAAAGTCAAAAAATATAATGAGCACATAGAAATTATTCAAAATTAAAAAATGGCGCATGAAATTTGGTCTTTCTTTAGTATAACATTTCCATCAAGAAATGATACGAGGACAAAAATTGCTGCTAAATAATTTCATGCAACTCTGTTTTAAAACATAAGACATTCTTTTAGAGCATGGAGAGTGTTTTCAAATAGCAAGAAGTGAAAAACATCACTAGGACAAAAGACCAATTGGTCCTGATAGCTTTAGCTGAGCACAATACAATATGAAGGATAAATGCCTCTGCAGAAAATTAAGTCTATTTCTTCAGCTTGTAGAAAAGCATTCCCTTGCCGACCATGGAGATTGGGAAATGAAATCCTCAATATTGACATCATTCCACAGGAGAAATTTTTAAAAATGTATGCTTTAAAATGTTGGGAGAAATTATTGCCTTTACAATAACAATAGGTTGCCCTAAAAACAATTGACATTTTTCTCAAACAACATAAACAAAGGGATTATATGCATATAAATATATATGAAGCCCTATACATTTAAATGTAATCCAAAACATCTAGATTATGTTAGCAATATAGTTTCTCTTTGGCAATCAGTTTGACCGAAATATAAATGGGTATGTGCAACACACACCACTGCTCCAGCACTGAGAAAGTAATAAAAACACATTAAATCCCACTAAACTAACATCTTGGTATAATAAAGCAAAAATTAAAATAGAACAAAAACAATAGATGCTAGTGATAATAATTTAATATTACCACTGACAATAGGGGTCCTTGCTTGAACTTATCATGGAAGGCAAATGCAAGGGGCTTCACTTGTTCACCTGGCCCTCGTATAAATCCTCTATATTTCAAAGCCAAAGTAACATGAAAAAAGGAAAACGAATAGATTTTTAGGTTGGTAAGCTGCATTTGACATATCCAAAATAAAGAGCTTTCTGTGAATGAATCAATCCAATAGAAAAGGAAAATCCTGAGTAAATAAGAGACAAGAAAGCAACCAAAAAACTTACATTAGTGATGCTGATATGAATGGTGTTCTTCTTGTATCATAGATTGCAATAAGACCTGCATACATCAGATCTCCCCCACGATATGATACGGCTAATCTCTCTCCAGAACCATCCCAGGCCATCTTTTCAATGTTGCCAACCCTAGACAGCAAAAGTTCGGAAAAGCTAAAATGTATTTAGAAAATTTAGAACCATGGTCAATAATTTATTCCAACTCATATATACATCTCAAATTAAGCTCAAACATGTAGCATGTTGGAACACTCTCCTTTGCAAATATTCCTGTGATAATATCAGATTAAAACACAACCATATATCTCACCCTCCAGTTATGGACCCAATTTCTGGTAAATCCACAGGTAGTAAATGTGCATCTGCCGAATCAAGCAGGTAAGAAATCAGATAAGAAGTAAACTCCAAACTGAGCAAGTTATTGAAAGCACACCAAGTTATTAATAAAGCAACAAAAAAATATAAATTACAAGGTGAATTAATACAGTTTGAAAATTTGTAGATATACAAGCAAACGTAACAGAATCAACACGTGAGAATATTAGCTATTTATCAAATTAACACAATTCACAGCCAAAAATGTTGTCATTCTAATTTAAGCTTATAAAAATTTCTTCATTAGACATTTCATTGTATGTTCAGCTTTTTAAATATATCATGATCTCAACTTCCAATTGAAGCTTTCCATTTCAAGGCAAAAGGAACCAATGGTGGCTGGATCACAAGATTCAACCAATGGATGCTTGAAGATAAACTATTACATATCGCATGCCATATCAAGCATTGATATTGTGAATATAATATATTCGTTTGGTAAACACTTAAGGACTCGTTTAAGTCACAAAGAACAAGTTTCCTGTTGTTTACAATCACTGTCAATGGATATAATCTTAGTCAGAAGGTATGCCAAGCAATACGTAACTCATACAAGTAACTAGAACTAGATTCAAGTGAAGATACCCATATATAACTTCACATAGCACTATGAACAACAAGAATTGTGCAAGGACTAACACAACTTACATGTCTACAGCATACACAAGTGGTTGGTCTCTTTCACAACCACTATTCCCCTACCACATTTCATGTTAATGTGGCCAGAGGTGTGGAAGGATAACATGTGAGACCATTTAGGAGACATGTCTTGTAAGTGGCAGTCAATCCCAACTGATCATCTACTGCACATGGATTTCTACCATAAACCAATATGAAGATTAGCCCAAACATATCTGTTTGTGTTGGGCTTTAGTTTTGTTTGTTTTGTAGATAATAGAGACAGTGCTATCTGATTTTTGCACCCGTACTCATCTTTATTGCACGGTTTGATACACAAACCAGAAATCTCCTGACAAACCGACAACTGAACATGATAGAGAAGTCAATGTGACATCATCGGAACCTGTTCAGAGGAATTAGGATGAAGGATGGTGATTCTCCCTTAATGTTGAGAAAAAAGGAGGCTTGGTTTGTATTGATGTATATACTTAAAGACAAGAATTATAATCTGAAAATTTTATGACAGCCTTGGAAGGTGAGTGATCTGTAAAAAGTTAGAGATAGTCTCCTAACAGTCCTTGATTATGAATTTGCAAATCATCAACTCAACAAAACACTTTCCAATCTGAAATTTAGCTTAAATTCGTTCTACAAAATCAGTTTGTTCATTCCCTTATGCATGAAAATGAGTAATATAAGTTGGGCACATCCAAACAGCAGTAGCAAACACCATTAAATGGACTGAAACACAGATACAACTGAAGAAACACATAAATGGGAAAAAAATCAGAAGAAAGTAATTATTTTTCATGCCAAGTTTCATTCAATTACAAGCAAAGTTTTAAAAGTCACAACACAGAAAAACTCAGCATAACCAATTTTGATTCAGACATGGCAACTCAGCAAACTAAAAAAAAATACTTGAAGTCGTTAACTCACAAAACATTGTTTAGGCTAGTTAATTGGCAAGTTTCTTGGCCTTCTTTTTAATTCATGGTTTCTACAAGTTTTTGGTGAGTTTTAAAACTATAATCACAAGTGTATATATTTTCTCAAGGACAAATTGAAACATATACATTGTGTACAATGAGCTCCTACAGCTGTACATGTTTGCAACTTCATGAAAATTTCTGTTCTTCACTTGCTACTGTCAAAAATAGACATATGGAGGCATAGAATGAGAGCCAACCCTTGTCCCAGATGTACTTTGTCCTTCTATCCTTGGAGTCCTTAGGCAGCAAAATTCATTTGAAATGCTCAGAATGGAAAGAGAAAGCGAAAAACTGTTCAACTTCCTCACAAAACGAAGCCATTCATTTTCTGTCTCTGTTCCTCTAATCACTGGCTTCTCTAAGATGTTCTGGACCATCACAAAGTTGTCTTCTGCACAGAGGACCAAGTTGTTGGCTTCAAAACCACCATATCATGTTTTACAAGCAATTTGGAGTCTTGTGATAACTTGTGACTGAAAACAGTGACGATTGACCCCTTGCTCATGTTCCCCAGATCCATTTTGAATCAGTAAGGATAGGTGAATCATGCTCTGAAAAACAACATTTATCCCAACACACCCCATGGCAAGCAATGATAGACAAGATTTACCATCCAACATTTTCTGTTCATGACCAACCAATCAAAATTAAGGGGCTGCTTGTATCTGAAAGGATATGGTAAGCATGACACTCAGTTGAACGTCACATGAAGTGGGTCTGAGAAAATTTTCAAAATGGCCTCTTCTCAATAATCATTGACAATGGTTGATCACATTTTCTCTTAAAAAATAGAAAAGAACATATAGATTATCTGTGGTAATTGGAAGTGTGTTAATACAAGGGAAACCAGACAATGTTGGATCCTTTCCTGAAACTTTCAGGGATTGGATTTTTCACATTTAGATGGTATTTCTGACTTCCGTCGACTTGGTCGATTATTTACAGATGGACCAATGAATATATGGAAGTCAAGAGTATTCATTATAATATTGCAAGCAAACATTAATTGTGTTGAAAAGATCACAGGGAAAGGAATCTAAGGGGAAGCGGATAGCTGGACGACTTGATGCTAGGCGAGGACTTCCCTTTACAGTTTGGCAGTTGAGTTGTCTTCTACTAGCCGCCACAGTTTAGACTAGCTGGATGGTCTTTGTCTTGGTGTGGACAAAGCTTCCAAGCGCCGCCAATTACAAGTTTGTCATATAATATTGCAGGTCGTGGCCCTTGAAAAGGAAACCCAATGTGTAGGGGTGACGCAGGGACCTGAGGACATTCATTTTATAACTGCCAGAATTTTTCTTATTCACTTGGCTTAATTCCTTGACTGCCGCTCCTAGTATGAGGCACACATGAGTCAAAGTGGAGTCACTCCTTGAAGGGGACATATAGCATCAGCACAGTGTTCCATTAAGGTCAGCAATAGAAATAACATCTAAGTTTCACTTGTAGTTTTCTATAAAATACAGTGATCTATCTTCTATAAAATACAGTGATCTGAAAGGTGCATTATAGAAGTAATTGAATGATCGTAAGAGAGTTAGCATATCCATTTTAAACATTGGAAAATTATTCTCTGTAGTGGTTACCATGGAATTTTGTCGAATATTATTTGATTGAGTGAAAATAAAGAGGAAAACATATTCAAATCAGAGATTTGCAGACTGTTTGACGAAATTCCTGAACTGTGAAAATTGGGAAAAATTAAGTTTTGTTGTAGAAGTGGTTAGAATCTTACAACTCTCATGTTCTCCTGTAAGGGTGCAGCTTATGGAATGGCAATTCCCGTATTGTTAATGGAGGTGACTTTTGGGAATTAAAGTATGTTGTTCCTTGCAGATGGATGTTTCAAACGATTAAACCTATGCACGGATAAAAAAGGTTGGGGATTATTTCTCCTATACTGCGACAATAAAGATAGGTTAATGCATGAATATTAATTTCCTAAAAGCCTTTGTGATAAGTAAAAACTTGAGATTTGTTGATGATGTCAGGAATGGTATATACAATTCACTCAATTCTAAGTCTCTACAATTCTTGTGTTAAGAAATTCTATTATACTACAGCAATACTTGTGTTAAAAATTTCTATTACTACAATGAGAATGCAACACATCTTCATGTCTATAGATAACCTTATTCACATTTAGGGTAACAAATGTAACTTGCCATTTAAAAATGTGGAAGAAATTATCACCAGGTGAACAAGCATTATGCAAATGGATGTGTATGTCAAGCAAAATTCTATTAAGATTAAACTAGCAATTGTACCTTGGTGTGCAATGGGTACGCCAAAGAGGTGTGGAAGTTCAATTAGGAAAAATTCTGGTCTTTTTTTTTTTGCATATATTTGTGCAGTACATGAGGTCAATTAGTAGGCCAATGGAGAAGTGATAGATTCAAATGATCTAAACACAATTGAAAACACCTCTGAATTAGGAAGATATTAATTAATTTATGGATTCAATGGAGAGAGAGAGGGAAAGATAGGGATAGAAAGAGGGAGAGATAGAGGGGGGAAGAGGGAGAGAGAACATTGGATTAAACCATTGACTTAATATGCATAGAGAAGTGAATACCAACATAAGATCTAAAAAAAGAGCTAAAGTTTTGTCTTTCCAAATGTCGAATAAAATTCATTTGTTGAAAATAGTGTATATTTGGGTGGATTTAGTAAGAAGCTTGAGTCAATCCCTTAAAATAATCAAAAAGACTATGATCTAAAAGGCTTAAAGAAGTAATGGACCCAATTTCAAGTAGGCTAGGCTCTAGTGCAAAATTAGATAACATGATTGACAGTTTCCTAAAATCCACAAAAGGACAAGGACTTACAACTCCTAGGTGGATCAATCTAGATCTAATGAGAAGATTTTGGTAGAGAATACATGGAAAAAAGTGAGCAAGCTTTGGTTCAAGAATGGATGTCTAAACAATTTGAAATCTATGTTGCTATAAACTAGTTGAGGACCACAGGGCCCTATTATCATTAAGTTTTTGCACCATATCCATATATGAGAAGAGTGTTGTTTTAGCATTGTTTTGTCATTGATGTCAAAGGCATTGTGTCAAAGGTGTTGTATTTAAGGTTGATGCATGATGTTGGTATTCATGGTTGGTCTTCATAAGGTTGGTGCATGGGATTCATCATTCACATCAAAGCATTAAAGGTATTTGTCAGAACATGATAAAGGTTGGTAAGGGCACTTGTTCATCATGCAAAGACAAGGTATGCTTCAACAATGCTTCATTTCTTCATAACAAGGATATTGATTGATCATCTTAGGGTGCTTAGTGCAAAAGAGTTGCTACAATTGTATTCATGGTCTTATGGTACAAGTTTGATGCTTCATAGTATTGTTCATTGATGCACATTGCTTGTTTATTGTTCAGTTCATGGTGTGGGTTTGACATTGATGAAAAAGTGAAGTCTTTGGATATAAGCAAAGTTTGTTATTAAGCTTTTCCTAAAACCCTAAGATCTAGGGTTTAAGTCTTTTGAAAAACATTTAAAAAAGCAATTAACTTTTTGATATATTTGTTCAGTGACCTGATACTGCCGGTTCAAGTTAACTTTAGTAATGTTTTAAGAGGGTTATTGTCATTCATTAACCGGCCCTCTCTTAACTTGAAACTAGTCGAGCAAGTTGACCTTGAAGATCAAAGGCCATTGTTCAAAAATGAATTGGTGGGTCTCTCAAATCGAGGGTTCTCATTCAAATCTGAGAACGGTTACTTCAAATGGTTTTACTTTGACAAGCATGGAAGTTAAAGGGTTTTCTATTTTTTTTGCATCATTTGGAAATGAGCAGATGAAGATAGAAGGCTTTGTTGGCACCAATTCAAAATGAGAAGTGTTTCTAATTGCAAACTATGTCTCTTAATCTTCTAATAGAAACGGGAGTATGATTTTGGTTAAAAACTATGTTACCGGGTTCTTCTATTTTACCCCTGGTTCTAGTCCTGGTTCGGTTCGCCTGTGGGTTAGTCCAGGGTCCTTCATTTTTGGGTCTGGTTCGCCTAGGCAAAGCCCAAGAGAACCCGAGAAAAATATAGACATAACCCAGGCAAACCAAGACAAAACCCGCGTGCCTAGGCATCCAAAAAGTGTTTTTTTGAGCATTTTTTTTAATGTTTTATGGAGTTTGACTTTGACCCACGCCCAAGGGAACCCTAAAAGTGACGTCTAAATCACTTTAAACACCTTAACTACCTCATTCTTATTCATTTGTTTTGCAAACAAGCATTTTCATTCCAAGAGGTTGAGCTTTCATTTTTGCTTGTTGGATGAAAGCGGACTATGACACAACTTTCTTTTTTCAAAAATTGTTCTACATCATTGAACTGAGAATTTATCACACATCTGTGGAGAAACAGAGGAATGCTACAAACTAAAACACATTACACTTCTGTTGTCACTGACTTGATGTACTCTCAAACATCTCTCTTCTCTCATGTGAAGAGTTAGAACTGCTTGGCCATGCCTTTGAATCATTAGGGAAGTTTTTCTCTTTTTGACAATGTCAAAAGCATGGCTACATACTGATTAGGCAAAAGACCTTTCCTTTTAGATTAGCAATGCATGGAAGATTCAAAAAGTATCCTTGATATTACAAAAAGATATGTGTTTATACACTTCAATTGTGCAGTCACCCTTTGGTTCTTTCAAAGAAAAATTTGCCTATGCCACTATTACACTACACAGGTAAACCAGATTTTGTATTGTGGAGCTATATTAAACTACCACTCTCAAGACCAATGTAACAATGATATAAAATAATGTTTGAGACTGCAAGAAGACATAAAAATGGCTAGTGTACTAAACAAATTCTTATGATTTCTGAAGAATGTTGATAACTCTACTCAGTTGGCTTTTTTTTTCAAAATCATACAAATTGAACCCTGGCATCAATAGACTTTGTATATCAAGCTACCACAATTCAAGTTTCAACGATGAATATTTATCATGCATGTTTTAAATGGCATTCAAGTTTATGGTAGTTTTGTTGTTTATATGATGTTATGTGATATTCTAATCCTAATTCATGCTTATATATATATAATTTTTACATGTGTTTTGTACTAACGAACCCAAAACGAACCAAACCCCAAAATTTAGCCGAACTGGCGAACCGAACCCCCGAACCCGAACCGGTAACTTAGGTTAAAAACAGAATGACAAGTAGAGTGAATTGATGATGTTCTCTTGATCAGGATGTGAATATGATTGCTGAAGAGAATATGACTGTCATTAAAGTTTGTATGAAGTCAGGTCAGAGAAGTGAGTGTGATTCTGAATATCAACAGTGAGTTGATTATAATCAGGGTTGTTGATTGTTGAAAATAAAATGTATGTGAAGTGAAGTATAGGTAGTATAATGAAGATCAAACCATCGATTCTCTACATTAGAAGAAATCGATTTAAATCTGAAAATAAACATCATACTAAACTAATAATTAGCAAACTGTTGTTAATCTGGAAGAGTGTGATAATTAGCAAACTGTTGTTAATCTGGAAAAGCACGATTGAAGTGATGCGATTTCCAAAATAAAGGATATACGCTTCTTTGGAGAAAGAATTATTTGTTAACAGACATTAACAATGTTCATCAAATTAAAGGACATGTCTCTTTCTTGAAATGACACGATTCATGTAATGGTGCAATTAATTTAGTAAAGCAAAAATCATAAGACAGGGTTTAAAGAAGTACGATTTATTCATGAAGAGGAGCGATCCCTTAAAGGATACGATTCTTTTGCTGAAGCAATTCATTTGTAGAAGCAACTAAAGAGATGTGACCTTATGAATAACGACGATTGGTTTTAAATCAGATTAATTAAAAGGTAAAAGGCAGCGATTGATGAAATGGCGCGATCAAATAAAGCAAACACTTATCATTAAATACAAAGTTAGATTTAAGAAGCATTGAGTGCGACTTATGAAGTAATACAGTTTGTGAGGTGGTATGATTTGCTATTGTAAAATCAGATTAAAATGAATGGGTGTGATTTATGTTTAGATACAAACTACATTTTCTGAAGGATGCAAGAACAGTTTATCTTTTGATGTGTCCTTTCACCAAAGGTTGCAAAGGCTGATCAACATATACATATGAGTTTCAGATCAGATGTGCAAGGTAGAGTATAGAGTTTGATTGTAGAAGTACAGAGATACGTCTCTTGTGTGAGCTTAAAAGGAAGAGCATATATCACAAAGAAGGGATAGAATTGAAGCAAAGAGCAGATCTATTGAAAGATCTTATTCTACATTTAAATTTCAGTCAAGTTAGCCAAGGTTGGTGCCTTGGAAGAGGGAGTTGGTGCTCCTTGTAGGTTGGTGCATACATAACTGATTAAGAGGTTGGTGCCTACAACTATTGTAAATTTATATAAAATATAAAATACATTATTTTGTACCATGGTTTTCTCCCGTAAGGGTTTCCACGTAAAATCTTGGTGTCAACTTGTTCATATTGTTATATTCTTGCATAGTTGTCATTGAGATTAAAAAGTTGAGAAGTTAAAAATTGTAATATACTGATTCACCACCCCCCCCCCCCCTGTCAGTATATTTGTGTGCTCATCACTAACCCCAATTTTTTAAGAATTTCTAAAGAATAGAATTAACAAGTATCTAAAAGGATTCAAAATATTGATTGAAGAGCTTGCATTTCATTTTGGCCTCCATCCAAGAAAAAAAAATTGTGTGGTCTTTGAAAAAGATCTAGGAGATTTGTAATGCCCCCTATAGAAAAAATTTAGAGTAGAAACCCAAGGAAATCTAGAAAGAGCTCTACCATGACAAGTACTCATAGGAGACCACGAAATGGACTTCTAATTGATAGATAATCTGTGACAAAAATCACTCTTGTTGTAGTATACAAACCTTTACATGGGTAGGCGCTAAAAAATTAGAACAAACCTTAAACTTTTCTACACGAGGCTTGGTGATTCAATAAGATAATTTCCTCTTAACATGATTAATGATAATGTGCCATAGGGAAGAGGGAGAAACTCGAAAGGAAAAGAATTCCAAGAAACCTAGAAGTCTTTCCATGATCAATTCATTTCCAACCAAAATAATTGAGCCAAGTAGGCTAGGGAAGAAAGGATTGTTTATAACATTGAGTTTTTGGCCATTGAATATTTGAATCAAGTAGGCTAGGGAAGAAAGTATTATTAATAACATTGAGATGTTTTCCACTGAGTACTTGAACTAAAGGCTAAACAAAAGGTATAAAATCATTAAAGAGCTTGTTTGACATTATCCTCTTTTAAGAGAGTGAGAAATGAGTCATCTACGAAGTCACCATTAATGATTTGTTGGGGGGAATTGGGAAGATTAATACCTTTAAGTTTTTTTTTAAAAACAAAATGAGTCAAAAAATAGTAAAACCTTTCAACATCCAACAAGAGACCATCCTTATCATATTGAATGAAATAGATCAAATGACAAGGAATGGTGACCATTGATAATAATGCAAGCATAAGAATTTGAATAGAGCACAAAAACATGGGACCAAAAACTAATGAATGTTACAGCACAACAATTATAAATGACCATTCAATTTAGTCATATGTTTTTGCCAAATCAATTTTCCATTGAGAATGCTTAGACCATTTCATTATTTCCCTACAACAATGATACTATCTAGAATGTACCAATATTTCTGTTGGTGTGGCATTTCTTGAGATAAGCAATTACCCCAGCTGCAATTCCAACGGTAATAACTCCTCCAACCATAACAATTCCAATGATAACAACTCCTCCAACCATAACAATTTTTGCAACATAGCAGCATGCATTCACATGAGGGATCTTTATGTATGTGAAGTTCATCAACTGTTAAAATCCCATTTTCATCAGAGACTTCACAAACGTGTTCTTGGGATTCTCAATGTTTCCAGTTTACAAAGACTGTAGTTGCCCAAGATAGAGGACACTAGAGTGATGACCAGCCAGTAAATTTGACTCACCTATTCGATCAACTATCTACTGCACTATTGGGGCTTGAAAGTAATGATCCCAAAATATGGAAAATGCATCTACGGAGCACATGCTTACAACAAATTCAAAGTGGAACTTATTGGGTTTAAGTGACATTAATGATATTTTTGACCAAAGTTTGTATCATGTTTGCCCACAAACAAATAATACAGATAGCCACATGCTAGTAGAGAACCTGCACCAAGAACCAGTTAATGAGAATCAATGCATTAAAGTAGAAAGATTGTATGAAGTAGAATCACAAGTTGAGTTTTGTTTGTCTAAAAATGCTCTTTGGAAACAAAAGCAAGTTAATGTGTTGGAGAAGGCATCAGGCAAATTCACCGCCAGCAATTCACCATTGGAAAATTCACCGCCAACAATTCACCATGGGAAAATTCACAACCATGACAAATTCACCTCAAGGAAAATTCACCACCAACAATTCACCGCCACAAAAATTTAATCGCAAACTTTTACTGCGATGAATTTTCTACGGTGGTGAATTGCTGGTGGTGAAGTTCCTGGTAAAGAACATCAAGTTTGCAAATTTGTGAAAGCACTCTATGGCCTTAAACAGGCTCCATGAGCTTGGTACATGAAAATTGATAAGTACCTTACTGATCATGGTTTTCAACGGAGTCCTTCTGATTCAAATCTGTATGTCAAACGGTCTGGTGATGATATCCTTGTTCTTGTTGTCTATGTTGATGACCTTATCATTACTGGCAGCTCAAAACATTTGATTGACGAGATAAAACACAATCTCAGTCAATCATTTGACATGACAGATTTGGGACTTCTTCATTATTGTCTTGGTGTTGAGGTTCGGCAGACAGCTGACAGCATCTTCATTTCTCAGTCCAAGTATGCTCACAGTTTGCTTGATAAGTTCAGAATGAGTGACTGCAAACCTACATCAACACCTATGGAGAAAGGGCTCAAACTATCAGCAAAATCAGATTCGCCTGTGGAAAATAAATCCGCATTCAGGCAACTAGTAGGCAGCCTCATCTATCTCACTACTACTAGACCTAACCTCAATTTTGCAGTGAGCTACATCTCTCGCTTCATGACAGCCCCTAAAGCTGAACATTGGGTTGCAGCAAAGCGTGTGCTGCGATATGTGAAAGGCACTTCCAACTTTGGCATTCTATATGGAAGGTGCAAAGATCCTAAGCTGATTGGTTATACAGACTCAGATTGGGCAGGTTTTGTTGATGATAGAAAGTCTACTTGAGGGTATGTATTCAGTTTGGGTACAAGTGCAGTTACATGGACCAGCAAGAAACAGCAGGCAGTGGCTCTTTCCTCGACTAAAGCTGAATACCGAGGAACTCTTAAAGCATCTTCTGCAGCGGTTTGGCTTTGAAGGGTGCTTTCAAACATGCAGATGTCTCAAGCAGGGCCTTCCCCCTCGTATTGTGACAATCAAGGGGTGTTAAAAATTGCCAAGAATCCAGTCTTCCATGAAAGGACAAAGCATGTTGAACTTAATTGCCATTTCATCCGCCAGCTTGTCGAAGATGGATCAGTGGTATTGCAGTATGTTCCAACTGAGGATCAGGCTGTTGATATTCTCACCAAGTCTCTGAGCTCGGATAAGTTTGTCAAATTCAAGGGGCATCTTGGTGTAGTTGATAGATTGACCATTAAGGGAGGGTATTAAAATAATATTTATTTTATTAATTTAATGGTCAATATTGTGTATTTTATTGTATTGTATTAGATTAGAACGTTTCTTCCGTTCTCTTCAGTTTCTTTTTAGAAACTTTGTATTTTAGCAACTTTGTAAACTCTATAAAGAGATTTCATCTCTTTAATGTTAACATACCGAATATTTTAATATCATTTCCGTTTCTCTCCGTTTCAATAGCAAGGGCATCAACTTAAACATTTTCAGTTCTATCCAACCACTTGATATCAAAGGCTTCAAACATTTCTATAGCATCCAATATAGCATTCCTGTTGATCCTTAGTCTCTTTTCTTTGGCAGCATACATGCCTCTAATCTGAGACACTATGAGCTCAAAATCACCATAGGTTTTTAAACATTTGATCCCATATTTAAAATCCATGTCCAAGCCAAGCGACAAGGCTTCATACTCAACCACATTATTTGTGCAATCAAAATTCAATTATCCTAAGGGTAAACCAATTTCAGTAGTGAAACTATCTATCCTAGCTGGTTATTGGTGGAGTCACTCAGATTTCGCATTTGGAATTAACGGTTGAAGTTTTTGAAATTCGGGAAGTCTTGTCGCAAGACGAACTCACGAGCTGGAGAAAGTTCAAAATTACAAATTTGGCTAATTTAATATTACATCTGCAGTAGTTCGCTGTGGTATTTCAGTTTTGCAAGGCAGATATTGTATATTATTCTGCTCCATCTGAATTGTTTCCAAGCTGGAGTAAGTTCAGAATTACAAATTTGGCTAATTTAATATTACATCTAAAGTAGTTCGCTGTGGTATTTCAGTTTTTGCAAGGCAGATTTTGTATATTATTCTGCTCCATCTGAATTGTGAAGCAAGGGTCGATATTGCATGTTATAAGAGCAAGATAATACCCTAATCACTCTGGCACTCTTTTACTGTTGGTAAACCTTCAAAAATCAAGCGCAACATTCAAAAAAGGAGCCATTTAACTTTATGAAGAGATGATATAATAATATTATACCAGTTCATGTTTAGAGGGCTGGTAGCTTTTAAAATTTATATCACAACATTGTCAACATTAGTCGCATTATTCATTTGAGTCGTGGGTCTGGAAAAAGATTGCCGCACCCTTCAACTCTACACATGAGGTGACGTGGTGGGAGTTTGTGGATGTCTGCGGGTCAAAGTAAGGGCCACGACCAAGCTTCTCACACACCTATCGGATTTCCTTGAAAGAACTGCCGCTTCCTCAACACTAGCCACCACTGAGAAGAAAGGATGTATAGCATTCATGAAGCCGCTTAATAGTTTGGAGAGCAGACTTGTCACATAGACCGGTCAAAGGATTGTAGAAGAATTAAAGGGAGTAAAAAAATATTGAAGATTGATACGCCATTCTTGGAGCCACCTCTTTATTCCAGCTGCCATTCTTTGAGACCACATGCGTGTTAAGGAGGAATCGTGACATGTAACTTGACCAGCTGCTACCTTCTTATGCGGCGATTATCAATTTCGGCCTTTGCTGCATTGGAGGTTGCTGCCATCATTGAAGTCACCCCATATTTTGTTGAGCTTCCTTTCCATAGTACGGTCTTGGGGTTATCAAGGGAATCGACTTCATCATGGAAGCCCAGCATATTATTTAAATTATATTCTGCTCATTTCCTCAGGTTGGCAACATATTTCCATAAATTGTTGAATGTATTAAGTTTTTATTAATGCTGGGAATGTTAATTTCTGAGTTGAAAATTATAATAGCAGTGTATTCATACATTGTAATGCTTGGGCAAATATAATTGAAATTGTGAGAAAAATGCATTGTGTGTGTATCGCACCAAAAACAACCTCAAATCTGATAAAATAGATTGAAGACAATATTCAGAACAGCAACGGGAAAACTGTTTGATGAAATGCCCAGACACACATTTGGTTGGAAACGAGAAAATTTTGTGTAGTAATTTTATGTGGGATAATTCAGATCTTCACATCAGCTCTCTTAATATATTTTCCACATGCTCTCATATTGCTCTCGATGTTGATTGCCACAATGTAAGCTTCCCTTAAAGTTTGAGGGTTCTTATCACGAACGCATAAATCCTCTATGTAGGCTTTGAGTTTATCATATGACCATGCAAAACGCCTTTTTGAATGTCCTCAATAGTGCAATCAACATTTGTTTTCTTGCTGCCCTTAACTTCTTACCAATCTAAATCATCTTTAGAGCTGCTTTAATCCCTAAATTTACTCCTTCAATGTTATCTTCATCAATGGGCTTACTTCTGCTCCTTTAGCAATCTGCACTATCAAACATTTTTTCCAACTCCACTAATTCTTTGGAAATGCTGTTGGTTTTCAATTGTACTATTTAATTACCCAATAACATTTTTTTACATCTTCCATCTCAACCATTGGTTGCCAATCAATCAATTGACTGTCAAATTCATCTATGCAATTTACAAATCTAAATATTTGATGATTGTCATTAAATACCTCCCAGTGGTGGATATTATCTGGTATGTTGGGCCTTGTGAGAATTTCAACACTTTATTCCCAATCCAAAGGAACCAATCTAATATCAAATTTAGATGCTTCAACAACTAAAGCATCAACAGCAACATTTTCCAACCTATCAATAAATTCAAGACCAACCGCATCAAATAATTCAATGGTGTCCCAAACAACATTCCTATACATTTTTAACCTCTCATCCTTTGCAGCATAAATATTCTTTATCTACAGGGTAATCAGCTCTAAATCTCCAAGAATCCTCAAACATTTATTTTGATGCTTGAGAGTATTATTCATTCCTAGCACGAGAGCTTCATAATTTGCAACATTGTTAGTGTATTAAAATGTTAACTTGAATGCATATTTGAAAGAGACACAATTGGATGAGACACAAACAACCCTGCTCCTAAAACATCATTTTAACATGCACCATCAAAAAACATGGTCCACAAATCATTTGCATCTTTAGCAAGGGTAGAGCACATGGGAGACTCAGCACCCTCACGATCTTGTTCATTACAATACCCAATCAAAAGGTCAAGACAAACATTGATGTATAACACTTCATTGGTGGCTTTAGAGTAGTCCTCAATAACGTGCAGCATTTTATTTTCTCTATATAGCTTGACCTCTACTCCATGCAATGGGATTGTAGCATATGACAAATCCATTTGTATACTAACTCCTATTGAGGCTGCTCACTTTATATATAGCAACATACCCCACTCGGCAAGAAAATCCACAACGATTGCATCCTTAGGAAAGATTTGTTTGGGTGTGCAACCATTTGAACTTCCATGTTGTTCACAATTCCTACAGAATTTACTTCTCTAAAATCCATGGCAAAACGTTTGCCATATAACTTGGACACCTCAAACCTAAACCATTCATAACTTGAAGAGGCGCGATGTTACTTGAAGATCCGGAGTCCAACATGCAATCGTGAACTAACCATCAATTAATCACTGTGTTGTACAAAGGGTCGACATTAAGTTGGTTGGTAACTAGACAATTCCTTATGTAAACATCAATAGTTTCTTCTTACTTTTGTCATTTGTGACAACACTGCCAATAGCAATATGTTGGTCTACCTCTTTTACAATAGTGAAGTAAGACAAAACCCCTTCTCTATGTTCAAGAATACTAAGGAGCTCCCTTATTGGCACTCAAATTTTAATTAGACTCATGACTTGAGCCATATCAACAAGGTTATAATTGGGTAAAGGTGCATCAAGTGGAATAGTTAAATCATTAGCATTAACAATAAAAGGCATGACTAGACCACAAGAGGCAATATCCTTACGTCTTATCTCTTTCTTCTCTTCTTTGTCTTCACTCTATGTTTTTATTAGTTGGGACTGGGCTTGTTTTGTTTTGTTGTTTGGATCCATCCCTTCTAGAATAACTACAATGCTTGAGGGTATTACATGGTCATGAGGGCGTATGTGTGTTCTTGAATACTTGTTGTATTACATTTTTTCTTTTCTCCACCATCTTTCTTGTAGTGGTGTCATTCTTAGTCTACTTGCCTACCCTTTGTGTTCCTTTGTTAACATTTACATCAACCCTAATTGGCATATTGGCAACCTTATCTCTCATAGTTACTTGCCTATTTCATAGTTGATATCCATTCCTAACATGCCTTACTACTACATCTGTAAGGGCTCTTATTGCTTGAGCTGTTGTAGTCCCTTTGCATTTCTATCTCAGTAGTTCTCTTAAGTGTTCAAAATCATAATAGGGTAGCTCATACTGACTTGGATTTGCACCATGATCATATTGTAGGATTTGATCAGCTACCTCATATTCAAGATATTCAATATCTTCTAAAATATCCCCTTAAGTTTTTTTTTTTAAATATCAACACAATTTCACCATTGTTTGTGTTAGCTCCAAATATAAACCAACAAGAATAGTAACCCTTCACCTTTTGATCACCAAGATCCCAATGTGGGCGAGGTGAGACCATATAGTCTCGGGGATCGTTAGCAAATTGGAATATAATTACAATTGAACATAGGCGGCGAGCCGACCATAGAATGAAAGGATATTACGAAATCAACCACTTATGCAGCAGGAATGGAGATATTAACAATTAATAAGGCGGCAAGCCAGCCATGAATCCACACTACCACTTATTAAAAATCAGACTCAACCACTTCTTCAATGGGAGTATAAACAAGAATATAAAGTGCAGATTATAAATAGCTGCTAGTACTACTAAACCAGCTTTACAAAATAGATAATCAGCTGCACAACAATTCAGTTTTTTGTCTCCAAATACATCAGATTGTTAGAGAAAATTTCCCTAACTATTATAACATGAAAATGATCAGAAATTAAGCACATTCAGCAATATATAAGATCTGATAAGTAACAGAAATGTAACAGAAAATCAGACCAGCAATATTGAATTCACCAAAATATTCATATCTCTCTCCAAACACCTCCGATGAAGATGAAACTAAATGCAAACGGAAGCTAGGCGATGGGCGATCAAGTACCAATGGAGAAACCTCGCCAAATATCTTTGGATTATTTGGCATGCTTCCCAATGCAGCCACAGTGAGAAACACAATCTCCAAAGAGGGTCAGCCAGCTTTAGAAATTCATAAACACCTTCAAAAACTATGAAACTTTGTAGAAAGGGGCGCCCTAGCAAGGGAAAACCATAGAGCCAATACCTAGAACCAAGAGAAATTTGCCCAACGAGCTACGAATGAAAATGTGCCATAGCCAAGCACGAACCAGCAACAATAGAACAGATTATACAACAGCAATCTACTTAAATAAATCAGAAATTGAAGCTCTATCTGCACTCCTAAGTGAAGCATAGTCTTCAGTAAATCCAGCTAGGTACTATCTTTCAAGCACGAAGACTGGAAGAAGAAGCTAAGAGGTATGCATTCCTCGAAGCAAAGCTCTGAAAATATTTCAGCAACATAACATTATCATAATTTCCAAAAGACGAAAATGAATGACCAAGGCTTGAATAAATAGACTTCTCTTGGCATTCGAATCACCTCTGTAACTCCCAAAAAGTAATTGAATCATTTCATCTTCCCAAGAGGGGCGCCACCTTTTTGAAAGAAATGAATTATTAATAAAACACTTTATTTCACAACTTAGGCATCCAAATAAAGTAGCAATTAAAACTACTTTTAAAACATTAATATTCTCACTTGGGCGTCCACTTAAGAAGTCCCACTTTCTAAAACAACTTGAAGTTGATCGCCTAGGCACGGGGTCCAAAAACCAACACTAAAAAATGACTAAGCTATTAAAACTTAGCTCCAAGAGGAAAGAAGAAGCCAACGCCCCAAACTGAACTGCCTCACTACCAAAAATAGAATGATGGACCGAAATTACTGTGTTACTACTAGGATGACACTACTGCCATAAATAGAATTTACCAAAAATAGCAAACTACTATAAATAGTAAGTGTTTGCAAACTTCATTTGAACAACAACTGAGCAATTATCATGACTTACTAAAAATAGTAAATGTCTAGAAAGGTTGACAAAATCACATGCATGTTATACCTTACTGGAGTTCTCTGAAAACCTAGAAAAACCCAGAAACCTTTCCTGCATGCAATATATCAGATAAAAATACATGTCATTTTCATATCATGCATGTTACCACATCCTGAAGCTCTCCTAAAACCCAAAAAGATCCACAAAACTCACTTCCAAACTCCTGCATTCAAGCCTTCAAAAACTCATCTGAAACCTCCTACAAAATAGAAAACCCTAATTTGCACTTCTAATTAGCGTACAGGCTTCCGAAAATAAGCTAATTCTCATTGAAGAGTGTAGGGCTAGATTGGGGACATTAAAACTTCCTCTTGGGAGTCATACTCGAAAATATCCAACTAATCAAGCTCATCCTCGATAAGGAATTGTTCACTTTTTCTTGTTGATACTACAATTGCACAATTGATTGGATCATGTGGTAAACAATAGCTTTCACACCACAATGTAGTGTCTTGGAAATGTAGATTATCCCTTTGCAAAGGATCAGGAGTTTCCTTGATTTCATGCTTGAAATTCCCTTACTTGGGAATCATTTGTCTATCATTTTGTTATGACCTTTTGGACCAATCAGTACTATATGGTTTGTTGTGCAAGGGCTAACCTTCATTGAAATGAGTTGCAAAATTGTGAAGTGGCAGGCCCTTAATCATTCCTTGCTACCTTATGTGATAGATCCTTAACTACATCCATCAATCTATCTAACTTTTCTTTAGTAGTGTGAAGTTTATTAACATTTCCTTTGCCCCATTGTGAGATCTTGACATCTACCCCTGTTAGAATTATTGTCATTGATATCAAAGGCGTATAGTGGCAAATTTATTAATGTCATTGCAACCATTCCAAGGCAGTTTTATCTACACAAGGCAGCATTAAAACAATCTTGAAGTCTTCTCAATTCAGGGCCATCTACATGGAGATAAAAAATTAAATTAAATTATTCTATACATTGGGCTGACCCCCCTCAATAATGGCACCCATATCTCTTGGAAATAAATTTATTTTATTCATAGGGCCAACCACCATTTTGGCGCCCAAGTTGGTGTTAAAAGAAATCAAAAATAAATAAATTAATATTATCTAAATTGGCTGACCCCTTATAAGGAGTGCCCATGTTTTGAGAGGTTGCATATAAAGTATAGAGTTGCCTTTGTTTGTGAATGACATGTCTTTTCAAGAAGTCGCCCTCCTTCATGAAGATATAAAAAAAGGTGTGTGGAGTATGGAGAAGATGTGTGTGGAAATAAAAGAGATATCACACAAGCACAAGCAGATTTAAGGAGCAGAAAATTATAGATCATTAAAGGCAGATTTTGGAAGGAAAATTATTAAGGAGCACAAATACATCATCTATCAAGAGGTTTGTGCCTCATATTGGAGAGGTTGGTGCATCTTATTGAAGGAGATTGGTCTCATATGGAGTTGGTGCTCAAGTGTTGGGGATTGGTGTCTCCACTAGGTTGGTGCCTACAAAATTTGTAAGAGATTTTTTATATAAAGCAATATTTTGCCATGGTATTCTCTCATAAGGGTTTCCATGTAAATCATGTGTTCCTCTTGTGTTCTTATTTATATTGTGCTTTTAAAGTGATTGTGGTTGTTAATTTGAAAATTGAAAAACAAAAGTCTTATACTGATTCAGCCCCCGCCCCCTCTCAGAATAAGCTTGTGCTCTTTAATTGGTATCAGAATTGGTTCCTTCATAGTATAGCTTAATCGCTAGAAGGAAGATCTTAAGAGCATACATGGCTTGCCAAGAAGGATTATTGTGATGAGCCCAGCTGGCTCAACCTCAACTTCTGAACTAAAACTGTCTGTTTAAGTTTTTTTGCTTGTTTTTCATGAGTTTTAAGACCATTTTTGGGAAGTGCGCCAGGCATAAAATGTTGATAAAACTAAAATTTAAGCAAAATTTGAGAAATTGTAATTGTATTAAGTGTTAAACAATTGCAACAAAGGGATTACATACAACAAACATACCTGGAAACCTCCAGATTATTTAAATAAGAAATTATGGAGCTTGCTAGTCAAGAACCCTGAAAACTAAAGAAATCCAATGCCTACCTCCTGATGTTGGTTTCTCACTGTCAGAAACTATAGCAAATGACTGAAGAATACCAGGCGACCAAAATGGAAAGGATAGAAGGCTCCAGAAGAAGGCATTTCAGCCTTCTATTTCAAACGCCTCAACCCCAGATGCACACGCCATAGGCCTAAAATGGTACGGCCAGCCAAGGAAGATGTACGGCTTGCTCCTCAGATGCCAGATCTGCTGAATGAAGGTGCCTCAATCACTGTAGACCCTTCCTTATTGAAAATTGGAAAGAAACTGAACATAAAAACTCTGGTGAAGCTCAAATTGACTTTTGAAATGAAGCCATCCCTGTAACAAAAATTCAACTGGTCTTTCACAGCCTCAAGTCTGCAAAACACTGAAGATCTCTCGTTTCTCCAATGGAAGATATTCACTATAACCCTTGTCTCAAACAAATGCACAAAGAAGATAAAAAAGTAGCAATTTCAAATAATCATCATTCAATGAGGTTGAATTGCCCCTTTTGCCTTATATCTCCAAAAAGGCACGATTTCCAAAAAGTGATGCCACTTTGCCATTTAAATACATTAAATTCCTCTCAATAGTTTATAATTTCCACTTTATGAAATGAACACACCTTTTAAGTGACTTAAGTGATTTAATTTTTTCACTTTATCACCTTAAGTCATCAATTTAATATATTTAAGTGGCTTTTTAACTTTTATAAAGTCAATTTGACTTTATAATATACCAATTAGTTAAATAATTAACTTAACCACAAAAATATTCATAACTCCCTCAATTCTCAGTGTTTTGGCATGCTATTACAAGCTGGCGAACACTAAACTGCAAAGGCCCACACTGAGCCCAACACTGAACTAAAGGGGTGGAAATGACAATATCCACCGAACTCTGCCACTAAGATCCTCTATCCAAAGTAGTAGCCTACAAGGACCAAAATAATAAGCTAACCATCACAAAACAAGATCATACTGAAAAAGGGGGCATTACAATTATGCTCTAATAGGGGTCCATTGTTTGATGAGACAAATTATGCCTTTTGGAGCATAAGAATGCAAACCTACTTAATGGCACTTGGATTTGATATTTGACAATCGATTGTGGATGGTTATACTTCACCATCATCTCCACCAACGGATTCAGTGGGAAAGAAGGCAAGCAAAAATAATGCCAAAGCCAACAATGCAATTCTATGTGGACTATCCGAATCAGAATTTGTCAAAGTTATGCATTGCACTTTGGCGAAAGATATGTGGGACAAACCACAAAAGACCTATGAAGGGGATGACATGGTTAAGAAGCCCAAGTTTCAATCCCATAGGAGGCAATTTAAGACTCTAAAGATGAAGGACGAAGAAAATATTGCTGCCTATCTGCTTCATGTGGTTGAGATCGTGAATACCATAAAGGGTCTTGGTGAAAACTAGAAGACTCAATGGTGGTGCAGAAGGTATTAAGGTCTCTACCCTTAAGATTTGATGCTAAAGTTTCTGCCACAGAAGAAATGGAAGGTTTGGATAAGTTAACTATGGATGAGCTACATGGAATCCTCACTACATATGGGATGAGGACCGAAAAGGAGAAGACATCCAAACGAGAGGCAGCCTTCAAAGCCTCAAAGAAATCGAAAAACAAAGAACCCAAGCCAAGTGAAAGTTCCAATGATGACTCAAATGAAGAGGAAGCCCATTTCGTGCAGAAGCTAAAGAAAGGATCCAGCAACTATAAAGATAAGTTGTCATTTAAATGTTTCAATTGTGGAAAAGTACGACACTTTGCTGCTAAATGTCCTTATGAAAGTAAAAGTAATGATGATGAGGAAGAGCATAAGATGAAGAACGATAGCAAACACAAAAAAGGGCCACAAGCATGGCAAATTTGAGAAAAAGAAGAATGCTTACAAAGGCAACAAAAGGTTATATTCAAGAAGGAAAGCAGCTCATCTGAAGAAAGTTCATTCACCATGGCTATAGAGACCAAAGATGACATCTTGAAAAATGGTGAAAAGGTAAGAAAGGAAACAGAAGGAGAAGAGAATGATGAATTAGATGGGGAAATTGATTTGGAAGAACCTATTTGCACCCTAGATGAAATTAAGAAACTCAGAAAGAAGAATGTAATGTCCCCTTCCAAGGAATAATCCGGAGTGACCAATTAGCCTATCTTATTCCCATAGGCTAATGTCAAGGAAAGAGAATATTTTAATTTAATTATTTAATATTATTTAACCAAGCATATTTTATGGGTAATATTATTTAATTGATTTAATAAGTTTCATAAAGTGACTTTGGTTGAATATTTAATGAAGATTAATAGTCACTTTATTTCTCGGGTTTAAATTAAATATTAGAAGTGTGGGAATTTGAAAGGTCATTCTAGTGCTTTCGGAGTTGGATACAAAAGTGATTTTGGAAGCTCATTTTTGCATGCTTGATTAATTTGATGAAATTGGAGAGAGTTTGGAGAACACAAAACCCTTGGACGAATACCTAACGGATGTTGGTTTCAATAGTGCAAGATTCTACCCTAGCTAGTTGTTGAAGAGGTCATTCAAACTTCTTGCATCAATTTTAGCGATTGAAGATTTGGGAAATTTGTGAAGTCTTATTTTAAAACAAATTTTAAGTATTTCTATGGAGCTTTTTGCAGAGAAGAAATAAGGGTTATTAGAAATCGACTTGCATTTGATAGTTGGCTAGTTGGCAAGCTAAGCGCAACCTTTATAAGAGTCGCACCTTAATTCTCAGCCTATACACCTCAATAAGGGCACCGTACTGATATAGGTTATTGTTGTACCTTTATTGGAGGGCCCACGACCCCAAATAATCCTTGCTCGAGTGTTGAAGGAATACGATGGTAAAGAAGGAATAGCGCCGCCACCATAAGGAAAAGTCAATGTTCCAAACAGAATTTTACAATTTCCCTTGTATTCCGACGTTGGTTGTGGTTAGCACCATCTACAATAGGGAGTCAATACAATTTATATATAGCACAACAAAGTCATAAAAATTGTTGAGTGTCGTATGGTTTAGCGCAAGGCAATCCGAGAAAGAGGAAGATACTTAAGGGAGCCGCACCTTTAGAAATTTGCAATGAGAACAAGGAAAAAAAGGTAAGAAATTATTTAATATATTTTTTGTCTATAATTTTGGAACCATATTTTAAATCTGTAATATTCGTTTAGCATCATGAAGAATGAATGAATGAATTTGATTATTGCCAAAACTGCAATACTTTGTGTTTATTGAGTTAAGAATTATCTGAGAATTGCATTTGAGAAATTGAACAAAACTCCCAAGGGCTTACAACCGCAAATCAGAATATCGGGTTACAGATAAACTATTTGACAAAATGCATATGCACATGAAGTCATGAAATTGAAAAAACTTTGCATGAAAAATTAGCTTGGGATATTTCAAAGAACTTGAAACAAAAGGTAAAACTTCAAGAAGACAATGAATCCAAAACAAAGTTATCACAACGTCTTGAAGAGCTTGAAAGAATGATCATCGATCTAAAATTTCAAATTGATGAAGCTAAAAGGATTGAGGAGGAGGTTAGAATCCAATTGAAGGAAAAGGAAGAAAATTGTGAAAGGTTGGAGTTTGAAATCGTCTCTTTGAGAAAAGAGCTAGAAAAGACAACCGCTAAGTTAAATAGAAGCCTAAAGTTTGAAAAGAGCACCACGATGTGGAACAATATCATAAATGAGCAAAGGTCACCACTCATAAAGATAGGTCTTGGCTATGAAGCAAAAGAACACCAAGTTTCCAAAGAGTCATCAAAGAAGATAAATGAAGAAAAAACAAAAAGTTATGTTGATGCTCTCAAAAGTCCAATCAAAAGTGGAGGCAGCAAAAGAAAAGAGAGTCAAGCTCCACAAAATTATTAAATTCTTTTGAACAATATTCACCTCAATTATCTAAACTCAAGATGATGTCTTCCTATTTGAATGCTTCTCAACAAGTGCTTTTAAATCTTTAAACTTAGATAAAACTCCATATTTGTGTTTCAAAAATAAATCAAACTTTAAATAGTCATCAATAAATGAAACATAATAACAAGATTTGTCATCAAATGAACATCCACTAGACCAAACACATACAAATGAATAAACTTCTAAACATTTCTTAGCATTAAAACTTCCCACAAGAATTAACTCAATAATGTTTACCAAACACACAATGCTCACAGATGGGATCATGCAAAACCAAAATTATCCCAAAAACAACAAAATAAAGATAGGTGTGGCTATGACTAAACTCATCAACAAAACACCAACATATACAGTTATGTTCTAACCTATCCTCAATAAGACAAATTAAAACTAAAGGACCAAATTTGAAGTTATGACAAATAGTATACTAGTTGTTGAGTTGGTTTGTGATTTGAATCTTGTTGCAAGAAGGTTTTCAATATGTTTGGTTAAAAGAGGGTCTTGGATGGCAGCTTAAGAGTCATCTAGAGTTTGAGTTCAAAATTTAAAAGCATAGTAGGTAAGAAGGCGAAAAATGGAAACTATGGGATGCATAACTTGGTCGGTTGTTGGTTGTATTTCATTGCCTTGTAACCTTGGATTCATTAGTTACAGTGGATTTGATGTACAGCCCACTTGCCAGTGTTTTCCCTTGGTTGGTTTCTTCCAGCCAAATATTATGTGTTTACCAAGGGTACATGAGGACAAATCCCCTACCATTTTGCAAGCATCCTCATACCAAGGACATTTCAAGGTGCAGAGATGCCTCAAAAATGTCTCCTCACCATCCCCTAACCCTCAACTCTACAAAGAAATGTCCCAAAAACACCCTAGAAACGTAGCTATCCCCCATCTATAAAAGTGAAAAAAGAAAACAATTGACTAGATTTAAAAACTGTTGTGTTGTGTATTCCCCATACCACACTCTGTAATGTCCTTAGCTGTAAATTTTGTGAAAATATCTATTGTATTTTCTGATTTGTGCAAACTGAAATAAATATGGAATATTGAATATAGATGCCAAACTCCAATAATTAAATGCTAATCAGCAGTATTTAATAACAGCAATAAATATGAGAAACTCTCATACATCAAACATAATTAATTATGATAGCAGATCTAAACAATAAATGCTAATATATATGTGACAGCAAATGTAAATAGCAAAATACTTGTGTAACAGCAACAAATAGTGAAACCCTTACACATTTAAATGATATGATTGATATTGAAGCAGATAAAATTGATTGAAAATCCAAATCAAAGTTGTACGACACTAAAGGTGGCAATGATCAGGTGCAACAAGTCTGAAAGTGGCACGGATGCATTGATCTAGGCAATTTTACCGTACAAATGCCTCCTAATGATGAAGATTTGAAAGAAGAGTTAGTGAAGTCCCTTCAAAAGATGTACTTAGTTGAGCAGCAATTTTACTTCAAACACAATGGCTTGCCTTTGTTAATCTTCGTGATCCAACATTCAGCCAAACAAAGGCAATGATAGATAGAACTATGTTAACTCAATCCAACTCTACTGGATGTTGGACATTGCATGGAAAGTACACTAAAGTTGAGGATGCTTCACCTCCTTTCACAAGTTATTATTTTTGCTGCAAAAGGAATTGGTCAACACAAAACTCCATCCACTCTATCAAGAGAAATAGGCTTACCTTTCAACAAGTGAAGAAATTGATTTCAACACATAATGCCTTAAGACTTTAGGATCAATAGACTCTTGAGTATCAACAATCTCCAACTTTACGATTGGATATTGATCTCAAGGACACCACATCGATTGATGAAGAAACATAGGAGTGATTGATAGGTGTTCCATTGGATGAGACAACCCTTGATATTAGTAGTGAAACATATGCAAAGTTGGATTTTGATTTAGGTGAGAACGAGACAAAGACAGAGTAGAAGTAGATCCTAGATTTCTGCATTTTGTCATTCTGTACTTGTAGTCATTCAGCCTTTTCATTTTGTTGTACTATGTATATGCACATTAGTGATGAAAACTCAAATTGAAACAATTAGACGTTGATAGTTTGTTATCTTATATGTTGACTCGTGAATTCTCAATTCAGCTCTAATGTTTCATAATATGGTTCTATAATGTATTTCACAAGGCAACCCGGGGAGGCGTCTCCAACATTTTTTGGGGCATCCATGTTTCCAAGACATTTCAAGGACGTGGGGACGCCTAGGGGACACCCCCAAACCATCCCCAAATTGGGGAAAAATGTAGGGGATGTCTCGAAAACTTGGGAACATCCCAAACAATTAGAGGGGGCAGCTGGTCATCCCTAGGACGATCAAGGGACATCACAAATGTCCCCACTTGTCCTAGGGACGACTAGCCGTCCCCATAAAAGAGTAACCTTTATAAAAAAAAACCCAATGCTTTACAAAAATTTAAAATTGTGAAAATAGTGAGTCATGAAGGTTTGTGCCCCTCAACCCCATTGGGGTCTCCACTCCCAACCTCCACTAGTTATTGGGATCTCTTGTCATATAAGAAACTTGAATACAATGAGAGGGTCTAGGAGTGGAGACCAAAACTGACAACTTAGACAACTATCTTTATGAACTCTCATGTGAGCTCTTGTAGTGAACCACCACTCTGTTGATTTGTTCCACTGTGATTTTAGGTCTGATTTTTTATGTTTTGGTTTTGTATTTCGTCCTTGTGTTTGAGTTTACTTGTATTTGTGTTTGTGTTTGAGTTGATGCGTGTTTTATGACACACCAAACATCAAAATAAAATGCCCAAAGACACTCTATCCTCTCTTGAAAAACCACCGCGTATGCTAAGATTGCGAGAAGATCATATGGTGATTCCAAGGTTTCTTTAGTCGGGTCTCGACGTGTGGATAAGCTCAATGGCCGTTGTGATTTGTTGGTAATGAACAAGGGGACTTACGTAAAATCTTTGCAAGTTTAGGACTTAGGAAATTTATCATTAAAGGCTCTCAATTAGGACTTTCGATTGTGGATCTCAAAAAAATGGCAAAAAGAATAGGGTTTAGGAGAATCTAGTCTATGCCTAAGAACTCAAGAGACAGTAAGGACTCGGTGAAGAGAAATAAACCACACTTTGTTTCGCCTCCTGTTGGACAACATACGCAAAATGGGTGCAATCTTCAAGGGGTTTGTGAGAATAATTTTCAAACCTCGAATGAGGCTGAAGTTAAGCTTCCACAATTAGGAGCTCAGGCTAACTTTACGCATCGAATGCAAATCATCCATTCGAAGAAAGTATGAGCTACACTTCACCATTGAATCAATACGATCAATCTCTCATTCAATTAACCAACTTTCAAAGCAAATTCTACCTAATCTAACTTTAACTTTAATCTATGGCGGAAGATAATATGCAACCTCGCTTACTATTTGACAATAAGAAGTTATTCAAGGCAAATCATGCTCAAGAGCTTTTATTATTCAAAATAGTCTCAATGCGACAATTTCATATTCTGTCTCCACACATTACAAATGAGGGGGCAAGCTCAATTTATAGGCTCCCCAATTACAATTCAATGGCCAAGATTGATTTCAAATCAACGGCCGAGATTACAAAATAAAACCCTAATTAGGGTTTGTCACTTTCGACCAATGAGAAAATTTCATTTGAGGACACTTGTCCCTTTTGCTAAATATAAATCAACAATAAAATAGAATGTTGTTGCATGTTGATTTGGAACAATTTGATTGGTTGGAAGATGACGAGGCGCCACCTCAGCGTGCTGGATGTCTTCCTTGGTTGCTTCGTTTTTCTTCCACGTGCTTGCCTTAGAATATTTTCCTTGCTGATGACTCTGTCCTTTGCGCTTGTTCCTTCCTAGCTTTGATCTTCGATTCCTTTTGAGACTTTGATTTCTTCTTCTTGCCTGTACTGGAATCTTTGAGGTCTAGAAGTCTCCCCTTGGAGCAGGTGTCTGGACTTGAAGTTGGTTGCTTTGAACTTCCTCCTGCTTGAACTAGGTTGATGTTATTCCTTCGGATTTCCTCTTTGAATTCTCCAATTTGTGCCGAGAAATTGTCTAAGTATGGAGATATGTTTGGAACACTGTTCTTGTCACCATCTGATTCTGATTGGAAGTTTGTTTTTAATTCTTCAGGAGATGAACTCCCTCAAGAAGTTGCCCTGATTGCTTCAACAGGTCTGGGATTGTAGATGAAATTCTTCCAAGATGTCTGGATATCCTTTCAAGTGTCTTGAATTTGGAGAAGAATGCCCCTGTGCTTTCGCCATGATGGAGGAAATTGGAATTTCCTCTGTGAAGTATTTCCCATACTTAGCCAAATTTTGGCTATTTTGTAACACCTTCATGTGGACTATTCAACACCATGCTCGAACGAACTTTGCCTGTGGATTTTCCTTCAATTCTGAATTTGGCTTGTGCTATGTAGGACAAATTCCATCTCTGGACAAGGATTTTGTTCACTTCCTCTTTATTTTCCTCTTCATCCTTCCTGTTTTCCGTCCAACACTTAGTAAATTCTTCTCCCCAAGGTATCAACACTTAGCCAATTTTCTCAACCTCTCCTTGGGCGGACTTCACATGAGCTTGGACATTTTTCTTCAATCAAAGTCGGACTTCATGATGCTCAAGACATTTTCTTATCCAGGTCAGACTTTGTTTTGCCTTGAACATGCCTTACAAAGGTTTGGACATGCTATGCTTGGGCAAGGTTGGACTTTCTTGTGTCGTCCCATCCTTTTTCCCTCGCTCCATTTGGCTTGAAGCAGACTTGCCTCCATTCCATGCCTTTGCTTCTTCTTTGAAGATTCGCCTCGCGTCGTTATCCACCTGCAAGAAATAAAATAAACAAATTCAGATTTTCTCTCTCCTGAATTTTTACCACTGTCTCTCCTGAAGCCATGGTGAATTTAATTTTGCCCTTCGGATTTTATCTCTGGCCGGCACAAATTATTTTTCTCCAAAACATCGTCTGGCAAATTTTATTTTGTCCAAAGTATTTTAAATTTCCAAGCAGTTGAGAATAAATTATTAAAATATTAAAAAATATTTTAATTTATTCCAACCCGTTCGTTTTGGACCCATGGCCATTTTGATTTTCCTTTCATTTTTCTTGGCTAAGAGTTCATTTTCCAATTTTATCCTCAATTTCGTCTAGCCAAGTCAAATCTTAAGCCATTCCGTCGAAAATTTTATTGCCAGATCCCTATTTTTCTTTGCCGAGGCGAAATTTTCCTTTGCACTGAGCCTATTTTCTTCTGCCAAAGTCAAATTTTCTCTTGCTCAGTTGAATTTTTCTAGGCAAAATTCTCATCTGGGTGTCTTCGTTGGGCGAATTTCCTTGATGTCTGACATATTCTTCCTCATTCTGGCCAAGGACGATCCTTCCTTTCTCTTTGCCTTGTGCATTTTTCTTTGGCCAAAGTTGACAATTTCTTCGCATTTTCTCCATACTTAGGCAAATTTAATTTCTTTTCCTCATCGTGTTAGGCACAATTCCGTTTTATTCTTTGCCACATCCTGATCTTCTTTAGCACGTGTCCTTTCAAACTTGGCATTTGACCTCTCGAAAGTGTCAGGATACTTAGCCAAAAATCTCAACTTTTCATCCTTTGGCCTCTATACTTAGGCAAATTTCGAATTTGTCTTTTGACTAGGCAACAACACTTGGCAAAAATTGATTTTCTCCTCTTCATAGACCATGGCGGACTTTCCAACCTTTTTGGACAAGCATCTTGGACGTCCCTCTTTTCTAGGGCGGACTTTGGATGGTCTTAGACTTCCTTCTTTGAACATGGCGGACTTCTAAAGATTTTGGCATTTGTCTTAACATTTTATCCCTTGGAAATGTCATAATATTTAGCCAAAAATCAATTTTCCACCTTTTTAGGCCATCACACTTAGCAAATTTTCGAAATTCTCTTTGCTGGGCATTAATACTTAGTGAAAATTTTAATTTTTTCTTCTTCTACATGCCTAGGCGGACTTTCTAAGTGTTTAGACATCCCTCCACAAGGTTAGGCGGACTTTGAAGGCTCTTAGGATGTTGAGGGCGGACTTTAGAAGGGGTTAGGATGAGCATCCTTCAAGATGGCGGACTTTGAAGCTGATTAGGATGAGCTTGGGCGGACCTTGGAGGTTGCAAGGATGTTGAGGGCGGACTTCAAGACCTTTTGGCACTTCCTTTCTTGCACATGGCGGACTTCAAAGGATCCTAGGATGAGCATCTTTGCTGCTGGGCGGACTTTGGATGATCTTGGCATCATCCCTCTTGAGGCTGGCATACTTCATCTTGGTCTTGGACATTCTTTCTTGAGTGTTGGGCGGACTTTCCTTAGTCCTTGCCATTTTTCCTTCACTGCTGGGCGGACTTCCCTTACTTCCAGACATTTCTTCCTTTGTCCTGTCCCACTTTTCAAGGACCTCCTTCATGGTTGGCGATTTTCTTCAGACTTAACCAGATTTCTCATGAATTTTGCTCTTTTTTGAGTTGATTTTCAGTGATTTCGACCTCAGATCTGACTGGTTTTGACTGATTTTTCCAGAATCTGGTCTGATTTTTCATGCTTTTTTGAATTGTTTTTCCAGATTTTTCAATAATTTTCAAAATTTTCTCTTTGATTTTCTAAGAGTTGTATCAAGTTTTTCGAACTTTTGAGTGCGTTTTCAGAACTCGGGACCTTTCTAAATATAGAAACTTTCCAAAAATAGAAACCTTCCAAAAATAGAAAAAGCAAACCCTAAAAAATAGGGAACCTTGTTTGGTCCGAAAATGCCAAAAATGAAAAATCGAAAAAGCAACTTTCCCTAAAAAATAGGAAGTCTCAGAATTGGCCGAATTCACAGGCGATCTTCGTTTCCTGGGCCTTCTGAGCGCTTCCATGACATCTATGCACTGACTCAAGCATGAATTCTTGACTTGGCTCAGATGACTTGCAAAAGACTGGCTTGGAACCCTCAAAATGATGACCTCATTGTAAAAAGACGAGTGATAAGCAGTTGCAACACCGAGGCAAAAAGCGAAAACAGGGGGTCCCCATTTGCAATGGGGCGATGTGTGAAATGGTCACAACAGGTCTCCACTCCCAACCTCCACTAGTTATTGGGATCTCTTGTCATATAAGAAACTTGAATACAATGAGAGGGTCTAGGAGTGGAGACCAAAACTGACAACTTAGACAACTATCTTTATGAACTCTCATGTGAGCTCTTGTAGTGAACCACCACTCTGTTGATTTGTTCCACTATGATTTTAGGTCTGATTTTTTATGTTTTGGTTTTGTATTTCGTCCTTGTGTTTGAGTTTACTTGCTAAGAATGCTAAATAAGAACTAAAGAGCATGAACATAAAGTAACTTCAAAGAAACAAATCAACTGAGATACATCAAGTAATGACTCGTTTTAGAAGCCCAATACAATTTCTTCATTATATAATAGAGTGCATACAACATATAGATTACACTAGACTTAAAGCCAAATATATCTTCTACTAAACTTTAACTTACAGCCAAAAAGCACTGTGAATAGTGCTTTGCTACAATACCCGCCCCAAGTAAATTGCTCACACAACATGAAATACAAACTTCTCCCACCGAAATCTGGATTGGAAGTCCTCTTAGGGTAAGGGCGCCCCTTTTTGAAGTAATTGCAGCCACTATAAGAAGGCGTATTTTTTCTTTATGCTGATAAAAACCCTCATGAAATGGCGGCTGGCTATAGGTGCAAAAATCAGCTCCAAAAACCTTCTAAAATGCGAACAGCTCCTTCGTAGAAGCAAATGGAGTCTATGGCAGCAAAATCCTTTCCAAAAGATCACTCTAATCACTTGCAAACAGCAATATATGACTCCAAATGAAACATGCAAATTCTGATCTGCAACTTTAGGGTGGTATTTCACACCATCAAGAAGCTTAAAAACAAAGAACAAAGCCCCCACCAGGCTTACCCACTGCTGAAATCAGGAAACCCTAGTTTCCCTCTTCCACAATCTCCAACCCTCAAAGCTCAAGCAACAAAATAACTCAATAACATAAGGAGGTCGAACTTTCTCTTGGTCCTTTATAATTTCTCATTGAAAACACTATTCATTAAAATGGCACTATTCACTTAAGTTATGTTCTTTTTTCACTTTAACAATGAATGGTAACTAAAAAATATAAAGTGACCCCTTTAAATAATAGACACATGGTCCCAAAGCCTGAGAAAGTGAAATAAATGGTGAAGACCATAATTTTAAGCTCCAATAACACGCCAAACGCACAAATTCACCTCGTCACCATACTCCGGATATCAATACTACAAATTCATGACCAAGTGCCCATTCAAGTGACCCTCTACCTAGAACCATTAGCCTACGAGGATCGACATAATAAGCTAATCCACCATCTCTGATGCTCGTGAAAGAATGGGGACATTATAGTCCGCCCTCCTTGAAATTGCTTGTCCCCAAGCAATCCTTACTGCAAAGAAACTCCACTCCTCGGAAGGCCCCAAAGAAGAACTGTGAAACATCCCATGCATTGCTAACTAACTCCTGACGCCCCAGCATAAACACAACTACGCAAAATATCTCGAGATCCCAGACCAAGGATGGCAGTCTGCCATGTCCGATAACCTCTGACTTCCTCTGTGCCAATCTGATAACAACTTCACCATGCTGAAAATGGTGAAGCAGCCTGTCGGAACCCATCCAAACTGCAATGATAGACCTGTCACCACCCGGATCCCAATATAACCTGAACTCCCATTCATCTGTCATGAAGAGACAGAAATATTTGGAAACTTTTGCAGTACAATATCTATCTACAATCTCTCCAAAACACCCATGGAAGTGATAAATAATCAAACCATCATGTCCGTTGACATCGTAATCACCCTGTAACCATGTATCCGTATGAAATCCCGGTGACATTAAAATAGCAAACCCTGTCGGATACATATTAGCATGATGGATAACGGACTGTCGTCCTTGCAGGTAATCCCCTGCAAACAACTGAGTAGGGTGCTTGCAGCCTTTAGTCCCATCTTTTGAAGATGGTAACTCTGGACACAATAATGAATTACTTCCCTTGACTGCACCAAGAGAATCACCCTGCGCCCTAGAATTGTGCATCGAATACAAATCATGTACAAGTGGATCAAAGACAAAACTGCAAGCATTCCTCACTGTGTACACACTATTAAACTCCTCCATGAGCCCCGTTTGGAATCCTGATGCACTAGAACGATCCAAAACCCTGCGGTTATCACTCAACCCTGAACTAGTATCAGGAGTGTGATCGGCTTCCAGCTTGAAGAGTGGATTATCATAGACCAACCCACCATCAAACTCAAATAAGGGATTATTCACGAATTGTGCAATCACTCCATGCTAATCTAAATCACCCATCTCTGCTTCCCTGAAGCAATACCCTGAATTGTACTCCTGAATTGGCTCATCAACTGCCAATCATAATCAACCGTATGGGATGAAATGACGGATTTGCTCCTAGGAGGGGGAAACAAACCGACATAAGTACCAATCTCCCAACTAGATGTTGCTTTGCATATCTCCTATGAAGTGGATGGAGTAGTGTCATAAGTTGACACATAACTCTCTGGTGAGTCAACTACCATGTCACAATAGCTATCGATCATCTGTTCTGCAACACCTGTCATGGGACTAAACTCAAGGGAACCAGGTGCAACACATGGCTCTCCGCAACTCTCAACCAAGGCTCTCACCCCACCTGTATCAGCTACACCTGAAACCAGGATGGATGTAGTAACCACATCCTCAACCTGCTCACAACCACAATTTGTGGACATAGGTTCTTCACCAACTGCTGCCATGGAAACCTGAACTATATCGGAAGATGGTGAAGACTATGCCAAACTCGAGACCACGGTAAGCTCCTCCAACTATGACTGTGACTCCTGAAGGGCCAACTGAGCACTCTCCAATGAGTCCATAGTCACCTCGAGCTCATGAGTGAGCTCGTCAACCTCCTCCTCTTTCCCCTTTAGTGCATCGTAGCAAGTGCACCCCCACTCGAGAAGATAATCCCTATCAGCTAGTAACTGTAAATAATTTTGTTTCATCATCCTAACGGCTTCTCGTAGGGCATGGAATTCTACAAGGGAAAGGCTACTATCACCGTGCTCATCTGACATAGGAGTACCCCAACCATACGTAGCTAACATCGTCGAGCAACATCAAAATGCTCTACTGCTATAGCAATCATGTTATCATTGACCTTAAGTTGCCCAACCAAATGATGAGATCTTTGAAACTCAAGACTTCTATGCAAGTTCTCTGAAACAAAGTTTGCACTGTGATATGAGGCCGAATAATCATCACTCACTAACTAATAAGCAGCATCGTGTGTGCTATCAGTGTCGCCCACAATATCAACAAGGGTACTGCTGCTATTTACGTCATAAGATGGCTCAACAGATATTGTAGAGGTTGTTGTTTTGGCAGTAGCTTCGCACACTTCTTCCAAAGCAACTGCATATCCACCTGACTCACGGTCTTGGGATTCGTTACCCTTAAATAATTTTTGTGATTGGTTTCCTACAATCTGAAATGAAAAACCAAACTCACAGTGGCATGAATCATCACTACAAATTGCATCGTTAGTACCCAAATCTCGAGTACCAACATGTGACAACTCTGTTGAAAACTCATTCCTCGGTGAAATCTCTATTCTCTCATGCTGATGCAAGGTTTCATCACTGTTGTCATGAAAGTCAGAGTTGTTATCAGTGCTGATAATAACTTCTTGGGCGCTGTGAATTTCATTATGGAATTCCACTGTACTATTTTCATGTTGTAATATTTACATATTGACAACAACTTCATTTTCAACCTCATGCCCATCAGTAGACTGTAGGTAATTCTCTGCTGGCTTATCACCTTTTAGCCCAAACACATCATAGAGACTTTTGGGTACTACACCAAGTCCCTCATTTTTGCTTCGTGATAAGGTTTGTCTTGGAATGTAATCCTCATACTGCTGCAAGCTACGAGCCAATCCTCGTTGTGAAAGCATGAGTTTTCGCTGGGCATTATTCAAGATTCTCTCAACACTGATCTTAACTCCACCATACCAGAAGTGGTGAAGCAATACACTGGGACCCATCCAAACGGCAGTGCTAGCTCTGTCTCCACCTAGATCCCAAAATAAACAAAACTCACATCCATCCATCATGAGGAGGTAAGAATATCTGGAAGCATCTGCTACGTAACATCTCACCATAACCTCCGCTAAACTCTCATGGATGTGATATCCACCTGTGCCATCATGCCTGCTGTCATTATAATTCCTTTGTAACCCTGTGCCCACCAGTAGCCTCTAAGGAAAAGAAGCAACAAACCCTGTTGGATACACACCTGCATAATAGAAAACTAAATACCGATCCTGCAAGCAATTAACCTCCGACAACTGAGTTGGGTACTTGCAGCCACGAGTTCCATCTACTAAAGATGGTAACTCTCCATCCCAAAATGGATGATACACACTCTGAGCCAGTCCACACTGATGCGTCAACAAATCCTCCAGGTGTGGACTAAAGGAGAAGTGATGAATACACCTCACTATGCAGTCGCGATAAAATGCTCCAACCTCTGTCGACGGCTCAACACTAACAACACTGGAATCAAAATATAGCTCGTTCCTTTGATCTTGTAAAACAAACCTGTGTGATTCATGAACTGACAATCCTTGCACATAAACTGAATTGGCATCTTCAAAGTGATCAGAAGTCTCGTCATTAATTGCTGATACCAAACATTTAGGGAGCTCAAAACTCTCATTGGTTTCATATGGGGCCCTTTCTTCCTGCGCATGTCCCACAACATGATCATCTTGCAACTCTACCTCATAAAGTGGGTTAACATGGGACATATCAACTGCTGTCTCAAAAGGTGGATTATCAAAAATATGGAAGTTACTTTTAGCATGTTGTTTAGGCCCATCACCCTCGTGTTCTAACTCTTCCTCGTCTTCAGAAGGACTCAAGCGCTCTTCCCCTACAACTGCCTTAGGAATTTCAACTTCATCATCAGCAAGTGGATCTTCTAAGGTTTGATTTTTGCTCTCCAAGGGATCAGCTGTATGCTGGTCGTTAATTGCTAAGAATTCATTGTAAAGGCTTCTAGATACCTCACTTGTAGAGACCTCATGTTCTGACTCAGATTCTTCATAATTTCTTTGTTGGTGAGAAGTTTTGGATTCTAAATCCTCATAGGGTGCCCACATTATTCTATTCGCCTTGCCCTTAGGTCTCAAAAGGCAATCATGGTTTTCATTGTAAGACCCTTTGCAATAGAAACACAATTTCTTCTTTTTGTTTTGTGATGTAGACCTAAAGATGGATGTCACATACCTTGCTGCTCTGTCTAAGGTAGTAAGGTCTGAAAATTATTTATTTATTTCTTCCAACTCTTTTAAGCTTTGTTTAAGATTTTTCATATTCTTGTCCCACTGCTTCTGAGAAATAGCCATGTTGTTCAACTAAAACTTCCGAACTGCAGTTGAAACTTACCCAACAGGTTGGTAGGAAACCACTATGATACCACTGTAGTGAACCACCACTCTGCTGATTTGTTCCACTGTGATTTTAGGTCTGATTTTTTATGTTTTGGTTTTGTATTCCGTCCTTGTGTTTGAGTTTACTTGCTAAGAATGCTAAATAAGAACTAAAGAGCATGAACATAAAGTAACTTCAAAGAAACTAATCAACTAAGATACATCAAGTAATGACTCGTTTTAGAAGCCTAATAAGATTTCTTCATTATATAATAGAGTGCATACAACATATAGATTACACTAGACTTAAAGCCAAATATATCTTCTACTAAACTTTAAAATACAGCCAAACAGCACTGTGAATAGTGCTTTGCTACAGTACTCGCCTGTTGTGACCTTTTTCACACATCACCCCATTCAAAATGGGGACCCCTTAACTTTTGCTCCATTCTGGTCTTTTGGCTTTGGTCTTGTCTCTCTCTCTCTCTTTCTGTCTCTTTCTGCTGTCCGCTTTCCGGGGATGCGCCCGTCTGTGAGCTTAAACGTGAAATTTTGGCTAAGTCTGAGAATTAGGGTTTGTCAAATGAAGTGAATAAATTGAAATCTGAGAATAACGTTGTTGTCAATGTGCTTCCAGCAGGTTCTTAGCTAAGTTTCATCAAATTTCGGCAACTTACTATTTTTAGTAAGTGTCCAATTCAGGGTGTTCTTTCAGCACTTTTGAAGTTTCGATAGTCACATTGCATCCAAAACGTGTCAAGCTGCTCGTCTGCAAATTTTTAGCCAAAACGGACAACTTTCTATTTTTAGCAAATTCAGCTTCCGGAGCAGATTTTAGGGTTCATATGCAATGTTCTTCAATGCATGTTTGGAGATTCCTTCTGGGTTTTCTAAAACCTACGCAGTGATATAACATACAAAATGAGATGATCACTTTCAGAGTTTAGCTTTCGGGGGCTATTTTTAGGGTTTGCATGTTGAGATTTTCTTTGCATGTCAGCGTATTCCTTGTGGGTTTTTCAAGACCTTCGCAACGGTGTGACATGCAAACCAAGATCAACACTTTTTCATAAGCCATCTTCCAAGGCTATTTTTAGGGTTTGCATGTCAGGGTTTTCAGTGCATGTCAAGTGATTCCTTGTGGGTTTTTCCAAAGCTTCACAGTAATGTGACATGCAAAGCAAGATGATCAGTTTTCAGAGACTTACTATTTTTAGCAGGTGCATTCCGGCAACTGCCCAGCGCATCAGAACCACAAACAGGGCAAAGTGCAACAAAAACGAAGTCAAACGGAGGTCGTTTGATATACATGCAAGTCAAATTAGTGTTTCCAGCTTCGGGACCCAAAATGAGGGGTAAAATGTCAGAATTTTTGAGAACTGGTGTATCCCACTGCGATCAGCATCTTTCAAGCTATCCACCGATAAAATTTGAAGGCAATCGGAGCACTTACTATTTATAGTAAGGCGTTCCAAAAACTGGCTAAAAATAGTAAACCAACAGCAGGCGCCAGTGTGAACAGGCAAGTCATCTGATGAGGAGCACGTCATTCGAATTTCTAGTCAAACGGAATTGTGGAGGTCTCAAAATCAAGCAAGTGCTATAAATAGTAAACCACCTCCAGAAACATGCTATAAATAGCAGATCAGCGCGAGGCATCAGTAGGTACAGGTCAAGCAAGTGATGAAGACCCTATGGCGCGAATTTCAGATCAAATGGAGTTGCAGAGGTTCGAAAATCAAGCACTTACTATTTTTAGCAGGCCTGTGCAGAGGAATTAGGGTTTCCAAAAATCTAGGGCGAAACACGACAATTACACAAATGCATCATCCAGTCACAATCGGCGTCCTTCAGGCAATCAACACGCAAAATTTGAGCTCATTCTGAGCATTTACTATTTTTAGTAAGTTGCTAAAAATAGCAGGTACAGGCAGGCATCAACGCCAAAGGCTCAATCACGTCACGAGGGTCGACGCAAAGTAAAAATCCAGCTTTTTGGAGCCAAAAATCAGCTTAAAATGCAAAATTTGGGAAACTTTCTAAAAATAGAAAGTTAGGGCAAGCCGAGGGCAACATGAATAAACCACTTCAGATCGGACGAAAGCTTTGAAATTCATCCAACTCTGATAAAATGAAAGCTCTAGCATGAAAGTGCGCCCTTGCAAGCTTGAAGGAATTGAAAATTTCTCTAAGTATGTGAAATTGAAAGCTCCAACATGAAAATGCGCCCTTGAGGAAGAAGAAGGTGATTGAAAAAGTTTCTAAGTTTGAAGTTTATCCTGCTAGACCCCTCAAATGCACCCTCTTCAAGGTGGAGATGTTAAAAATTTTCCAAGGCAAGAGTTAATATCCAGTTCATGCCCCTAAATGCGCCCAGCTACAAGAGGCATCAAGAAAAAAATGTTAAAGTGTGGAGTTAAGTCCATTGCCACCCTTGAAATGCGCCCACCTTGCCAAGAGAAATGAAGAAAGTTCTAAGTGTTGAGTTCATCCACCTCCACCCTCAAAATGCGCCAAAGGAGAAATAGGGAGATGAAAAAGTTTTTAAGTGTTGAAAATATCCTCCTCCATACCTCAAATGCACCCTCAAGGAAAGTAAGATGAAGTAAGAGTTACCAAGGCAAGGTTAAATCCTCCACCACATGCCAAATGCGCCCATCTCAAGTGAAGGTGAAGGAAAAGAATTTAAGGCGTTGAAGTCAAAGTTCCCTCTCAACATGCTAAATGCGCCCAAGTGCAAGGTGAAGGTAGATGTATGAAAAAATATGCTAAAGGCGTTGCAAATTTCCTCCTTGACCCCCTATATGCGCCATGTCTGGAGAAAGATGAATGGAGAAAAATATTTAAAGAAAAAATTCAAAATTTCCTCCTTGACCCCCTATATGCGCCCATGTTGGTGATGGGACTTTAAAAAATTTCTAAGTGTTAAAATTTATTTCACCTCTAAAGGAGTACGCCTAGGCTTGAGTAGGGTGATGAAATTTTCTAAGGCATGAATAAAATTGGTAATGGATATGTCAGAATGTGTCGGCTTCAAGATGATGAAAATTGTCAAGGTAGAGCAAAGAAATTATGCCCAGATGTGAAGAATGAAAATAAATTTGATGGAAAAATATTTTTCTAAGGTTTATAATTCAAAAAAATTAAATGTACCCCTTCGTTTGGAGACACATGAAATCGACGCTTTCTAAAGGGAATTTTCTTTTGGGTATTGGACGTCTGCGATGAGGAATGGATTTTAAAGTCTTCCACAACTCGCCAAGGATTCTGAGGTGAAGATTTTTGATGGGCACAGGATTGATGAATTTCCTAAGGAAAATTTGAAAAAAAATTCTAAGGCAAGGAATAAAATGTGTTGTGGACATAAAAATGCCTTGGCGGATGAATTTGAAGTTGGATGCCTAGATAATTTTTGATCAAATTCCGGATGAAAACATTGTGCTCGAGCCAGAGTTGGATGAAATGTCTGAGTGAACGCCTCAGCCGAAAAAGTGAAGAAAATGCAGTTGAAGCTAACACTTTCAAAAGATGATTTTAAAAATGCGCTTCTTGAATACGCCCTAAAGGAGGATGAAATTTGTCTAAGGCATTGAAATATGACGCACAAGTGCTATATGCCCCAGCCTACAGATGTTGAAAAATCATGAAGAAGCAAAGTTGGCTAGAGAAAAACAATGAACCCTTGGAAGTTAAAGCATGAAAATCAGGTGAGTAAGTTGAGTTTATATTATGAAGTGTTCTTATGCTCTTCTCCTTGCTTGTTTTGCAGGAGGAACGTCGAGACCAAGCGGCGATGACTTGAAGTGATGAAGCAAATAGTCCAAGATGATAGAATCATGAAGCAAGTACTCCAAGACTACATTTCAACCTCGAAGGAAGAAAAGTTGCAAGAAGTGGCTAAGTGTTGAGACTTAGTATGTGTCCAGCTCAAGTGACAAAGAAGGAATGTTTTCAAAGCTCAGGATGGAGAGAAGAAGGTCGTCCTCAGGCACTTCGGAGTTGAAAAACGACAACAAGGGAAAATCATCATCAAGCAAGAGAAGGAAGTTGCAGCCTTGAAGCTTCAGATCGAGAATGTGCCCGCCATACTAGTCCAAGAAATTGAAGCAATGTTGACCAGACTTATCCAGTTTGCAGTCAGAAAAAGAACAGTGTGAACGCGTTTCAAAACAGGAATCTTCTAGAAGATGGTGTCTTTGTGGCGGTTTTTAGGGTGAATCTTGTTTAGGGCTAAGGTGGCTCGATCTAAGCCATCCAGCCGATTGTAATTTGAGTCGTCCATTGGACTTGGCCAGCTATAAAAGGGGCATCCCCCCTCATTTGTACATTATTAGAGATTAGACATCAGACTAGAGACTAGTGCAGAGAGATTGATAGTGTAGTTGATAGCCTAGCATAGTGTAGTTTGAAAAGGAAGGAAAGTCTTCCATTTGAATGCTTTGTAAGAAGTTGTTGTGAACACTTTCATAATAAAAGAGTTTTTCATTGATGGTGATCTTCTCTTTGTTATGAGTAGCTAGCAAGGCTTCTTCGTCCTTCCAATTCACGTAGAATCAAGAAGTAACTTAATATAGAGTAGTTTTCATTTTCATGCAAGTAGATGTTAGTTGTGGATTTGTGGTGTTAATCGAGGCAACTTCATTTTTATCCATACCACTAACGGCTTGCTGACGGCAAGTTTGCCTTGTGTGGTCAACTGGCAAACATTACAAACTTAACTTCAATTGTGATTCATGTGTTTGTATGCGTCGTTCTGATGGTACTTACATGTTTAGTTATAATTTGAAAACCTCTTGTCACTCCCTTGAAGATTGCACCGACTTTGTGTAAGTTGTCCAACGTGAGGCAAAGCAGAGTCTGGTCGAAGTCTATCGAGATTGATCCCACGTCCCGTCCTTAGATAGAACATAGACTTCTTAGGACCTACACTCATTTTAAATTCAGTTCATTTCTGGTTAGCGTTAGGAAATTTGCACTTACCTGCCAAATCATCCAAATTACATGAAAGCCCTTAATCTGATGTCTGCTATCAACTGCCGAACAATTGTGTAAATCCCCTTGAAATACCAGAAAAAACACATCGAGCCAACTGAGGGTATTCTATTGTGTTGGCGTAACAACTAACACCTCTGGAGTAGAAGTTGTTATGAACAGCCTACGTACACTACGCAATGAGTGTTCTTCAAATTAGGAGGGGAAGCTCCCTCGTTGTGCTTTGACAAATATACTTGCAAAGGAAAATAAGCTAAAACTACGTCCTGTCTTTTTGTTTCAGCTATAGAGGCACAAGGCTTTCTTGAAAGAACCTATACGTTGCAGCTGAGTTTTCTCTGGTTTTGCAGATCTACTAACTACAACTTAAATTTAATCTATCCAATCTCTTCAGGAAAACAGAGCGAGAGGAAACGGAGCAAGGTTTGACTAACTGATGATAAACGAGTTTAGATTCTCTACTTGAAGGCAAGGTGGCGCAACTATCATCTCAATCTAAACAAGCTTATTGGGCACAAAACAAATTTAAGAATTTACCAAGACAACCTTATGAAACCCTGTGTGGCATAACACTTGATTGAAATAGTAAAGTCTTCACAAACAGCTTTATCACCACAACCTCACGAAACCCTATGTGGCATAACCTTTGATTATAATGATAAAGATTCACAAAACAGATTTATCACCGTAATTTCTCGAAACCCTATGTGGCATAACGATTGATCACAATGGTAAATATACATATAACAGATTTATCATCTCAATCTCTTGGAACCCAATGTGGCATAACAATTGATCTCAATGGCAAATATGCACGAAACAGATTTATCTAAACTATGGAAAGAATCCACCATTACAATCTCTTGAAACCCTATGTGGCATAACAATTAATCGTAATAGCGAAGACACATGAACAAATACCAAAAAGAGCAATATTGAGGGCAAGGTAGGCGCAAAGATATATTTCTCTCTCAAGCAAAGTTATTTACAAATGAGCAAAGCTCTATTTATATACATCAAGGTGTAGGGAACCCTAAAATCACCTTGAGTCAACTACAGTTTTGCAATGCATGCAAGCTTGGCGCGCTTCAAACCCTAATTATGGTAAACTATACAGTTAACTGGAAAACTACCATCAGTTAACCGAAACACCTAATCTAAAAATGGACAATTGTGCGAGCATGCACGCCCTTATTGAAAGCAAGTTAACTGGAAGACTACCATCAGTTAACGTAAAACCCTAAATGAAACTCCAAGTGTGTAAGGCTGATCTCAAAATAGATATGCATGTGATGAGACAGCAAGTTAACTTGAAAGGGTAATGCTAAGTTAACTCCTGTGTGTAATGTCTATCCCCCGAGAGGTGGAACTCGGGTTTATCGGTCGTGATCTCGGCAATCAATCCTCAATGAGATTGTTGATCAGATTATCCGAGCTAAGTGAGGATCATTGAGAATGCTATATCGAAGCGCAGCAGATGTCCTCAAAGAAATTGCGGATCTCGGTGACCTGTTCTCCTCTGCCCTCGTTGTTTCATCAATATCAGCTTCATATGATCAGAAGTCGAGTAATCTTACAGGCCAACGGCCTCCTAATCGAAAATGGTATGAATGAGTACCGGCTCGAACAACACGGTAGTCTTAATACAGGCAATCCACCTCGACCGTAACGCAATCAGAAGCCAGATAATTAGAGTCCTCACAACCGTGAGTGCACTAAAGACGGTTTCTCTACTCACCAACTCATGCCAACCGCCCTCTTATCTTTACCTTTGAAACCAACTGTTTCTTCTGCAAGAGTAGATAGCTTCTCTGTCCTCTACATCTGTAACTGTGTCATAAGCCACACTCAGGTGAACAATCATAATCTCATCTCTGGGTTTGTTAATAGCCATATCTCGTTCCTCATCCTGAAGACGAAGACGGAGCTCTCGTGCATTGTACTGCAACTGATATAACTCTGTAAGCATAACACGGCCTCTAGCAACGAACTCCCCCTCCCATTCATCCAAACGCTTGCCATATGCAACCAAGTGATTGAGTTGACTTTGCTCTGCTGGAGGCTCAAGCATCGGTGGGAGTGTGTGAATGGCATTTGGTATATGCACAAGGCTAGAAATGTACTGACGAAGCTGTCTTATTTCAGCCTTGAGGGCTGCCTTATCCTCTCCGTCCTTTAGTATTCTATCCCTGGCACTGTCTGTAGCAACTTGTAGAAGATCAACCTGAGTCTGGCGTGTGCTGCGACCAAGGTTGACTGTGATAACCTCAAAATCCTGAGATTCCAATTCGGCCAAGTTCTTCCCCTGTGGAGGTACGGCAATCTCAATGACAATCTCCATGTCAGTGTTTCTCTCTACGTGAACCATGTTCTTAACTCTCTTGTCCGGCGCATCCTGGTAAATGTCATCAAAATCGGAATGATTAAGAACATAAGATGGCTGCCTCCTCTTCCTTCCTAGCTGAGTCTCGATCCAAGATTGGTCTCGGCTAATGCTACTAGAAGGGTCTGCACTAGCGATAGGAGGTACTGATGAGAGTGTGTGATGAGCCCTACTGGCTCTCAACTCAAAACCCTTATTTTCTTAAGTCTTTATGTGTTTATTTAATTTTTCAGAGAATGTTTAATAGACAGAAGAGAAGGGGCGCAGAATATTTAAGCTTGTAAATTGAAATATAAAGCAATTTCTCACAGAATGGAAATGCAGAAGTTATTATACTGAAACAATTAGATCATGAATAACAGACATACCAGAAAGTCTCCAGTTATTTTATTTAAAACAGTAGCCAGCTTGCCAGCCAAGAATGCTGAGAAACTGACAAATATGGATGCCAAGCTTCCAGATCTGACTTCTCCCACTCAGAAATGTGATACAATGCTCTGAAAATGCAAGACGCCAAAGATAGAAGACAAAAATCACACAAAAGGGAGGCGTTTCAGCCTAACCCTTCACACGCCTCTCTAAGGCACACTATCCAAGGTAGGTCATACGGCTAAGAAAGGAATGCAAGGAATCTCTGCTGGAAACCTCTGACTCTGAAGAAGGATGCGCCACCAGTAGAAACCCTCATTTATTTGCAAACAACAAGCAATTTGAATATATATAAACCTCTGTCTGTATCTGTAGAACCTCTGTGTGAAGCTCTCAACTGTACTGATTCAGCTGATCTTTCCCAGCCTCAAAAGCACTCAACACTGAAGAGTTATCGTTCCTCAATGGACAAATGTTCAAACCCTGATCACAGGAGAATGCACAGGAGAAAATAGCACAAGGCAAAGTGAAATTGTCAAAAGATGATTTTCTATTGCCAGAGAAATGCTTTATACCCAAATGGCACGCATTTCAAGAAAAATACGCCTTTTCAATCATTAAAATCTTTTAATATTGTATTAAGTCTTTTTCAATAGTTTCAACTTAATACTTGAGCGGACCTTTTTAATATTTTAAGTCATTAAAATATTAAATCCCCTTTTGAACATTTTAAGTGATATAAAATATATTAAAGTCGATGTGACTTTAATAAAAAAGGCATTAAGTTAAATAATTAACTTAATCACTTAAAATTCCATAACTCGCTCAAGAATATTCCTGTGCCATCAGAAGCTGTGGACTCCTGAAATGCCAACGCCTGCTGTGAACCAGTCACTGAGCTCTGAAAACCAAAACGATCAAACTCTCCAGAAAGTATCACTGACCCTCTAACCAATCTCGGCTAGCCCACAAGGGTCCAATAAAGGGCTAACACACTGCTTCCCAGAACTCCTGCCTAGAGGGACATCATAGTCTCGCCTTCCCCAAATTTGCTTGTCCACAAGCAAACCTCAAAGCCGATGCTGAAGAATACCGCCGCCTCCCAGTAGCATCCTCTACGGTAGATCCCTCCACTTAACCAAGTATTCCCTGATACCCCTCCCAAGATGACACTCTCTGGAGTCCGAATGGCCTCACGTCCCCCTCATCATCCAGGGGTGGTAAATCAATAGAAGGAATACCGTTGTCCCAACGCCTTTTTGAGGCGCGACACATGGAACACGTTGTGAACCTACTGTCCACCGAAGATCTAACTCTTACCACTTCACCTACCCGTCGACAACTGCAGGCATATGTATCGCTGCAAGTTTTCTGGAGCCCTTCTTACGAAGGTGGATGCCTATAAGGCTGAAGCATCAGGTACACCAAATCATCGATCTCGAAAGACCGCTCTACTCGTCTCTGATCAGCATATTGCTTTTGCTGATTTTGGGCTTTCTGTATATTTTCCCTAAGTGCTCATAATATCCTGGTTCTCCTGTAATAAATCACCAGCACTGGGAACTCTACTGTCACTCAGCAATAAGTCTAGAAAGCTCGGAGCATCATATCCATATAATGCTCGGTAAGGTGTCATCTGGATGCTCATGTGATGGGTGGTATTGTAGCAATACTCACAAAGGTATAACCACCTCACCCATGCCTTCTGCTGCCCTGAACTATAATTCCGCAAGTACCCTTCCACCCATTTGTTGACAATCTCAGTCTGCCCATCTGTCTGGGGGTGGTAGCTGGTACTCGGGGTGAGCTCTGTCCCACAAAGTTTGAATAACTCCTGCCAGAAGTTACTCATAAACCTGCTGTCCCTGTCACTGACTATACTCGAGGCAAACCGTGCAGCCTGAATACCTCTCGGAAGAACAAATCTGCCACCCGATAGCCGTATGTGGTAGTGATGTATATTTGTCAATCGATCTACCACCACGAAAATGCTGTCCTTCCCTTGAGCTTTTGGCAAGCCCGTGATGAAGTCCATGGACAAACAATCCCACTTCCTCTCAGGAATAGGAAGCGGTTGGAGTAAACCTGCAGGGTATGTATGCTCTTGCTTGTTCTGCTGACAAACAAGACATTCCCTGACATACTGGAGAACATAAGACTTGAGACCCTTCCAAGAGAATCTCTCCCGTACCTGCCTATAGGTCTTAAAGTAACCGGGATGTCCTGCCATGGGTGAATCACGGAATGACCTCAATACTCTGTCCCTCATCGCAGAACCTGGGACCAATAAAATCCTCCCTTTGTAGATGATAAGGTCATCTACAAGTGAATACCTGTCATCCAGTACTGATCCATCTACTATGCTAGAGGCCCATGGGTCCTTAGCATACTCTGCTACTATCAAATGTCTCCAGTCCTCTGAAACCAGTGTAATAGAGCTCAAGTGAGGACGGCGAGATAAAGCATCAGCAACCACATTCTGAGTGCCCTTGACATAGGAGATGTCAAAATCGTAGGACTGAAGCTTGCTGACCCATTTTTGTTGCCTCTCATTAAGATCTCGCTGCCCAAGAAAATGCTTCAGACTATTATGATCGGTTTTCACAGTGAATTTACTACCAATCAAATACTGCCTGAATTTGGCCATGGCATGCATGATGGCCAACATTTCCTTATCATAGATACTAAAGCTCCGTTCAGGACCTCTTAGCTTTCTGCTCTCGAAAGCTATCGGGTGTCGATCCTGCATAATAACTGCACCAATACCCTCACCACTGGCATCGCAATGTAACTCAAAGGGTTTAGTGAAGTCCGGTAGAGCCAAAACTGGACACGTAGTCATGAGAAGTTTGAACTTCTCAAAGCACGCTTGTGCTAGTGGTGTCCATACAAAAGCACCCTTCTTAGTCAAATCAGTTAGTGGCGCAGCATGCCGCTAGAACCCACTAACAAACCGACGATAGAAGGCACACAATCCTACAAAACCCCTGAGCTGTGTCAAAGTCTCAGGTGTAGGCCAATCGATGATGGCTCGAACCTTCTCTGGATCCATGCTGACTCCTGCACCGCTGATGATGTGTCCCAGATATAAAAGCTCTGCCATGCCTAAAGAACACTTGGACTCCTTGGCATACAAGGACTCCCTGTCAAGTATACTCAGTACCTCATCTAAGTGAACCATGTGTTCCACCCATGATTTGCTATAAACCAGGATATCGTCGAAGAACACCAATACAAATTTCCTCAAGTGAGGATGGAAAACCCTATTCATTGTAGACTGAAACGTGGTTGGAGCATTGGTTAAACCGAATGGCATAACCAGGAAATCATAGTGTCCACAATGACATCTGAACGCAGTTTTCTCTATGTCCTCCTCTCGGACTCTGATCTAATGATACCCTGTCCTCAAATCAATCTTTGAGAAGTAGCAAGCTCCATGAAGCTCGTCTATCAACTCATCTATCCGTGGAATAGGATACCTGTTCTTTATTGTCTTCCTATTTAGCATTCTGTAGTCAATACACATCCTGAGTGTAACATCCTTTTTCTTCACCAAAACAACTGATGAAGCAAAGGGTGACTTACTCGGCCTAATGTGCCCCATAGCTAAAAGCTCCTGAATAGTTTTCTCAATCTCATCTTTCAGATGCTTGGGGTGCCGGTAAGGAGTAATCATGATCGGTTTCGTGCCCTCATCCAGCTCTATAATATGCCCAATACCTCTATCAGGAGGTCTGCCAGGTGGAATTGCACTGAACACCTTCACATGTTTGATTCGAAGTTCCTGCACATCTGGATGGTAAGAAGAAGCTTGCTGCTCCAACTGTGAAGGCATTAGCTTGCACTCAACAGCCCACTCTACCATATCATTACGAATCAAATGTTCCATTCTTCGAAGTGAAATTTCTCTAAGGTTGCTGTCCTTGATGGCTTTTAGAATATGATTTGTGCCATCAATGCTGAATTTCATCTCCATGTCACGCAAGTTAAGCGTGAATTCTCCTATTGCATGAAGCCACTTCATGCCAAGAACAATATCCGTTCCTCCCATGTTTACAACATAAAAATCTGCCTTGAACTCAAAATTGTTAAGTTTCAAAGGCAAGTCAGGTATCATCCTCTCACAGTTGAGAGTGTATCCATCTGCAACCTTCACACGTATGCCTTCAAACTGCTGAGTTTGAATTCCCCGTTTCTCTACTAACCGTGAATCGATGAAGTTGTGGGTTGCACCTGTATCTAGAAGAGATATGACCCTTTGACCAGCTAGGATCCCACGAAGTCTGAAAGAACCCTCTTTCTGCATGTTGGACATATGAGCCTCTTTTAGTTCTGTTTCCACTACAATTTCTGCCTCATTTTCTGACTCTTCTCTATCTGTATCATAGATTGGAGCTTGCTGATCAGAAAAATCAGTCAATGCTTCTCCCTCATAAAACCACTCCATGTGTCTGTTTTGCCCTTTAGGTTTGAGGGGGCAATCATGATTAAAGTCATACGGACCTTTGCAGTAAAAACAGAGTTTTCTTCTTCTTAAATCATTCATGGTTTCTCGATCTAAAGGGGCTGTAAATTTCTTTTTTTGATCTGCATTATCAGCCTTCTTTGGATCTGATTTATTCTCCGTGTATGAGGTAGTAGGCTTCAAGCCAAATGGCTTACGAGGTGTAGATAGCTCCATGCTGCGAGCTTTCCTCATGGCCTCCTGTAAAGTAGGTGGATCAAATGCTTTTATCCAACCTTTCATGGGCTCGAAAAGACCTTCAATGAACAATATGATCAGCCTTCTTTCTGAGATTCCTGTCACCATCACAGATAGTCTTTGGAATTCACCAATGTACGATTCCAAGCTACCTAATTGTTTCAGTTGTGCCAAATCTCTGAAGAAAAGCTCAGGATCCCTTCTGTCAAATCTCTCTACCAGTCTATCAGTAAACTCCTGGTACGAGGTAATCTTGTCATGATGAAGAGTAGTCATACCATGAATCCACCAGTCATGTGCCACGCCATCAAGGTGAAGTGTTGCAAAACGAATGGCATCCTCCTCTGGCATGGGGCGTAGTGTCAAGAATGTATCAAGTTTACTAACCCAGGCACGTGTTGTAACTCTACCACTGCCATCATAGTGAACTAAGGTTAGTTTGTTGGTAGCCTGTCTGAGATCATTCTGCTTATGTCTAGGCCGCCTGTCATTCCTGCTCCTGGTGTGTTCTCTCTTCTGGCTCATGAATCTGTCGAAGTTAAGGTGCTCCTTAACCCTCGGTGGCAAATTATCCCACTCATCATGCATAACCATAATGTTATCTGCAAAATTAATCTCGCCACCCTGTTCAACTTCGTCCACTTCCTCAGCATCCTCTCTGGTGAACGTAGGACATGTAGCTCTCTCATAGGTACGTGCTGGAGCTATGACTCTCTGAGGCTCTCTGTGAATACTGCCATCACGATCTAGATCCAAACTATGAGCCATGTTAATTGTCAAATTTTGAACATTCGTGCTGAGTTGTTGAAGAATAGTCGCCACCTGTTCTTGCCCTGCAACCATACCTCTGAGCACGTCTTTAGCTTCTCTGTCCTCATCATCCCAAGGATTCCTGTGAGAACTTTCTCCTACCCTGTTTGCCATATTATCCCAATCTAATTCCTCCTCCTGATCTGCAAACGGAAACGGTGGGAAAGGATTTTGATCACCTCTCTAATTTCTAGGACCCCCTCTGGAATAGAACTTGTCAAAACCCTCTCTTGAGACTTCATAAATTTCTCTAACCCCACAAGCTGTCAGGATCAGAGCTCTGATACCACTGTGATGAGCCCTGCTAGCTCTCAACTCAAAACCCTTATTTTCTTAAGTCTTTATGTGTTTATTTAATTTTTTAGAGAATGTTTAATAGACATAAGAGAAGGGGCGCAGCATATTTAAGCTTGTAAATTGAAATATAAAGCAATTTCTCACAGAATGGAAATGCAAAAGTTGTTATTATACTGAAACAATTAGATCATGAATAACAGACATACCAGAAAGTCTCCAGTTATTTTATTTAAAACAGTAGCCAGCTTGCCAGCCAAGAATGCTGAGAAACTGACAAATATGGATGCCAAGCTTCCAGATCTGACTTCTCCCACTCAGAAACATGGTACAATGCTCTGAAAATGCAAGACGCCAAAGATAGAAGAAAAAAATCACACAAAAGGGAGGCATTTCAGCCTAACCCTTCACACGCCTCTCTAAGGCACACTATCCAAGGTAGGCCGTACGGCTAAGAAAGGAATGCAAGGAATCTCTGCTGGAAACCTCTGACTCTGAAGAAGGATGCGCCACCAGTAGAAACCCTCATTTATTTGCAAACAACAAGCAATCTGAATATATATAAACCTCTGTCTGTATCTGTAGAACCTCTGTGTGAAGCTCTCAACTGTACTGATTCAGCTAATCTTTCACAGCCTCAAAAGCACTCAACACTGAAGAGTTATCGTTCCTCAATGGACAAATGTTCAAACCCTGATCACAAGAGAATGCACAGGAGAAAATAGCACAAGGCAAAGTGAAATTGTCAAAAGATGATTTTCTATTGCCAGAGAAATGCTTTATACCCAAATGGCACGCATTTCAAGAAAAATACGCCTTTTCAATCATTAAAATCTTTTAATATTGTATTAAGTCTTTTTCAATAGTTTCCACTTAATACTTGAGCGCACCTTTTTAATATTTTAAGTCATTAAAATATTAAATCCCCTTTTGAACATTTTAAGTGATATAAAATATATTAAAGTCGATGTGACTTTAATAAAAAAGGCATTAAGTTAAATAATTAACTTAATCACTTAAAATTCCATAACTCGCTCAAAACTCAGAATATTCCCGTGCCGTCAGAAGCTGTGGACTCCTGAAATGCCAACGCCTGCTGTGAACCAGTCACTGAGCTCTGAAAACCAAAACGATCAAACTCTCCAGAAGTATCACTGACCCTCTAACCAATCTGGCTAGCCCACAAGGGTCCAATAAAGGGCTAACACACTGTTCCCGAGAACTGTCTAACGAGGGGACATCACAGTCCGCCCTCCCTGAATTTGCTTGTCCACAAGCAAACTGAAAGCCGGATGTTGAAGAATACTGTCACTCTCCCAAGTAGCATCCTCTGCCGGTAGATCCCTCCACTTAACCAAGTATTCCCTGATAACCCGCCTCCGAAGATGACGCTCTCTGGAGTCCAGAATGGCCTCAGGTATCAAAACCAATTTCCCCTCATCATCCAGGGGTGGCAAATCAATAGAAGGAATTACGTGTTGTCCCAACGCCTTTTTGAGGCGCGACACATGGAACACGTTGTGAACCCTACTGTCCACCGGAAGATCTAACTCATAAGCCACTTCACCAATACGTCTAACAACTCTGAAAGGTCCATAGTATCGTGGCTTAAGTTTCTCGGAGCCCTTCTTACGAAGGGTGGACTACCTATAAGGCTGAAGCATCAGGTACACCAAATCATCGATCTCGAAGGACCGCTCAACTCGTTTCTGATCAGCATATTGCTTCTGCTGATTTTGGGCTTTCTGTATATTCTCTCTGAGTGCCCTCATAATATCCTGGTTTTCCTGTAATAAATCACCAGCACTGGGAACTCTACTGTCACTCAGCAATAAGTCTAGAAAGCTCGGAGCATCATATCCATATAATGCTCGGTAAGGTGTCATCTGGATGCTCATGTGATGGGTGGTATTGTAGCAATACTCACAAAAGTATAACCACCTCACCCATGCCTTCTGCTGCCCTGAACTATAATTTCGCAAGTACCCTTCCACCCATTTGTTGACTATCTCCGTCTGCCCATCTGTCTGGGGGTGGTAGCTGGTACTCGGGGTGAGCTCTGTCCCGCAAAGTTTGAATAACTCTTGCCAGAAGTTACTCATAAACCTGCTGTCCCTGTCACTGACTATACTGCGAGGCAACCCGTGAAGCCTAAATACCTCTCGGAAGAACAAATCTGCCACCTGGATAGCCGTATGTGTAGTAGTGATTGCGAAAAAGTGTGCATATTTCGTCAATCGATCTACCACCACGAAAATACTGTCCTTCCCTTGAGCTTTTGGCAAGCCCGTGACGAAGTCCATGGACAAACAATCCCACTTCCTCTCAGGAATAGGAAGCGGCTGGAGTAAACCTGCAGGGTATGTGTGCTCTTGCTTGTTCTGCTGACAAACAAGATATTCCCTGACATACTGGAGAACATAAGACTTGAGACCCTTGCACGAGAATCTCTCCTGTACCTGCCTATAGGTCTTAAAGTAACCAGGATGTCCTGCCATGGGTGAATCATGTAATGACCTCAAAACCCTGTCCTTCATCTCAGAACCTGGGACCAATAAAATCCTCCCTTTGTAGATGATAAGGTCATCTACAAGTGAATACCTGTCATCCTGTACTGATCCATCTACTATGCTAGAAGCCCATGGGTCCTTAGCATACTCTGCTACTATCAGATGTCTCCAGTCTTTTGAAACCAGTGTAATAGAGCTCAAATGAGGACGGCGAGATAAAGCATCAACAACCACATTCTGAGTGCCCTTGACATAGGAGATGTCAAAATCGTAAGACTGAAGCTTGCTGACCCATTTTTGTTGCCTCTCATTAAGATCTCGCTGCCCAAGAAAATGCTTCAGACTATTATGATCGGTTTTTACAGTGAATTTACTACCAATCAAGTACTGCCTGAATTTGGCCATCGCGTGCATGATAGCCAACATTTCCTTATCATAGATACTATAACCCCGTTCAGGACCTCTTAGCTTTCTGCTCTCAAAAGCTATAGGGTGTCGATCCTGCATGATAACTGCACCAATACCCTCACCACTGGCATCGCAATGTAACTCAAAGGGTTTAGTGAAGTCCGGTAGAGCCAAAACAGGACACGTAGTCATGAGAAGTTTGAACTTCTCAAAGCACGCTTGTGCTAATGGTGTCCACACAAAAGCACCCTTCTTAGTCAAATCAGTTAGTGGCGCAGCATGCCACGAGAACCCACTAACAAACCGACGATAGAAGGCACACAATCCTACAAATCCCCTGAGCTGTGTCAATGTCTCAGGTGTAGGCCAATCGATGATGGCTCGAACCTTCTCCTCGATCCAATTCCTGCACAGCTGATGATGTGTCCCAGATATAAAAGCTCTGCCATGCCTAAAGCACACTTGGACTCCTTGGCGTACAAGGACTCCCTGTCAAGTATACTCAGTACCTCATCCAAGTGAACCATGTGTTCCTCCCATGATTTGCTACAGGATGATGTCAAGAACATCAAATTTCTCAAGTGAGGATGGAAAACCATCTATTTAGAGACGTGGTCGGCGCATTGCTTGGTTAAAGGCAACCAAACCATAATCATAGTCCACACAGTTCCATCTAGTTTTCTTCTCTTCGGATCATCTCTGATATACTCGTCCTCAAATCAATCTTTTGAAGTAGCAAGCTCCATGAAGCTCGTCTATCAACTCATCTATCCGTGGAATAGGATACTCGTTTCTTTTATTCTTTGAGCATTCTGTAGTCAATACACATCCTGAGTGTACCATCCTTTTTCTTCACCAAAACAACTGATGAAGCAAAGGGTGACTTACTCGGCCTAATGTGCCCCATAGCTAACAGCTCCTTAATAGTTTTCTCAATCTCATCTTTCAAACGCTTGGGGTGCCGGTAAGGAGTAATCATAATCGGTTTCGTGCCCTCATCCAACTCTATAATATGCTCAATACCTCTATCAGGAGGTCTGCCTGGTGGAATAGCACTGAATACCTTAGCATGTTTGATTCGAAGTTCCTGCACATCTGGATGGTATGAAGAAGCTTGCTGCTCCAACTGTGAAGGCATTAGCTTGCACTCAGCAGCCCACTCTACCATATCATTACGAATCAAACGTTCCATTCTACGGAGTGAAATTTCTCTAAGGTTGCTGTCCTTGATGGCTTTTAGAATATGATTTGTGCCATCAATGCTGAATTTCATCTCCATGTCACGCAAGTTAAGCGTGAACTCTCCTATTGCATGAAGCCACTTCATGCCAAGCACTATATCCGTACCTCCCATGTTTACAACATAAAAATCTGCCTTGAACTCAAAATTGTTAAGTTTCAAAGGCAAATCAGGTATCATCCTCTCACAGTTGAGAGTGTATCCATCTGCAACCTTCACACGTATGCCTTCAAACTGCTGAGTTTGAATTCCCCGTTTCTCCACTAACCGTGAATCGATGAAGTTGTGGGTTGCACCTGTATCTAGAAGGGATATGACCCTTTGACCAGCTAGGATCCCACGGAGTCTGAAAGAACCCTCTCTCTGCATGCTGGACATATGAGCCTCCTTAAGTTCTGTTTCTACTACAATTTCTGCCTCATTTTCTGACTCTTCTCCATCTGTATCATAGATTGGAGCTTGCTGATCAGAAAAATCAGTCAACGCTTCTCCCTCATAAAACCACTCCATGTGCTTGTTTTGCCCTTTGGGTTTGAGGGGGCAGTCATGATTAAAGTCATACGGACCTTTGCAGTAAAAACAGAGTTTTCTTCTTCGTAAATCATTCATGGTTTCTCGATCTAAAGGGGCTGTAAATTTCTTCTTTTGATCTGCATTATCAGCCTTCTTTGGATCTGATTTATTCTCCGTGTATGAGGTGGTAGGCTTCGAGCCAAATGGCTTACGAGGTGTAGATAGCTCCATGCTGCGAGCTTTCCTCATAGCCTCCTGTAAAGTAGGTGGATCAAATGCTTTTATCCAACCTTTCATGGGCTCGAAAAGACCTTCAATGAACAATATGATCAGCCTTCTTTCTGAGATTCCTGTCACCATCACAGATAGTCTTTGGAATTCACCAATGTACGATTCCAAGCTACCTAACTGTTTCAGTTGTGCCAAATCTCTGAAGAAAAGCTCAGGATCCCTTCTGTCAAATCTCTCTACCAGTCTATCAGTAAACTCCTGGTACGAGGTAATCCTGTCATGATGAAGAGTAGTCATACCATGAATCCACCAGTCATGTGCCACGCCATCAAGGTGAAGTGCTGCAAAACGAATGGCATCCTCCTCTGGCATGGGGCGTAGTGTCAAGAATGTATCAAGTTTACTAACCCAGGCACGTGCTGTAACTCTACCACTGCCATCATAGTGAACTAAGGTTAGTTTGTTGGTAGCCTGTCTGAGATCATTCTGCTTGTGTCTAGGCTGCCTGTCATTCCTGCTCCTGGTGTGTTCTCTCTTCTGGCTCATGAATCTGTCGAAGTTAAGGTGCTCCTTAACCCTCGGTGGCAAATTATCCCACTCATCATGCATAGCCATAATGTTATCTGCAAAATTAATCTCGCCACCCTGTTCAACTTCATCCACTTCCTCAACATCATCTCTGGTGAACGTAGGACATGTAGCTCTCTCATAGGTACGTGCTGGAGCTATGACTCTCTGAGGCTCTCTGTGAATACTGCCTTCACGATCTTGGTCCAGATTCTGATTTCTATTGATGGTCAAATTTTGGACATTCGTGCTGAGTTGTTGAAGAATAGTCGCCACCTGTTCTTGCCCTGCAACCATACCTCTGAGCACGTCTTTAGCTTCTCTGTCCTCATCATCCCAAGGATTCCTGTGAGAACTTTCTCCTGCCCTGTTCGCCATATTATCCCAGTCTAATTCCTCTTCCTGTTCTGCAAACGGAAATGGTGGGAAAGGATTTTGATCACCTCTCTGATTTCTAGGACCCCCTCTTGAGTAAAACTTGCCAAAACCCTCTCTGTGAGACCTCATAAATTTCTCAAACCCCACAAGCTGGCAGGATGTGAGCTCTGATACCACTGTGATGAGCCCTGCTGGCTCTCAACTCAAACCCCTTATTTTTCTTAAGTCTTTATGTGTTATTTAATTTTTTAGAGAATGTTTGATAGACAGAAGAGAAGGGGCGCACATCATATTTGCTCATAAAATGAAAATTAACACTATTTGCTTCAGAAAGAGAGTGTAGATTGCATTATTTTATTGAGACAAATAGAATGCAAATGATACACATACCAGAATAGCTCCAGATTATTTAATTAAAGAATTTGCCAGTTTGACAGCCGGAAATGGTGAAATCAGGCATATAAGCACGCCAAATCTCCAGATGTGATTTCTCCTGCCTCGAAACTGGATACAATCCTCTGAAATTGCTAGGTGCCAATGATAGAAGACAAAAATACACAAAAGGGAGGCGTTTCAGCCTAACCCTTCACACGCCTCTCTATGGCACACTATCCAAGGTAGGCCGTACGGCTAAGAAAAGAATGCAAGGAATCTCTACTGGAAACCTCTGACTCTGAAGAAGGATGCGCCACCAATAGAACCCCTCATTTATTTGCAAACCACAAGCAATCTGAATATATATAAAACCTCTGTTTGTATTTGTAGAACCTCTGTGTGAAGCTCTCAACTGTACTGATTCAGCTGATCTTTCACAGCCTCAAAAGCACTCAACACTGAAGAGTTATCATTCCTCAATGGACAAAATGTTCAAACCCTGGTCACAGGAGAAAATAGCACAAGGCAAAGTGAAATTGTCAAAGATCATTTTCTATTGCTAGAGAAATGCTTTATACCCAAATGGCACGCATTTCAAGAAAAATACGCCTTTTTCAATCATTAAATCTTTTAATATTGTATTAAGTCTTTTTCAATAGTTTCCACTTAACACTTGAGCGCACCTTTTTAATATTTTAAGTCATTAAAATATTAAATCTCCTTTTGAACATTTTAAGTGATATAAAATATATTAAAGTCGATGTGACTTTAATAAAAAAGGCATTAAGTTAAATAATTAACTTAATCACTTAAAATTCCATAACTCGCTCAAAACTCAGAATATTCCCGTGCCGTCAGAAGCTGTGGACTCCTGAAATGCCAACACCTGCTGTGAACCAGTCATTGAGCTCTGAAAACTAAAACGATCAAACTCTCCAGAAAGTATCACTGACCCTCTAACCAATCTGGCTAGCCCACAAGGGTCCAATAAAGGGCTAACACACTGTTCCCGAGAACTGTCTAGCGAGGGGACATCACAGAAACTTAGAATGCAATGCAATGACATCAAAGTAGCATGTACAATTAGCATTCCTTCAGACAACCACAATTCTTTGCCATTACAAATCTTTTGTTAAGAAAAGCATTTTTCTTTTCAAACTTTTTGCCTTGCCTACCTCATGCAGTGTTGACTCAACATATTACTTGCTACTGTGGGCTTGGAAAAGGCTATCACTGCCAGATATAGCATCCTCTACACATGTTGGTAATAAGTGATCTTGCAGAACTTGGAGCAAGGATCAGGTACAGAAAATGATGTTGGGTTCCATACTCCAAAAGATGGTGGTTCCTGTTTATAGTTCAGTGCTTTCAACCCTTCTTTGGTTCATATCAGATTTCTAGTTGGGACTAGTACTACAGAAGATGCTATTCCCATTACACCTGTTCTCATACAGGATGTTGTTAAAGATAAAAACCGTACTCCTGAATCAAAGCCCACTTGAATAGTTTTGTTTTATTCTGTCTAGTTTCAGTTGAAGTGATAGTTATTGCCATTGGTTAAGTAATTTGTGATAGACTTTGGTTCTACTATGACATGACAGCTTATTCTTATTTGTGAAAACAGTTTGTATTATTTGAATTAGCCCAAGCTTGGGGCATATTAATGAAGTCCAGAATAGGGTAACCGCAAAGAGTAGCCGACTCAAGTAGCAAAACACACTTAATTAACAGGACAATGAGTTAAAGCAGAAAATTTGAACAGTCCATTTAAACAACTGAAACAGCAACATTATATGGGCTGAACAGCCTCTAAATCTTACTTGCAAACAATTATAGGCTTAAAGACATCAGCTTTCTACAGTCCATAAGGAATAGTTTATGTGATTTTTCTGGATTTGACTGTGTAAGAGCTTGCAGACCTGATAGGCTTCTTAAAATCAGTCATTCATTTGAAGTCATAAAACTATGCTAATTCAGCAGTCCGGTATCCTATGCTACAGCCTCACAAGATTTAAACATCATATGACTACATGACAAGAACAGGTGTGCAGTCCATCACAGAAGAAATAAGTCTCAGCTGCTTACAACCCAAGACAGCCCCTTCACGCTCACAACCCCGACAGAAAAAGAAATTCCCAACTTTTTTACTGTTTTTTTCTCTTCATTCAAAAAGGCATCATCAATGTTTTTATGCACCAATTAGAAGTGACAGTAGTGCCCAAAATAATGCTGAGACAGGTGTGAGCAATCCATCAGGGAGGTAATATCCACAGCCAGCTGGTGAATAATAGCCACTCCAAAAGATCCCTTCAAGATTCATGACCACCAGCCAAAGATAGAGTAAGGTGAGCATTGCAAACCACCTCACATCCAGCAGCCAGCAACCTTAACTATTTTTAGAATAAATCAACCTTTATATCATGCCAAGCATGGAATGGCAACAGCCTCAGCCAGTAGTCACGAATCCGCCAGTAGCCACGCCCAAGTACGGTATGGTGCCTAGATTTAATTGGACTAAACCCACAATCAAGATCCATAAGAATTTGTCTCAGCAAGAGGACTCAAAACCAGAAAAGTAAAAAAAAGTCAAACAGGACCTGCAAAATCAAAAGTTAGGAAGAAAACAATAAAAATAAAATAATGAAGTTTCTTTTTAGTTGAGCAAGATTACTTTTACCCGTATGCTCTTGCAAGATTACGAATCATGAACATTTGAAGAATTCTGGAACTGATATTCCACGCTTGGCAACTTCAAATGTGTGCATACAAGTCACCTCTTCAACTGTCCTATTTCTCCATTTGATCAAGTGCTCCTTGTATTCTTTCCCTCTTCTCTTCTTGATTATTCAAGAATCAATGATAACTTCAACTTCATCTCTTTCTTTCTGAAGCAATTGTTGTACCCGTTATTCACTCTGCTCATTTCTAGATCTGCACCATCTTCTTCACAATTTTGCCCTTCATAATAACAGTACAAATCAACAACATTGGAAATGGGTGAAATGTCTACACCTTCAGTAAGCTCTATCTCATAGGCATCTGTTACAAACTTTCTTAAGACCTTGCACAGCTCAATTCTTCCCCATTTCAGTTTGTTGTAGTTTCCTTGGGGGAAACGTTCCTTCCTTAAATGACTTAATAGAAGATCCCCCAACTTGAAATTATAGCTCCCTTCTCTTAAGATCAGCAGTTTCTTTATATTTCATTATATTTTTCTTCAAATTTCTCTTGCCTTCCAAGTGTAATTCGCGTATAAAATCACCAAAATCTTCTGCAACTGCTCTTTTTGCTTAAAACCCTCAAAGTGGCTACCCCTCTTGAGATATTACCCATACACAATCTAGAAAGGGGTTTTGGCTATGCTTCTTTTTATTGAATTGTTATATGCAAATTCAGTTTGTGCTAGAATCAAATTCCATTGAGTGGGATTCTTTCCAACTAAACATCTCAATAGATGACCCAAACTTATGTTAACAACTTTGATTTGTTCGTCCATTTGAGGATGATAAGCTGAACAAAAACTTAGTTGGGCATCTAATTTTCTCCACAATGTATGCCAAAAGCAGCTCAGATTTTGTGTCTCTACCTGAGACTATGCTCTTTGGTAATTCATGTAGCCTTACTACTTAAAAAAAAATAGGCAACATGAGTGGCATCATTTAATTTCTTAGTTCTTACATGGGATAAAATGTGCAATCTTATAAATCTATTTACAACCACGCAAATTGAATCATTACCTCCTTGTGTCCTTGGCATCCCAAGAATGAAATCCATACTTAATCCTTCCATGGCCTTTCCAGAATAGGTAATGGTTGATATAATCCACTGTTTTGGCTTCTCCCTTTGTAGTGTTAACAACTTCTACAATGCTGCACCATATGCTTCATGTCCTTACCAATCTTAGGCCAATAATATTTCCCACTCAACTGTGCTAATGTCTTATCCATAGCAGCATTAATCGTTTGGGGAAAAAATCGGCAAACCAAAAAGTTAAGGATTTTTTGAAAAAATCGGATTTACAAAAAAAACGTAAAAAATTGAAGAAAAACAGTCAGAAACTACTTTTTTTTAAAATTTAATGGCATTTCCATAGCATACAAAAATTGAGAGCAAATAAAATGCAGAGTTCAATCCATGAAATATAGAAAATAGATTTTCATTGGTTATATTCATATCGCTGGTTACATTGCACAAAACATACTACAACTGCATAAATATCAGATGGTGACAGTTGTCAAAATGTCTATTACAATATAGTTTGTGACTTTGTACAAAGTCAACCTATAAACTAAGTACAAAGTTCCAAAAAAATCAATTGTAGCAAATGACGTGCTAGAGGGCAGAAGCTCCCAATGATGAAGCTCCTTGTCTATGCTACCACATTTTTCAAACAATTCACTGCCTTGTCTATGCTACCACATTTTTCATACATGTCTACCAAAGAATTTTATCAAACAGTTCACTGCCTTGCTGCTATGGCTAAAAGCCTAAAACGGGTACTTTCAAACAAGCTATGGATGCTTGGAAAAAATATATCAAAGCATAATAGTAAGCAATAGCATAGACAAGAGAGTGAACTGTTTGAAAAAATGCCTCAAAGAAATGTGGTCACGTGGTGATGGAATACCATGACAATCCATATTGCTTCCTTGCTACTATATGGATTGTCATGGTATTCCATCACCATGAGACCACATTTTTTTGAGGCATTTTTTGGATGCTTGGAAAAAATATATCAAAGCATAATAGTAAGCAATAGCATAGACAAGAGAGTGAATTGTTTGAAAAAATGCCTCGAAGAAATGTGGTCTCATGGTGATCGAATGCCATGACAATCCATAGCAATTTATCATGGCATTCCATCACCATGAGACCACATTTCTTTGAAGCATTTTTTCAAACAGTTCACTACCTTGCTGCTATGGCTGAAAGCCTAAAACAGGTGCTTTGGAACAAGCTATGGATGCTTGGAAAAATTCTATCAAAGAATAATAGTAAGCAACAAGCTATGGTCTCATGATTTTTTTTTCACGCGAAAGTCAACATGATGTTATTTGCATTTTTTTTGCAGGTTTTAAACACGTTTTTTGGTGATTTTGCAGTTTTAAACAGGAAGAAATCGTTGACCAAAAGGTCAACGATTTTTTGAAAAAATCGTCGAGCCTGCAGATTTTTTAAAAATCGCGATTAATCGGGATTTTTTGCAGATTTATGCTTCTATGGTCTTATCCACTCCAAAGTGACCAGCCAAGCCTCCATTGCGTTTTCCCTTATTAAATTCTCCCTCATGGACCCTTGTGGTATGCATAAACATTTCCCTCTAGATAACAGTCCCCCTTGGATGAGGTATTCCAGCTATGGCGTTTTGTTTTGTTCCATTGGACTCCTACATACAACCCATGCTTCCTTGAAATTTGAATCATACTCATATAACTCCCTTGTGGTATGAAAAACAATTACTTCTACTCTCATTTCAATCAACATGTCATGCCCATTTTCTAATTAATTTAATTGGGAACCCATTTCTTTATTTCCCATAGTCTAAGGGCTAAAGTTAAGGAAATATTTTAATAATAGTGTTTTAAGTTAGTCCTAGTATTATTATTTAAAAACATTGTAAAAGGACAACTTAAATGTTATTGTTATTAGTCAAATTTAAATGGGACATAATAAGGCCTTTTGTAATATTTTCTTAAAATGTTTTTTGATGAGCACTCTTGGAGGGAAAAGGGGACTTTAAAATATTGGCACCAAAAATAATTCTATAGAAGACAGACAATCGCTCATAAGGAGATCATCCAATTTATCAAATAAAAACCCTCCTTTTATGTGATAGCTTGAGCACTTGTGATCATCTATTTCTCCTAAGGAAAAAAACCCACTTGGTTTCTAGGCAAGAGCAAAGAACGAAAACCCTTTGTTCTTTGAGACAATTTCACCCAAAAATCATAGTTGAGCAGAAAAGATTGTAGCTTATTTCTAGTTTTCAATTTGCTACAACGCTAGCACTATAGTATTGCTATAGTGCCACCACTGCACTGTACTAAGTTTTTATAATCAGCAAATTGCATTAGTGTATGAGTTCTTGCATTTTTATCATTGTTTGTATAGTGTCTTTCACAACAGTTTATGGTGACAACCATATATATCAGATATCATTATTTACATATGTGTTTGCTAGGATTTCAATAATGGTCTTTTTGCATGTCACATTGCTGCCCTGTCGCAGTCATATTTTGTGATAGAATTGAATTAAGTATTGTTGTTAGGTTTTAATCATTAATCTTCTTGCATCTATATTTGGCATTGCCATCTGACAATAGTTTGTATTCAATTATTTGTAGTTTGATCAATGATGGATTTGTGTGTGAGGGGCATAACTATCTATATCAAAAGTTCATAATAGGCAGTATCCAACTTCTTGTTGTAACATTATACTAATTGGTGCAATCAGGAGAGTTCATAAAGATTGATCCCTTTTATTTTTTGTTGTAAGCTCTCACCTCACCTTCACAAGATCTTGGTGATCTTTAAGTGACAAGTTCTTAACTCAAGCCTAGACACAAACCTCAAAAAATTGTAGGGTTTATAAAAGCATTGAAAAGGGCCATTATATTGATATTAGAACCTTGATTAGGCCAGCCTGTGAATCATGACGAGAAAACAGAGAGAAAATCTACAGAACATTTTATTGGTTTGGTAAAGCAAATGCAAGATGTAAGTAAACAACAGAAAAATCTAAAGGTAGTAATTAAAATACAGGGGAGTAGAAGAGAAAGAAGACAAGAGTTGATAAAGAAAGAAGATAGGCTAAAACCAATATCACAAGAAATTGCTAAGGAAGAAATCATTGAGCAAGAGCCAAAGAAAACATTCTTGAAGAGAGAAGGAAGGCCAAAATCAAAGCTACAAGATATTGAGAAGGAACAAACCATTGAGCAAGAACAAAAGGAATCCACTATGCAAATTGGAGGTAATGATCTCTTAACAAAAACAAGTATTTTAATGACTTCTAGTAAGCAAAATATTTGTTTCCACGAAGTCAATGAGAAACGGGGATTAGTCCTCCTTGATCTTGGGAGGCTATCTCTATAGCCAAATCTTACATGCTATTAAAGTGGAGTGCCTTTGGCTAGTCTCTTGGAAAATCTAGGGTGCAAATCTTGTTTTATTCTTGAAAGACTAAGTATGCTCTTCTCTTGCATTGTATGATGATCTAGAGATTCAGAAAAGTTTAATAGAAAAAACAAATTCTACGAGGGGTTCTTTGTGGCTTTCTACTGCAAGCAGTGTTCCAAGACTTGGACTCGGCAAGCCAATTTTTGACTCGGACTTAGAGCCTAGACTCGGTGCAGACTCGGCAAATTGAAAAACCCAAGAAATTCAAAGATTTTTAAGGATATTAAACTTGTTTCATGCACCCTTTAATAAATAAAACTTAAAGACACAATAACCTCATCAAAAAAGAAACTACTTTGATCCCATACACAAACATACATCAATCACATAAGTATAAATGCAAATTTTAGCTGAAGGAAATAACACATTTAGATATATAAATATTGTCCAATGTATACAAAACTCATGGAATATGAAATCCATTGCATCAAAACAAATATCAAAACTAAAAATATAAGTCTATTGCTTAGAGGAGCTTGCATTACTCATCCCAACATCACCACAAGTCATGTGCTAGCGTCTAAGATAGGTCCTGGATGATGATGTAGCCATGATATTTGATTGTGTCTCAATGATTGGTGTGTATATTCAAGTGAGGAATTTATTATTAAAGTTTCCTTGAAGCCTTCAAGACTACATGTTTTGTTGTCAAGCTCATTAATAAACAAGGACGGTTAAGTAAAAAGGTAAATGGTTATGTTCTAGCTTGACCTTAGCTACCATACCGATAGATGAGATTGTTCTATGAGTTGTCTGTGTAGGGCATGATTGATACATTTTTGCATTATGAAAATCGTATTTCTTGCCAACTATGACTTAACTTGTATTCAACAATACAATGATTGTAGCATGCCAACTTTGCCTATGGCCATCCTTGTATACTAAACAAGTTTGTCCAACGTATGAAATAAGATAATCCTTGATTGTGGCTTTGATTGTGAAGATGCAAAGATTTGCAACAAGGGATATGTATTTTGTAGGTTTTATGATCATTATTCATCATTGGCCTATTGCATGCTTAGACTTATAGTTTGATGGGGGTTTGGGGGAAACACCCCCAACAAGGTCGAGGGGTAAACGCCCCTTGTGAGGGTCTAGGGGCAGTGCCCCCATCGAGGTCAAGGGGCAACGCCCCTAGTGGGGTCAAGGGGCAATGCCCCTTGCGGGGGTTTGGGAGCAACGCCCCCAACGAGATTGAGGGGTGGAGCCCTTGCCACCAAGCCCAAATGAAGACCTTCAAAACCACACAGATCTTCATGGCGCACACCATTTTCATATTTTTGTAAATCCTAGATGGGCATGTCATAAACCAAACAAGCATTGAAAGATTGTAAATTTTTTTAAAAATTTATTTAAAATGGTTGAGCCCCAAGCTTGAGACTCACCCAAACCAGGCGAGTCTAGCCTGAGTACCCGCCAAACTCGTCAAGCCTAACGCAAGTAAATTTTTTTTTTAAATTATTTAAAATGGTTGAGCCCCAAGCTTGAGACTCACCCAGACCAGGTGAGTCTGGCACGAGTACCCGCCAAACTCGTCGAGCCTGACTCGGCTCACAACTCGTCGAGTTTGGGGGAGTTTCGGCGATTCTTGGAACTATGATTGCAAGTGCATTTTGGAGTTTGATAGAGCAATCCAAGGCATCCAAAATAGTGAATTTTGTCTTTTATTGCATCAAAATTGGACATTGGAGGCCAAATTCACAAGGCTTTTCATTTAGGAGGTGCTCACAAGATCTAACATGTCATCATTTTGGAGCATTTTTGGTCAAATAGACCCTTCCATCTTGTCTAGAAGGTCCAACAACCGATAGATTGACTATCAAATAGTTGAAATTGAAGCACTTTGAGGGAGTCCTACAAAAAAAATTCCTCCTACCCCATCACATGGTCTACAAAAAGTATTCTCTATACATGCAAAATTTAGACACATGCTATTGCACAAGCACTAATGTAATGTCCAAAACTATTTACCAAATACACAGCTAAGGACATAGCACAAACTTCAAATTTTTGACCACAAACATAAAACTAACTCACAAAAGTTTGCTTCCAGGCAATTACGGGAGGACCTAAGGGGTCGGACCTATCCCTCAGGGGCTTATCTTTGATGGCCTTGCCTATTTGACGTGCAGAGGCTTTGTAGTTCAACAACAAGACTTCAACCATCTCACACTTGATTGGATAACAAAGGGGTATAATCCATTAGGTTAAAAAGATGTCATAACATGAATCTCAGTCATAGCATTAACCCACACAACAATGATAATGTTAACAATTCGAAAGAAGACTCTTAAAAGAATGGACCTCGATTATAATTATTGGACTAATGTCAATGGAAGATTTTCCAATTGTCACACTATAAAGGCCTATATCATTACCATACCTTAAGTAATATTTTATCAAAGAATATATCGAGGGAAGTTTTACATACACACTTATCATATAATACTAATCAAAATATTACACTCTAGCATGAGTTACAAATCACATTTAAGGTCCTATTACATCCATAGAACATATTTTCTAATTGGTTTACAACAATACTTAAGAAATACACTAGCTAATCAAATATTTTTCATCAACCTCCTTCCTTTATATAACTATTATCAAGTATTACGATTAAGATCCTTTTAAACAAAATTCATTTATTGAACCCTTGATATTATTATACTTTATTCCAAAAACAAGATTGAATGTAAAAATAATTATGTTTTACTCTCATATTAAATTTAGACTTGAAGACTAAAACTAAATCAATAAAGTTACAAACCACCTTACCTCTTAAATTAAATTCTTAAAATTTTATATAACTAATGCATTACTAATTACTAACATTCTCTATAAAACATTTGTCCTTAGAGTAACACAATCAAAATTGTACTTGTTCAAAATGAAATAAGAGCTAGATAGACCTTGAAATGCTTACATGTCCAAAGAATGAGGAAAATGATAAATAGTATAATACTCATTCTTAATTGTTTAGGTTACCGGTAAGGATTTCATCCCACACTACTTTAGGTACTTGACAGTTCAAATATAACTTGATTTTTGTATTAGCTACACATATCTAGGGTTTGTCTTGCTAGGACTGTAATGAAAAAAGGGCATCGACTAACTCCTTAATCTAGGATACAAATCTAAAAAAGACATGTCAATTTTGCCATCTTTCATATTACTAAGCGGAAATAATCATGACTTAAAGCCAATTCTTATATGCTAGAGCCTAGATGAATGTGTGCCTGACATTTTGAAAAGCCCCATCACTTTTCTTTAGATCTTTGACAGTAGATTGTATTTTCATAGCTATTTTATTAATTACGAGAGGAGATATGATCACTTAAACCATGTTTTAAGATTTTGACAAAGATTTTTGAGTGGTATGGCCACATGGAAAATGCACCGGCAGAAATTTGTACACGTAAGCCAATGTGGCTTTGGCTTACTCACGCCACCTTTCCATTGTGCCTCTGATATTCTCTCTAATATCATCAGCGACCTCTGATCATCATTACCCTACCAAAACGTTAGTTGAAGCAAACATACCATGACAATAGGATCTTGCAAACTGACTGTAGAGACCATGATTGACTCAGATTTGCATGCAAATGATGACTTTATCTGACAACAAGGTAGACAAAAAGTAGTACGAATGTTGAGTTTCAGGATGGATAATTTAATAGCTTTCATTTTGCTTACATAAGTACCATTATGGCTGAAATGTAAACTTTCACAGATCACTTTCATTATTGTTGCAGTGTTGCTACTTATTTCCAGGTAATTATTGCAAGATAAATTGGTAAATATTATAATAACTAAAGTGACATTAATAAAAAAGATCAGATTCTATATTCCTAATAGAAGGATTGATGAACATCTGAACAATTGGTATATCAACCAACGCACAGTTAAAATCAAGTTAAATCTGTACAGTCGACTTGTAAGGAGTAGTGCAGCATATAGGATAACATAAAGCATACGAAAGGATAGTAAATCAACCCCTTAAATCAGTTTATTTCGCCTGGCTCCATTAATTTCTACTCATAACTCATGAGATTTATTGTATAGCGATAAACCTACATACCTGAATATGCTATTCCTTGAGCTGAGGAATCGATTGAGCTAGATCTTCACACCCACAGCAACAAATATTATTGAAATAACGTCCCCAGCCCTCTAAACTCTCCATGACTCAAATAGGCAAATATATTTGATCTAATAACTACAATGATATCTATTTCTTCCATTCATAGCTCCCAGTCAAAAATCCCTCCGTAAAGATCCCTAAGAATCAAGTCCAAAAGCAACCTGTTAGATCATCTCTCTAAAAATTTTCATTCCAAAGCTCCCCCTCCTGCATGCCCCTCTAGCGTGATCATGCTGTTGTGCGAACGGATTTGGCTCTCAGTTTTCATCATGCAACAGCATGAATCATGCATTAAAGGCATGCAGGAACCCGTCCAGGACACCCAATTGCTATGTGTGGGCTCTCTCGCCGTCTCAGAACAGTCTTAGTATCGGATGCACCTCAAGACAGGGATTGGCACTCCATTTTGCACAAGGTTGTAAAAAAACTCCTCCTTCAATGCAAGTATATTGCATATAATATTAATGCAGCTCAAACATTTTTTGTTCAGGCCTTCCTTTTGTGTTTAGCGCATCCCCTCTTCCATCGCTGCATTCCCCTCTTCTTTAAAAAAAAAAAATCCTCTCCTTCACAAAGTTGATCTCCTAAAACTCCTCGTCCCTACCTACGCTCCCCCATGCAAAAACCCCACCTACTAACGTCTTCAAGAACATCAAGGAAAAGAGAATATTACATCAAGCACTTCAATCCCTCATATGACCATACTCAAAAAAATTATATAGGAGCGGAAATAAAATGGAAAGAGAAAATGCTAATAGCTCAACTAAGAACTAGTTCACACCAACTTAGATGTGAAACTAGAAGGTGGATGACACCTAAAGAAGAGTGGGCAGATAGGATATGCAAGTTTTGTACTGTAGAGCTAGTAGAAACGGAATGGCATTACATCATGGAATGTCCAACTTATATGGATATTCAGGTCAATAATATCAAGATTCTAAATGTGCACACTTTATGCAATTTGTTTGAAGTAGAGAAAATAACAAAAAGTGTTGATTACTTGATAAAAATACATAGCAGAAGATCCAAGATCCAAAAGGAAAAGGAGATCAAGTAATTGTTGGGCAGTGGTTTTTGTCACAGGCTATTGTGGTGTTCCGTTTTGTTGTTGATCCGTGGGTCCCATAGGCTGTTTGGCCTCGTGGACGTTATTAAAAGTTCATTCATTCATTCATTTGTTAGATTTCCCCATTGCTTCCACCAAAAAATCCCCCTTCTCTAGAGTGTTAGGGGACGTTACAATAAAACCAACCCCGAAAATCCTCCATTCGCCTAGCTAGATAAAGAAATGATTATTTTTCCTATGTCTGGGCCTAAACAATAGCTCATGACTATGTAATGTCCCCATTTTTGCGAGCATCTGAGTTCGTAGGAATTTGCCTATTATGCGACCCTCGTAGGCTGATAGGATGGATAGAGGGTCTTGATGGAGCTTGGCTCAGCTTCAGATGTCAGTATTTGATCAGTTGGCTTTCGTTCGGGCTTATTCGGACACTTCTAGCCTGAGTTGCTATTTTTAGCAGTATCTGGCACTCAGCGTGGGACCCCTGCTATTTTTAGCAGTATGGATTGTTAGCGTTCAGAATCACTTCATCGTTCATCAGCTTCAGACGGTTCGTGCATCGGGTATATATCGAGAGAGATATTAATATTTAATTGATTTAATTAAATATTAATTGTTGGAGCATTATAATATAAAGTTATAATATTTTATTATAACTTAAGTGATTTGGCTGAAGGGGTCGCCCATCATGAAAGGGGCCAATTTTTAATTATATTTTATAATTAAAAATTTGAGTTGAAACTATTGAAAAATTAAAAAGAATAAGAAGTCGAAATTTTAATGATTCCCTATTATTAAGGAAATCGCACTTTTCAGTGTATAAGGCATTTTGCATTGGGAATCAAGCCATAATGATTATTGATGATTGAAAATTGATCAAGTTTGAGCAGAGCACAGAAGCCTAGGGTTTCAGTCTCGAATGCATTGGGGAACGAGCCATCTCCAGTGAGAGCGATTCAGAGGGTGTGCAATATCATCCGATTTATTGCCAGGCAGAGGGATTTCTTCACTCAGAAGAAGTTACAGAGTTACACAGAGATTTATATCTCAGGGTTACAGAATAATAATCTCCAACAGAGATTCAATCTATCCAGGCGCCTATTTCAGAGATAGCTGAAGATTCTTCAAAGGGCCGTACATTTTAATTTATTGCTGCTGCACACAGCCGTACCAGCTGTACCAGGCCGTACCATCATTAATAAGGGCGTATTTTCTCCTTGAAGCAAATCGCTTGCTTTTGGGTCAGTCTGCCATTGCTAGCTTGGGTGCCTATGTTCCTGGCATCATTGTGGATCACCAGACGGAGGGAGAAAGGTGTGATCATCTCAGCCGTACCATTTCTAAAAGATCATTCATTGCTGCAAAATCAGGTTTTTATCAAATACAGTGTTGCCTTTTTGATTGCATGTAACTGGATCTCTATTGTAATCGTTCAGAAGATTAAATAATAGACTGGCAACCTTATTCTCCATAGATTTCATAGTTTCCAGTGTTGAAAGATTTTATTAGAATTTATTCTTCATTTCTTGCAAAAATCGCAATATTGTTTTTATGCTCAAAAACACCAAAAAAAACCAAAACTTCAAAAACAAACAAAAAACTCAATCAGATTCAGAAACAGGGGAAACAAGGGGTTTCTACAGACTATTAGTCATGAATGTTGGGAGGAGTGGCGTGAAATAACTCCTCTTCCACGTACTACAATCGTTGGTGCACGGTGACCATGACTTCCAGTTTGTAGTTTAGATAACTGGAAGATAATAATTAGATGTTAATCCAAAACCTTTCAGTTTATTAATTTTTATTTCCAAGTGTGAAAAGAACTCGACCTGGTGATAACACAAGTTATTGATTAATAATTTAATATTATCTATGTTTGCAAACAACATAGTTCGTAATAGATATTTAAGGAAAAGCCAACATGTACTGTTTAAAGTTATCATATATATGAGGAAGGCTCTCAATAATTATCTTTATAGCATCACTTAATGTTATTCCCAAATGATCCTACAATAGACTATATTGTACCACTTAATGTTTCTCGACCATCTAATGATGATACAGTTGAGGTGCTTGAAGAATGGAATGAGCTTGATCATTGTGATAACATACAAACTTCTCTTGATGCTCCTTCTCATATAAAGACTTCATTGGATTCTTCAACTTCTATGACTCTTGTTGCAAATTTAGAGGGTTCATCTTATTTATTTTCGAATCAACATTTTGAGGCTAAGGATTCTTCTATTTTGGCATTGGTAGATTCCACTGTTGTTCATACTCAAGCAACTAGTGGGAACACATCATCATGGGATGAGTAATGTAGTCCAATGACATGCATAGAGATCTTGTCTCCATCATCAACTATTGCTGCATCAAAGTTCAATGTTGCTTTATCAAGGGCTTCCAACAATTCTTTGCAACAAGATCATATTAGTCTTTATGATCTACCTCATTAGAATGTTTACTTACCAAAACATTCATCATCTATCTATGGACTCTCACCTTGAGGATCTTGAGAACACTATTGAGGACACTCATCTACTCTTTGATAATAGATTCTATGGAGTGGCATCTCTTTCTTTTAATGTCATGAGGGCACATTCAAACTCTCTTGCTCTTTCTCCACCTATTTATGTTTCTACATTGAGATTTTGTAGATACTCATATGTCCACATCTAACTTAGTCATCATTTATGTTGACACCTTGTGTAGAAGTACCAAAATTCATCAATCTAATTATCTTACAGTGTCATAGGGTTCACCGTATTTAAAGGAAAAAAATCAAAATACAATGAACTTAAAGAAAAAAGGAAAAAATTGTTTTAATTTGCCTAAAAACTCATATGGTAGAATATTTTGGGTTTTTTTGTTAAAATATATCTTAGAAATGTGTTTCACTCTACTACTCATTGTTGCAGACATGGTGACCACTCATTTACTCTTGCAAAAGATTTTGTTTGTACTTCCCACTTCCAAATCCCTAGTTTCTAATACTTGCACTTCCACGTCCAGTCAACAGGCTAGGCCAGCCAAATGTACTAAAGCGCAATGGGCAATAAATCGTAACAACAGAAGCAAGTGGTTCATTGTGGGCAGAACTTCCTAGAGCATGTTCAATTTCTAAAGTAATTGTGAAGTAGATTAGTGTGGGCTCCTATTCCCTAATTCCCTTTCTGTTCCTATAGTTACTTATTGGGTCCACTATACCCCTTACGAATTTATAAGGGTATAGTGGACCCGATAAGCAAGGAGGTGCCTCTCTACAATATTTTTATTCTGTTCAAATGTAATATTGTAAAATCTCTAATTTAGATTTTTATTTATTAATATATTTACAATATTTAAATAAAATTTTAAAACTTATTTTTTATTTAAATATTTTTAAATTTTATAAAGTATTATTTTGTATATTGAAAAAAAATTACAAATTTATATTAGTCTAACTTAATCACAATTTTTTTTTCCAATTTTATCTTAACTGAACTTAATTTGAATTTTATCTTTGTCGAATTCGAACACAAACATGAACCTTGTGACATAGGTCTTACCTATGGTAGGCAACATACATCGTAGTTATCATATTTGAATCTTGCATGGTACCTAATTCATCTTATTTACATTTGTCATAGTTTGGCATTGGCTTGGAGAAACTTGAACAATTTCAAAAAACATCATCCACATCTTTGGCACCTATTCTTCATCCATTTCCACATGGTTTTGATAGGTCACTTTCTTTAATTAGGCCTAGGACTCCTAATTTGAACAACACCTTTTAACATCGGTATGGTGAGATCTAAGCAACCTCCAAACATTATTGTTTTGTCTTCTTCCCTCATAGTACTTTCAAGAATTGGTAGGTCTTTTACATACACCTTTGGTTTTGTTTCTTCCCAAGGACGAAATGTTGGTCAGCGATCCTAAATCATCTTTTATCATTCAAAGTTGAGCTTCCACCATCAACACAAGATATTAGTTATTACGCATTGAAAGAGGATTGCATGGTATCTCTTTCAAGGGGCCATTTTCCTTGCATGGGGTTTTATGCTTCTCAATTCTTTCCAGCAAGATCACCTAGCACTATCCTTTTCTTGGAGGGGAGGTTTTCCTACAAATTTTCTCTTCTTTTCAAAATCATTTTGTACATGGGTACCTAACATGGCTAAACATTTGTCGGGATTCATTCATCCATCTATCCTACCCACCTAAGCTACACTTATGGGGGGTGTTGGTGCATTATTTTATTTTGGTATTTAGTTTATTGTTTGATTGCATTATATGCACCTATGATAGTATAAGCTTGCTTAGGTAGATATCTACTTGGATAGATTGCATATGCATAATGTGGCTTATACTTCTTTGTTCAGTAGAGTTGTACTAAACCCATGACTACATCTCCTATTAACCCATATTAGTTGTGCATTTACATCTCTTAGTGGTGTATCTTATATATACCCACCTCTTCCTCTCATATGAGCAATCTCTAGTACATGATCTCATTGTACTGAACCCATCAAATAGAATAGAATTATTCTGTCATATTGATTTCTTTGTGCTTTCCTTTAGGCCTTCTTGATTTGGGGGACTATCTCCATAGGCAAATCTTACAACATGAAATAGTGGTAAAATATCCAAGCAATTGATGAAAAGAGAGTATCATAGTAACACAAAATGACTCAAAACAGAAAAGCATATGTCAAAAAAAAGTATGGTGACAATTAAAATAGGGACTAGAGAGAATATAATAATACATACAACATCAACTGGCGAGCCAATACAAACTGCAAAGAAGCCAGCCCCAAGTCCCGACAGCAAATGTGTAATAATATTATCAGAAAACCCTGGAAGCTTTAACAGAGTCTGCATAGCTTAAACAACACCATGCACAATTTGTGAGAATTTAAATTAAAAAGTTTGAAATGGAGAGATCCCAAAATTGAATATTGACTTCCAACAATCAGCCCTGTACCTGTTTTACTTGATCATAACTTGCCAGCTCAGCAGCATTAATTATGGCATTTCGTGCCACATTTGGCCCAAGTCCTGTCCACAAAGCAGCCACACCTTCCTGGAAATAATAGGATTTGTGAGAAAGGATGGCAAAGAAACTATTCTTATTAAACTTCACCCAAATATGTCCAAAATAAACTTACTTGTCTGACAATTGTTGCATATGCATTCATTGCTCCTGAATAACGTCTTGGCACACCAGGTGGTAACTTCCCTTCAGCCTGTAGTCGTACCTTCACAAGATCAGTGGGGCTGGCCACTGTGATTCCCACAGCCCCTGTTTAACAGTCCAATGAAGGTTAACCAAAGGCCTCAAAACATAAAGCTGTTGAAGCAATCCTATTTGTCAAAGAACATATCACAGACATCACAATTTGAAGTTTAGTTCCTATAGAAAATAACAGATTAAGAAAATTGGCACTTAATTGAAGCCTGTAGAGAAGAAATGGTGTTTACTGAGATAGATAAAAGTCATAACTAGTTCACGCATTAAATTAAGCTTGTGCCAAACAAAAGTAATTTGACCAAATACACATTATTGAAATCCTTCCATTAGAACTTCTTCCATTCCTTGTTCTTTCTACAATCAAACTAGAGCAGAAAAATAATTTTATGTGGAAAATTTTATGGTGTGTCTGATCCCAACCAAACAAAATCTTGTATGTTAATTCATAGTGAATAATTCAACATTAATTTAGGAGGGCAACTAAGAAAAATAAAGCAACTGACCAACTGGGAATGCTTAATGTTTGAAATATACTGCTCTACAACAAACGTGCTTTCCAACATTCCAATGATTGCATGAATGCCTATATAAGGGTGCTACAAAACTCTTAAATCTGAGAGGTCAATAGATCTTTGCCATGTGGAAAATACGTTGTGTGATTGGAGGAACATGCTAAATGTAAAGAAAATATGTAGAATTGTTATGCTATGCTAGATGACCACTTTTTCAAATTTCTCCTACTTCAAGTCACACTTGGAAATGATCATAATAACACTATTCCCAAGGTTCTCAAGGGTCTGTTGATCCAATTTCCACCCATAGGGGCATCAAATTTGATGACTACCTGAATTTGGGAAGATTTACAGATATAATCATCATATCGCTAATTTTTTATCATTTATAAGATCAGGTCCCTTTAGAAAAACCTTGGGAACCCTTAAATAAGTTCAATTTGCCTCAAGTAAGGATTTACTTCCACTAAGGAGAACAGAAGGAACCGCTTGGATTCTTATGCTTTAACAAAGGACACCAGATAGACAAGCAATTCAAATGAGAACCAGAGAGGAATGTTGTATGGAGCAGGAATGGGTAACATTAGTAGGCATATGGTGTTTTTTTCAGCTCATGGACATAAAGCTTCCAAAAGTTCTCAAATCCAGTCAATGATTCCTCGATTAGGAAACAGCAACCCGAAACCCAAAATCTCAACCAAAACCCTTAGCATCTTTCACTTCCAAATACTGCTTGTTTAGTTTTCTTGTGAGGGTATTATTAGTTACAACCAACTACTTCATCTGCATTACTGAGGCATGTGACTTAGACATTAGTCTTAGATTTCTAATGATCATTCATGTCCTCTTGTGATTCAGGTGGATTCTCCAAGTGTAACTCCAATGACACTGCCAAGTCCATTCTAATGGGTGTGTTAAATCCAACTCATATTGTACGGTCTGCACTCTGCAGTACTGCAGAACACTCTCTCAAGATTTATGGCATCACCAAGATCAACAGTCCATCTTGACCAAATGTTGCACACATGCTTCTAATGGCCTGAGACAATCTAGGCAGACCAGTTGTGACACCCCAAACCTTATATGGCCTTTATCATCATTTCTTTTCAAGGTTCAAAACACCTACAAAACAAACTGCTAAGGTCTACTTATTGGTGTGAACAAGGTACATTACCTAACTAGTTCCCATCTAGGTCCTATTCACATTTAGTTAGTTAAGTTTACTTAGGACACTTTTAGGTTATTTAATTTTTGTATCTTGTGTCAATGATTGTGACACTCGTCATAATCCTATGTTGTCATATCTTTCACCCTGCATATATAAGCAAAACTCCTCTTGTACATTATGTATCCTATCTTATTTCATTGTATAATCTAGCATTCATTCCTTGTTACTCTCTTGTGGAACGTTGTTTTTGGTTTTGCAGGTGATCCTGGCTGCTTGTGATCCTGGCTGCTTGAGTTTGTTGTGTGGCTCTTACACAAGTCACAACATGTGATACCTATTGTCGCTTGGATTTGCAACTTTGTTGAACCTAAGATTCAACAATCTAAGGATACAATGGGAATGATCTCAAGATGTGGCACCTTGTTGTTGAGATCAAACCAACAAAGAAGGTTGGTTCATTTCTAATCCTAGATTCAATGTGTTGATCCAACCCAGCACAGATTAAACTAAAATTTAACCCTATTATAATGACTTGCAAAGGAAAAGGGAGAGGGAAAATGCAAAAAAGGAAGGGTGGTGATGCACCAAGACATAGTTGAGTTTCCTCCTTGCTCACAACAGCACAAAAAACCAATAAAACTACCAAAACTCACACAGGTCTCAATTTTGCAGCTCTTACAAGTGTGTATGAGTTGATAAAAATTTAGAATGATATATTACTGAATAATGAGATAGATCTTATTAACAGAAGAGCCTTGCTCTTATAGAACTTACAAACCCTAGAAATTAGGGCGAAGCATTAGTTAACTGAACAATAGACAAACAGTTAACTGAAGCAAACTAAAGCTTAAAAAGCGGAAAGATGCTAAAAATATACTAAGTTAACTACAAGTTAACTTACGACTAACTAAAGACTAAATAAAGCTAAGATGACTATTAATATTACATTTAATATTTTAATACCCTCCCTTAATGGTCATCGTACAAACAAAAAACTAAGTCTACCCATATTGTGTTGGTCATCAAAATGCATAGTGTGCAGACTCCTGCTCAGTCTGCTCCGCTACATGAGCACTTTGCTGAGATGCTTCCTGGTTGGACTTCTCATCAGCCAACCGCTTTCTGCAATACCTTTGTATATGACCAATCTTCCCACAGTAATGGCAAGTAAAAGACTTCTTGGAGCCCTCCTCCGAATCGCCCTGTCCTTTCTACTGAGTGGACTTGCCTTTGCCAACGTCCTTGGCAGTAAATGCTTGTTCAACACTAGGAGACTTACTACTGCTCCCAAACTACTTCCTCCACCAATCCTGTTGCAAAAGCTTGTTGCACGGCCCATCAAACTTCAAGTCAACATTGGTGGATGTAATGTTAAGCGTTTCGATGAAGTGCTCGTAGGAACATGGAAAACTCTTCAAATTGATCACCACCACATCCTCCTCTTCCATCTTACGACCAATGGCCTCCAATTGATTGCGAATATTTTTTATTTTCATCAAGTGCTCCTACAAAGACACTTGGTCATCCATCATAATAGAAAAGAGCATATTATTCAGAAAGAAACCCCTTCCCTTGTCTGAGGTCTCATGAAGATCTTTCAGATGCTTCCAAATCTCCGCAGCGGATTTACCAGATGGTATTTCTGGTAACATCTCATCGGTAATAGATAATTTAAGAAGCATGACTGCCTCCCTTTTACTTCCATCATACTTGTCCTAATCCTTCCTAGCAACAGTGGGATGAACTTCTATACCAAGAACAAGCAAATCCAAACACCGATACTCAAAGATGGTAAGCATTCTCTGCTTCCACGTGTTGTAATTCTTTCCATTGAACCTCTGCGAACTTTCCACCATAATATTGGACAAAGACGCCATCCCTCATGTTTTCCAAAGCACAAAAAACGAGGTAACTTTGTGATCAGCTAGCAAAACACTGGACAATTAGCTGGCACAACTCCTAATTTTTCAAAATTGTCTTAAAAAGAGGCTCAAAAACTGTAAGATTTTGTTTTTAGAAAAACCCTCAAAAACTGTGTAAATTTTTTAAGAAAAATTTCGAAAACTCTATACAAAAAAATTATTTTTCCCAAAATTTCTATCAAAACTGGCTTAAAAAGTAATAACCCTCAAGCTGCCATTAAATATTAGAACCCAGCACAAATTTCAGTCATTCAGAAAAGAGAACACAAAAACCCAGAAGAAAAAACCATCTTCAAACAGATCAAAACCCTAGCAGCTGCAAAAAAAAAAAAATCACAGGGATTTTATTTCAACCAGAAACCCTAGGCGGCACCAACAAATCACAAAGGTTTTAATCAGTAACCCTAGCCGCTATAGAAACAACCCCAACACAAAAAAAAGGGGCAAAGGCCGCCGTTCTCAGAGAAATCCTGCTACAAACACCCGTCACTGCAAACACATGCCACAAATAGGCGTCAGCATGCAGGCAAACTAGTCGCAAAAATGAGAAATACACCGTCGAGGGAAGAACTCAAGCGTCAGGATCAAATCGCGAGCTTGAAACATGTAGGAAGAAGACACAATGCAAAATAAAAAGCCCTTGTCATGCGGCCATCGCAGAGAATAAACACTGGCTAATGGTCACGATGCGGGCGGAAAATCTTCCAATCGCACGTGAAAAGAATTTTGTCCTGGGCAAAAAACTAGGTCAAACAAGGTCGTAAAACCTTGTGACGCCACGTGCACAGAAGAATAGACAAAACGCAAGGAATAATGTCCTGTTACAGAGATTACAGAAGCCAACACAATCGTGGACACAAACTGAAGTCGACGCCACGAAAGAAAACGTTTTGGGTTGCAGAGACCTCGCAAGCAGATCACAAACACACAGGCACAAACAGAGATAATCCAAACAGAGGTCACATGATGACGGAGCCCTCGTCACACGCACAACAAACAAAAGACGTAATCTCAGGAAAAACAAACACCTAATGTGGGCACAAACCAGAGACGAAACAGAACGCCTTCCATTTTTCCAGGAAATCTGCTTAAAATAAAATTCTTTGAATTTTTATCAAAAAAAAAGCTAACCAGGCTCGAACATGAGCTCTAATACCATGTTGATAAAATTTCATAATGATATATTACTGAATAATGAGATAGATCTTATTAATAGAAGAGCCTTGCTCTTATAGAACTTACAAACCCTAGAAATTAGGGAGAAGCATTAGTTAACTAAACAATAGACAAACAGTTAACTGAAGCAAACTAAAGCTTAAAAAGCGGAAAGATGCTAAAAGCAGACTAAGTTAACTACAAGTTAACTTACAACTAACTAAAGACTAAATAAAGCTAAGATGACCATTAATATTACATTTAATATTTTAATAGTATGGTCACAGTTTAGCAATCACTAAGAGGGAGTAGAGAATCCACATATAGTTCTTGCAAACAAATAGTACACGACATACATCTCTCAAAAGCAACAAGATCATTCATGCATTGAGATAAGAACATTAAGAAACATTGCAAGGGAAGCAAATCATCCACAAACTAGGTTGAAAATGAGATATACACAACATACAAGGATAAAGAAGAGGTGAAACAACAATTTTCATTAATTCTAAGGCATTGAGCCAATTTACGATATCAAAAAACTATAAGAGGACTCTTCTTCTATCTTGTAGTTTGAAACTGAGGAGGAACCCCTTTTTTTCGAATTACAACTCTTGGATCCTTAAAACCCACAGAGGAGAACGCCAAAGCAGCAATAGATTTCACAGTGTGCTACAGAGAGTGTGCCCATGCCCTCGCCATCATTCCCACCAATGCACCCACTTCATATTTGTCATAATGAAAGTGCATAATTTTCTGGCAGAAAAGTGTAATGTCTACCGTTTATGGGGCAACAGCATTCCTCATCTTAACATATGTAAACTGATTAAGAGCATTGCATTTCATTATTTTGTATGAATTTTGTCCCTTCTACATTTTAATTTAATATATCAACCTATTCAAGTTATCTACTTTATTGAAAGGATAATCTCAGACCCTACTCATGAGGCTTATAAAGAAAAAACACCACTTCAAGTTATTTGATTTATCAGAAAAACTGGCACTTTTTTCATGAGGTTTACAAAGAAAAAACATCACTCCAGGCTATTCAATTTATCAGAAATGGGTAAGAGTACAAGAGTAGCAACACCAAGTGAAATATCATAATGGTTATAACCATCCCAATGTGATACGATCAAGGATCGAGAGCCTGTACACAGGCAACCAATCCAAGCATCTCTTCACAAAATTATCTACTCACAAGAACAACAAGATCCAATTCACATAAACAACAAGGAATAACAACACTCAGAAAATTCTATTTAGAAATTGATTTATACTTGCATTCTGAATTAGAATTCAGTTTTATACTTGCCTACAGGCACGCAGGCCAGGCTAGGCAACACACTTTCATTCAAAAAAGAAATATTCAGCACCCTGACTGATTATGGCAGTCCCATTAGGGAGTTTATGTATTACGTATATTTAAGTGTGTACTTTGCGACTTATGTGTATACTCTGTAACCCACATGTATTCCAGCATATACTACGTGTATTTATGTACATGCTTTAAGTATATCAATGTATTTGTTTCATTCCAGATGTGCCTTCAACAAAGGTTAATCCGTGGGTGTTTATGATTACTACATAGTATAAGAACTGTGTCTATCAAAATACCTCTTGAGTTGGGAGGTACTAACAAATTAACTTATCCAAATGCAATAATCAAGAGCTGTGACTATTTGTGACTCCCTCAAATTTGCGATACAAAAGGGGAGCATTTCAACGGGAGAATCCAATTAAGACATGAAACTTAGTTAACCTCGCAAGAGACTTAAATCAGGCTCTCAAAGAATAGGGAGAAGGTGCGAAAAGATGTGACTCCTAATGTGAAAAGATGTTTGGAATTGTGATTGCTTGAGGACAAGCAATCTTGGGCGGGGAGGACTGTAATGTCCCCGAAATTGTAAAACTAAATCTGAGATATCGAAATACAAATAACCAAACCAAATAAATATCAAAATATGAATATAAGTATTTGCAATTTAAACATCATTATTATAATTATAATTATAAATACAAATAATCACCATTTAAATATTAGAATCCTAAATACTATTTGTAAATACTGACAACTTAAATATCATTTAATAATATATAAATATATTACAACTTACTATTGATAATTTAAAAGAAACTAATACTAATGTTTCATAGACTAAACAACAAAAGATATCATTATAATTATAATTATCATTAATAATATTTGATTAAAATCATATTGTAAATGTCATGAAATAGACTAACAGATATTATAATCTGATCATAATAATAATATGTGAAATTTATAAATATTATACAAATCGATTCAGGAGATAGATGATTATCATAACCCTTAATATCATTCAAACAGATAATAAATAATAATAAGAATGCTTTGATCACTAAAAGTAACAAATCTCAGCATAAATCGATAATTCCCAGCAAGCAATAAAATATTAATAAACAAACATAAAAAGGCATCAACTAAGGAATGAATGGAAGTGACGGGATGGTTGAAGGGATGAAGTGACTATAGGAAGAGTCACGTCTAAAGGAGACCATACAAAAAGGCAATGATCGAGCAAGGAGAGATCATCGTAGGAGGAATAAAAGAATATACAAACAGATTCTGATCGGATGGGGAATAGAAAGAAAGAAAAGAGAGAAGTCAAATAAGACAGAATTTGTCTTATTTGAAAGGTAAGATACTTTGTCTTATGTGTAAATGCAGCGATTCCTACAAAGGAGGGAATGGCAGAGATAATGGAAGGAACCAGTGTACCACGGGGACGCGTTTCCCCCAAAAAATGACCCGTTTCGGAAACGGGGACGTCCCGGGGACGGGGGGACGGGTACTTGGCGTCCCCCGCCGTCCCGCCACCGCCACCAGAGCTCCGCCGGAGACGGGGAAACGTTTCCGCGTCTCCCAAGGAGACGGGGAGACGGGGAGACGTCTCCAAGTTTCCTTAGGAGACGTCTCCAAGTCTCCAAGTCTCCTTGGGAGACGCCCAGGAGTTTCCTGGGAGACTAGGAGACGCCCAGGAGTTTCTTGGGAGACGCCCAGGAGTTTCCTGGGAGACTAGGAGATGTGTTCCATGAAGGTTTGTCTGGCTTTGATGGTCTTAATTTGGGTTTTATTGTTAATGCAAAATGATGTACACCATGAAGGTTTGTGTGGTTTTGGAGGTCTTAATTTGGGCTTGGCGGCGGGGCTCCGCCCCTCGACCCCGCCCTATGTCTGGGAGGAGCGCGCCCGGGACTGCCCTCAACCCCCAGGGGCCGCCGCTGGGGCCTGCAAGGGGGTTGCCCCTTGACCCCCTGGGGGCGACCCCACAGACCCCTCAGGGGACGCCCCGCCCCCCGACTGGGGGCGTTGCCCCCACCCCCACAAGGGGCACTGCCCCTTGACCCCACTAAGGGCGCTAACCCTCAAACCCATTAGGGGCATTGCCCACAAACTCCCATTGAATTCATTTGATTTTCTAGGTACTCTCCACTAGTTACCTTCAATTTTACAAAAACAATTTCATTTGTCAAATTTTATTTAGCAATTAGCATTCAAGATATCTTCGTATTTAGATTTAGTATTTCAAATTTTGCTATGTTATAATTTTACTAATTAGTAATTTGAGTAATTTCCTATAGTTTCATTTGAAATGTAATTCTTATAATGTTATACTATTATACATCCTTTCAAAACTAGTTTTTCAAGTACTATAAGTATATTTATAACTATATCAGCACCACCACCCCACCACCCCGCCGCCGCCGTCCCCCCGCCGTCTCCCCGCCGTCCCCAAACTTAGGCCCTTTGTCCCCCCGTCTCCGAAACGCGTTTCCCCGTCCCCCCGTTTCCCCGTCCCCCAGGCCCGTGGAACACTGGAAGGAACAGAAAATAACAAAAGGAGTTAGAAATCTGAGTACAAACAGCAAGGAATGAAAGGAAGGTAATTAAGGAAGAAAGGAATCAGAAATCTGGTAAGGCATCATAAAATATATTGTCATGTAAGTTTAATATTATAAATATATATATACTAAGTTACCTATTCGCCACTTGTAGCCTCTAGATACGATTCGATTTGTACCAGATTCGCAATTCAGGTACAGTACAATACAAATTCGGGCAGGATTCGAAATTTGCTCTGTGGATTCGCCTTGGATTCAATTCGCCACTGCAGATTTGACCAGAATACGCCATGAAGAATCCGTGATGAATCCGCGACAAATCCAAGCGTCAAAATGCCTAGGCAGCGGAAAAAGTTCGCTTTTTTGCATTTTTTAATTATTTTTTTGACCAACAATTGACTTAACAAAGCATAATCCATCATTGTGCAAGGCAGATTTAAGTTGGATGAGGCCTTTTTTTGTGTGCAAGGATGGTTTTCATTCCAAATATCTTTCCAAAGTCTGACCTAGTTACGTTTGTTTTTTTTCATGTCATTAGCCCCTGAGCAACATTGCCTCCCTTATTTGCTTGAATAGAGCTGCACCTTGCATGGCCAAGTTAGGTTACTGTATTGTATTGAATTCCCAAACATTAAGATATACTTTCATTGGATTCTTTAACTCCATGGTGTAGGTGGATCTGTATGCATCTTCCATGTCAATTTCATGACCAAAGCCTGATTGAATAAATGGAGATTTTTTGAAATTTAACCCTCATGCTTTTTGTGGCCATGTGATTTTGGACCACAGTAAAAAGCAAAATCTAATGTAGCATCTAATGATGCTGATTTGTTTGACGACCCATATGATTCAGATTGATCAATGATCAATAATGGCTGATTGCAAACACTTGACATTTTATGTTTGAACTTTAATTTATAATTTTATATCATGACATTAGAGTAATCACTAATATTTTAATATTTGACTTAGTGACTATGAAAGTGGTGATGTATTTTTGCTATGTTTTTAGACTATTAATATGGTGTAGTATTATGAACTTAATTACTGCTGCAAATATGTATATATTTCTGATTTTTATATGTTTTTTGTATTGCCGTACCCAAGTTTGCTATGTTTTTAGACTATTAATATGGTGTAGTATTATGAACTTAATTACTGCTGCAAATATGTATATATTTCTGATTTTTATATGTTTTTTGTATTGCCGTACCCAAGCCGTACCCAACCCCAAAATTTTTTTTGACCAAATCCTGTACTAGATTTGCGTACCCATAACCGAATCCAAAAACGAATCGGTAACTTAGTATATCTATATATATTATTTACATAATGATTATAAATATTTATTACAAATAATGATGTATACATATTTAAATAGAATATATATACGTATTTGTATAGAAATAATGATATATACATATTATATATAAATTGAAGTCAATTAGAAATGATGATATATATGTATTTATATGGAATACATTTATATATATTATTTATGATTGTGCAATAATGGTGCTTGCAATAATCATTAAGTCTTATAAGTATTAGGGGGGGAGAAAGAAAAAGAATAGACTCCAGCATCAGCCGAACAGAGGTATGCTTTGTGTGTTATTTTGTGAATACAATATAAAATTGAAAGATGAGCAAGTTATGTATTTAAGCATGGTACGCATCATAAGTCTGCAGAAGATTCAATACTTATTGATCATGATAACATGTGCATCTGTATTGTTGTACCCCAAATTAAAAATTTTGCTACACTTAGGCATTTTGCAGAAATGGTTAAAAGTCTTGTCAAATTTGTCAAAAAAAGTCAAAATTGGGGTTTGCATGTCTTGCATGAGGGTCAAAAAAACTCGAAATTTCCAAAATCTGGTATCTGGGTCTGCTCAGAGCAATCAAGTCTCCAAAACCCAGATCTCAGTTTTTCGACCCTAAATTTTAGGAAAATTTCTATTTTTAGAAACTTTCTAAAAATAGAACTTTTTTTCTAGGTTTTTTTGGGTTTCTTTTGAAATGGATGCTGGCAAAATTTTCTAAAAATAGAAAGTTTGGTTGTTAGGGTTCAAACTGATTTTGATTGGTCGAAAAAAAATTATCATCACGTTGGTGCAGTCAGAATCACAAAAAGATCAGTTTTGCCCTAGTGGGTCTATTCTGCTTTTTCAGAAGCTGTTCAGGAGTTCCGAGGCCATTAATGGAGGTCATTCAACTGCCAGGTGTCAGATTCAGAGTCTCAAACACTGCTAAGATCAAGAAGCTGCAAAAGATGATCGAGGAACGAAGAACGAAGAATGGAAGTTGGAGAATTGTGAAAATTACAAAATTTTGGCTAACACTAGAGAGTCCGAGTGCCCCAACTCAGTCAAGGCGCCTAGAGTCCCATGCCTTAGAAAAAATTTCATCCCCGATAGTCGAAGCAAAGGCAAGCACGACGAACGAAGGAGAAAGTTGAAAAATGCAAAATAAAAACTAAGTATGCCAGCCATGGGCGCCCCAGAAGGAGATAGGCACCCAGCTTTTCAAGAGATCAAATGAAAAAATTAGGACAATGTTGCTCGGAATCTTCTCAACTCCGCGATGCATCGACTAGCACAGTCATCCGATCAATCAGTCACCCAGAATTCGAGATCAAACAGAGAGGTCTCAGCCAAGAAGAAAAAAGCAAACCATGAAATCATCAAAAAAATGGCTACGTTTGGAGAACTTGGGCGCCCCAGAAGAAGATAGGCACCTAGGGTTTTGGAGGCCTAAATTGTAATGACCCCTTTCTAGTGGAGGCACTTAAACTTGAATCTTGCACTCAAAGTGTTTCTCAAAGAGACATTAGAAGCGTTAAAGATCAATAAGTTTCAGTGATAATATCTAATAAGATCAAGGATGATACAAATATTTCGTTCTTGTCAAAGGTTTCCTCATTTCTCCCTTATCACTCCTATGAATGATTATTTCTATATTATATTTCATAAGTACATTAGGGTAGATGTTAAACATTTCTCAAGATCCCATGGATGGAATTCTATTATACCATTAATCACCATAGTGAATGAATAGAGTCATTATTACTTATAAGGCTCAATAATTGCTACAAGCATCATTATTGGGTAGTCAGGAATAATACATTATATATATATATATATATATATATATATATATATATATATATATATTATCTTGTATATATTGTATTCGTCTGCCATTTATGATGAATAGAGTTATACATGTATCAAATCGTAATGTCGTCATATGGTGTTCTTGTTCTTATATAATTGGTCATTATTGTTATGGGGCAAATTCTGGGACTGCACTTACGACTAGAATCAATTACTAATTGTATGGTTCGATTTGTGAATTCAAGTAGATGGATCTCATATTAACTATGAAACAATTAGCATGATATGCATATCTTACCTATAATAGTATGATATGCATGTCTGGCTTACTATAATAATAATTATCATACTATACTAATCATGATCTACATATTGAGATGCATACTAGTCTAACTCTGATCTACCCCTTATTATATTAATCCATATTATAATGGAACCCATACATTTATACTTGCAGATAATAACCATGATAAGCTTAATACAGAAATAATTAATTTAGATCATAAAATAAATATATATTATATATGTCTGCATGTATAATTGCATACCCTAGTTATGTACCACAAAGTAACAATTATAAACATTAAACATACAGCAGCGTACCATAATTATAATGAACTTACCACTGTTTTATTCCTTGGGATCAGTTTTCAAAGAATCTTCTATTGTTGTGATTCCTTCTACTAGAATATATTCTTCCTCTTCTCTTCGATGCCCCTCTCCTTCTTTCCTATCCTCCATTTTATATCTTCTCACTTTGGGAAGAGACACGATTCATTGAGGAGGACTGTGTCTTTTGGCACCCGTGACTTTTCTCAATCGCTACCTTCCCAGCAGTGATATCCTCTCATAAGAATAACGTTGCCTACGATGCAATTGTTTGAAATGTTTTTTGAATATATTTTATTATTATTATTTATATATTTTACATGTTATTTCAATATATTTATATATTTATATGCCATTCAATTTTTATACATATTTGTATTTACAATATATTTATATTTAGATTCATAAGTATAATATTACCTTGATTATTATGATGACAAGGAATTTGCTAAAATATATTCATTAGTTTATATATTTTAGTATTTGTAATATTATATTATAATGATTGTGAATATAATAATATTAAATTATTAATATGTGTATATTTTTAATATGTATTCCAATCCATGGTAATCATGATTTAGGTGATGGTTAGATTATTATTATATTTATAATTATAATATTATCAATGATAATTATAATTATATTTAAATCGTAATTACTCCTATTTGGATTTTGACATTTATTTTTATTTGTCTTTAGACACTTTATAGCTTAGTGTTACAATTTCGGGGAACATGACACAAATCCAGCAGTTAAGGTTTGCAAATATGCTCAATCTCTTCAGAATTCTGCCAGTTTCACAATGAATATCTCGGCATAATCATCGGATTCGTCAACTGTCAGCAAAATCAAGATGAACATAAGGCATAACATGAGGTCTCAAGCTTCAAAGTTGAAAACTGAAGAAAAATGACTAAGTATGGAGGATCTTGGGTGCCCCAGAAGGAGATAGGTGCCCAAGCTTTTGGGGCATCAAATGGACAAATTTGCAATTGCAGTCCCCAGCAAGACTTCCCCAGTCTTGATTAGGCTTTCCAACACAATCATCAATAAGTCCATCAAAGTTGACAAGCATCAGATATCACCAACTAATCGGAGGGGTAAAACCACGGAAAATATCAAAGTCAAAAGCAAGGTGAAAATCACAGAAAATAAACTAACTCTGAAGGAGTTGGGCACCTCAAGTAGCCAGAGGTGCCCAAGCTTTTGAGGCCCCAAATTTAGTTTTCAGAGGATGCAGCCTCCAGAGAACCCCCTTTAGAATTCGCCAAGCTATCCAACGAGCCCAGCTAGCAGTTTGTCAAACTACCAAATCATCCAAAATTGCAAAATCATCAGAAAGCAAGTGTAAAAATTGAAAATCGAAGAAAAAGACTAAGTCTGGAAGCCATGGGCGCCCTAGGAGGAGACAGGCGCCCAGACTTTTGAGGCTCTGAAATCAGTTTTTAGAAGAGATCATCTCTAGAAGACCCTCCTTAGAATTCATCAAGCTATTCAACAAATCTGATAGTCAGTCAATTAGGTCAATCTAGCTCCTAGAATCGAGAATCCATCAGAAGATCAAGAAAACATGAAGAGATGAAAAATGTGAAGAAATGGCTAACACTGGTAATGATGGGTGCCCTAGGAGGAGATAGGCGCCCGTGATTTTGAAGGTCAAGATGGAGTTTTTGTCAAAAGTTGCCTCCAAACAAACTTCGTCAGATTTGCTCAGGCTCCACGATGGATCATACTGCCAAATCACAAGATTCACCGAGCACCTGAAATCGAGTTCAAACCAAGGTAAAATCAAGCAAAAAATTGAAAATGGTGAAAAAATGGTTAAGTCTGGAGAGGAAAAGTGCCCCAGAAGGAGATTGGCGCCCAAGGCTCAATGCCTTAGTCAATTTTTCCAAGTTTTATCTTTCAACATCAAAAAGTGTCCAAGTTCGATGCACCTGCTAAGGATTAGCTTCAAGAAGTTTTAAAGCAAAAGGAAAGCAGATTTTCTCAACCCCAACTTATTTAAGAGAGCTTTTGTCTTTCATTATTCATTTTTGCAGGTTGGCGTCTAGAGCAAGAAGATTTTCCCTTTTCTCTCAACGAAGGTTTGAAGACCCAAATGACATGCTTTTTCCATGTTCTTTGTGGTTCCAAGATCAGTAAGCAAGGAGGAATGCTTTTTCAGGCTCCAAACTTCTAGGGCATTGCTTTTTCAAAACAGCCACTCAACTTTTTTCGTCCCTGATCACATGGGTCTCTCTGTTTTTTCATCCTCTTGAACATTGGGAAACTTTCCCCTCTTCTAGAAACTGCTTTTTGGCTGCTTTTTCAAGAGGAATTTAGCTTTTTCAGTTTTTGAGCATCCGGATTCTTCAGAACGTGATTTTCTACAAAACCTAGGTCCTAGTTTTTTTTTAAGAACTTGTTTTTTCAAGGCAGATCAGCATTCTATTTTCAGCAGCACTCTCCACTTGAAATCAAGAAACAAATCAACTTTTTGGCAGATGTGATCAAGATTTAAAACAGCAATCATCTAGAAGCTTTCTTCCAGCTTTCTTTCTATTCTTGTCTCAATTCTTATCCACTCTTTGAAGAAGAGAAAGAAAACAAGTTGTAATAGTTGGCTTTCCCTGTTTTTATGCTGTCATAGGTGGTTAGATGTTTATCTTGTTTAGCTTTAGAAATAAAGCCTACATGTTGGCAAGTCTTAGTTGTAAATGCAAGGAGATTTTAGGGTTCCCTACTCCTCTACTTGTGTATAAATAAAGGCAGCCTTGCCCATTATTTTCTTAACAGTTATTGTGATAGCAAATTGCAAGCCTGTAATGTTGCAAGTTGTTATTCAGTGTCAATTCACTTTGTGTAAGAGCAAGTTTGCAAGCCTCTTTAGCTGCAAGTTATTGTTCAGTTCTTGTGTCTTGTGTCAATGTATTTTGGTTGATCGCTAAACTGTAAACCTATTTTGCTACAATCCTACTGTCCTAGAAGTGTAATCTTTTGTTCTTGAAATTTGAGAAATAAAGTCTTGTGCCCACTTTGCCCTGATATAATGTCTCAAATTTCCGTTTCATGTGTTATGCTTATATGATCTTTATTTCAACTTGCATTGAAAGTAAGTAGACGTGCGTTGGGAGAAAAGTTCATTTAAGTATTTATGTCAGAGAATCCTTCCTGATCCATTTCTAACTCTCTTGCTCTGCATTTACTTGAGAAGTTAGAAACGTCATTAGAGTAGGTTTAGTTGTAGTTGAACTTCTAAAACAAAAAATCTCAACTACGGTGCTTGAGTTTTATAACCTTGTGCTCTTAGCTGAACAAAAAGATAGGCAAATTAATTTAGTTTACTTTCTTTTAAGCAACATCAGCAAAGAAGGAGCTTCCCCTCCTAATTTGAAGAGCAGTTTATCTGTGCATAGTTGTTTGTTTCTAATCCACATTCCAGAGGTGCGAATTAAAACGCCAACATGTATAAATCTGAGTTGTCAATCTTGTTCAATATAAGTGATGGATCTGTTCATTGATTTAATATGTAAATCTATGTGTCTACACTATGGATAATATTCATATGGTCTAATTGTAAACAATTAGCCATGATAGGGGAGATTGAGGGCCTACTAAAGGGGAAACAGCATGTGAGTCACCCTCTAAGTACACCACCCATTTGGATGGCAAGGGCCACATGGGCCAAGAGAGGTGTATTGGTCTTGGGCTTGGAGGAAATGACTATCCAGGACACCCTGTTTTAGCTGCACCCTTAACCTCTCAATATGATTGAGCAATGATGGTTATGGTATAGAGGAACGGTAGTAGAACACTAGGCACACCACCCCATATGGATGGCAAGGGCCACATGGGGCCAAGAGGGACGTACTGCTCTTGGGCCCAGGGTTTCTTGGGCACCCTATCAGACTATCATACTCAAGGAAGAATGAATTAGGAAAATCCAAAGAAGATTCAATATGCTTTTAAAATGATGTCTTATTTTATAAATGTCTACTAACATATTTGCAAGTCAACAGGTAGTTGTATCCCTAACCATGTTCTCATTGATTTCCTTGCATGCTAATTAATATTGTCTTGTAAATATTCTCTAACTCTGTTTTGCAGGAACCTACCCGTTCTATAAACATCCACAAAACCAAGGTAATCACTTGGAATTGATAAATTTGGGCAGATTTAGGGTTATCCCAAAAAGGGGACATTACATGAGGGGATGATTTCTACTTCTCCTTATATGCCCTCTTCTTCTGCCAACACTTCCTGCCTGCTAAGTATAATTTTCTGTTTTGTTTATACAATGCCTAGCAGAGGTAACCACTTTGCAATTAAGGTTTAACTCTTAATATGAAACCGCTTAAAAAGAAATATCATTACAACCTTAGATTTGCTTATAATGGAGGCTAAGGTTGTAAAGACATAGACAAAATCATTCATCCTTGCACCCACAATCTATTGTGCCATACTCCAATGCACTCACTTCTTGAAGCGTTACATAGTTGGCTCGAGACATATGGCAATCCTCTAAAGATTAGGAACCTTAGCACCAAACCTCTCCCACCATGCATCTAAAATGAAAAATACATAAAAGTGAACTCAATCTCATTGTTCAACTTCAACATTAACATAATAAATAAATATTTTAAACTTAAAGTATGCCTTTAGTAAACTTTTACCTAGCTATAATGTCATTTGAGTTCCCTTACATATATCTCGCACAAATAAGTCCCTTAGTGCAAGTCTAAAGATCTTGATCATAAAGAAATCCTTGTTCCAAGCTAAGGATCATGTATGATCCACTCTAAGATCATGTAGATACTCCATGAATTAGGCTTCCCTTTCTCTTGTCTAAATTATGATCCTTGCATGGAATCAATTTGTGAAATGGAACTATGCTTGATTGCATTGTGTGTCTAAGGTCAATCATGTATGCCATGCTTATGTTTGCAACCATGTGTTCGTCTTTTAGCATAGTGAGGAGGGCCTTGGGGTCCCACATGGTTGGGTAGTGTTGGTCACCATTGGGATACATTATGGGATTGTGGTGGCACATCTTCAAGAGCGTGTAGAGATTTCATCTCTCCTCAATTGTTATACCTGAAATTATTGTAATTTGCCATATTTGTGAAAGTTGTAATATATGGTTACAGTTGGCTTTATTAAGGCATAGACAAGTGGTAATTGTATGTCCCTTATCTTTGTATTGGAATGAGATCCATTCATGTTTGGGATGTGATCTCTTTTTTGTAACAGTGTAAGAATTGTGATTTATGTTGAAACCAAATCTTCTTTTGAAATGAAATATCATGATTGTATGCATATCATAATAAGTACTTGTGAAGGAAAAGTGATGGATTAATCATGTTATGTTGCATTTTAGATGTTGTGAATGTAGGGAAATCAATAATATTTAGTTTGTATCCTCAATGCTTGAATTTGGAAGTTGCACATAATTGCATGTTCCATTGTTGCATTTTGAGTTGATGAATACTTGCATGTGAATAGTGCATTTTGGTAAAAGGAACATTGGTGTACTACGAGTTTTAAAGATATCATAATGTGGCTTACACTCCTTTAAGTTGGTTGTTTCACACAATTCTTTAGCAGCTCACAAATCAAGAAATTTATGTCATATCTTGCATAGGTTGCTTTAGGCTTGCCTAGGCCCAATCCTTCACTTGTTCTAGGGATTTATGACTCATTCATGGCTTGTTTGTGAGCATGTTTAAGTGTTGTGAATCCATTCTCAGATGCTTGAATGCATAGGGGACAAACTTTAGTATAGGCTTTAGTTCTTTCCTATGCTCCACAAGGTTTCAGGGACGGGGACGGTAGGGTACGACAGGACAAGTTTTCGGTATGAGGGTACTTTTGGGCCATTTTTTAGGGGACGGCTGATAAAAAAATAGGCAAATTTTTAAAAATATAGAGAAATTTCAAATGTTCATAGCATAACATTGATAAAGCATTCATCATAGACATTGTATAAGCTTAATACATATCATTAGACTTGAATTGAGATTTCACATGAGAATAGACAAACAAATTAACAAAATTCAAATGCTTTTCATTATCAATGTGCATACATACCATATAAGAGTCTGATAAATATAACAAAAATGCCCAAAGGCTCCAAGTTTCAACTATGAAATAACATAAACATAAAACTAAGAAAATATATGGCTGTCCCTAATCAGCTGATGGTAGGTCTAAATTAGCATTGCCATTGAAGCTCGAGTCTTAGTCACTGTTAGTGTTAGTGCCAATAGAAGGGGCTGCCTCAACCAATGGAACCCCAACCAATCCCTTCTGTGCATCCTCCTCAATCCACATAGCATCTTCGGGATTAACATCTCAACATACGGTTGGAGTCTGACAATACTCAGTAGACCGGCAATCCTGTAGCCGCAAAGCACTATGTACAGCCACCAACTTCTCCAATCATCTAGAGGTAAGGTTGTTCCTCTTGACTAATTGGATGAAGCTATATGTTGACAAATTCCTCTCTACAGCACAAGAACTGGCAACCTGTGAAAGAAGTCGAATGGCAAGTACTCTCAATTCCAATGCATCCTTACCATGCCACGTCCACCATCCAATAGGGTCGGTTTGAGCCAATGTAGCTCTATTCGTCCTCGCCTCTAGTTTGTCGAAGGTTGGACCACGAAGATTGTTAAATGCAAGTCACTATGTGCAAAGTATATTAGATTCCTCTAAAGAATACATTTTTGTATGGGCCCTCATGAAGCCTTCTTTCATCTCTTCATCATGAGATGGTGCAACTCTCCCAGGGCTCAGTGCATACCATTTGGGATTGAGAGCATAGGCTGCCATATGAAGTGGGGTATTCATAATATCCCATCGTCGGGTCACAATGGGCCTAAGATGCTCCTCATAAAATCCCAAAGTAGGGTCCCTGCTATGAATTGCTTGCTTGATTTGTCCAAGCATGCTATCAAAGGTCTCATAAATCTCTCCAAGGCTAGGAGAGTCAATATCAACATATCTAATCACTTGCACAATAGGTTGGATGAAGGAGCAAACATATTTGCAAGTGCAAACAAGTTACAAAAATTAAAATCATCAAAAAGAATGGATATGTTTCACAAGTTACAAACTCTGAATTAAATTAACATTTTAAGATTAAGAATTAAATAAAAAAATCAGCAATGCCAATTTTCTTACCTCATTGTGGACCACTAGTCATCATCAAGGATTTTTGTTTCACACTTCTTCCCTCTGATGTGCTTGACTCATGCCTTCTACCCCACTTTGTATTGACCACCATTAATTGTAGAGCCTCTTGGACCTCAACCATCCTCTCTAATAAAATAAAGTAGTTGGCATATCTAGTCTCCACGAGCTTGAGGAATTCCTTCCTCAAAAATGTTCAAAATAAAGCAAGTGAAGTGTGATGGTTGCAAATGAACATTTGCACATCTCTAGCCTCTGACACCACTTCCTTCACCCAATCTATCTTCCCAATGTCCTTCAAAGTATTGTTCAATGCATGCACACAACAAGGGGTCCAAAAAATGTGCTTATAAGCACTCTCCACCATCAATCCAGCTAATTTACGCACACACGGGTTGAAATGGCCACTACCTACACAACATTAGAGGCTCCAACCTCCTCAATGGCATCTCTCAAAATCTGAAATTGGAAGGTTGCATCCTTCCTTTTCCCCAAACAATCTATAGCTCTAAGAAAATAAGAGCCTATTGAACTAGTGACAATAATATTGATGAGTGGCCTATGTTTGATAACTATCCACCCACCCATGATTATGGAGCAGCCATCTCTCATCCATGTTAGTCTCGTATCCTCCATCAAAATACTCACCTTGGAGTACTCTCTATCAAGAAGGGTGGTGCGTAGCGTAGTTTCTCTAGGTGGAACATATGAGGGACCAACAACTATAATATCTTTGCACATTTTTTTAAAATATGGCGAACGTGAGACATGAAATGGTATGGCATTAGCATAAAAAAACTTAGCAATAAAGGAATCAGCCCCATCTCATACTATAACATTAAACATATCAGCAACATTCATACTTCTCTTCTTTCCCCTAGTAGAACCCTCTCCCACATGAGAAGCAACATCAACTGATCCTGTAGGCATTGCCACACTAGGCTGCAAACTCTCCATTAGAACCCCTTTACCTAATGCCTCCCCCTCCATATGCAATCTAGTTGCCTCAATTTTTTCAGCTTGGGTTATATTTCTACAACCTTTCACCCCTTGACCACCTATCCACAAAAGATGGCAATAAACTCTCATATAGCTGCCCCTATATTGTTTCCCACACAAATGACACTCCCATACTCTATTACCCCCGAATTTTTTTTCTTATCTTTATCAACTCTTGTTGCAAATTGTAATAGAGGCTTTTTGGGGTTAAATGGGCCTTTTGCATAGGTTTTAAGGAGTTGGGATGGACAATCAAATGGGTTTGAACTTACTGACCCTGCTCCACTCCCACTCTCTGAACACCCCCCCAATGTTTGCCATACTTCTAGGTCTACTTCTTTCTTGCATTTGAACTTGAACATCCTCACTATCACTACCACTTCTGCTCATGATTATTTTTTATAAAAATTTCTGATTTCAAAGAGCTGCAAGTTCAATTAAAAAAGAGGCCCACAATGCCCTTCCTATGTGTTGAAAAGCTTGAAAATTTTGAAAACAAATTGCAAATACAAAATAAAGATGAAAAACATACCTCTAATATGGTGGAAATGATGCCCTAAGCTCCTCTTCAACCTGTTGTTCTCTCCTTTACTTTGCTGCTCTTCTTTTCCTCTCCTTCACTTCAAAATGAAAATGTAGAAATGAGGTTCTTTTTTTCATTTTAGGGCACATAATAAACTTAGGTTTAGTTAAAAGGCACGGGGGGGTCCCTTCTGGGCCCGCCCATGCCTTTTTTTTCATTTAAAAAAGTGTCTTTTTTTTTAAAACAGCATTCAAAACATGGTTGGACCGTAGGGGACGGCTAGCCGTGCCTGGTACGGTTGAGGGACGTCTTGGCTGTGCTGGGTACGACTAGTCGTCCCCTAAGTCCCCTGAAACTTCCAGAAACATTTTTGAAACGTTTCCTTTTTCTGGCATCAAAAAGGGATGGCTAGGGGACGTTTCCTGGCCATCCCCGCATCCCCGTTTAGTCCCCAGTACGGGTACAAGGCAAAAAAGGTAGGGGAAGCGTCCCCGTGGAGCATAGGTTCTTTCCATTCTTATCTGTCACTATTGTCAACAAACTTTAGTATAGGCTTTAGTCCTTTCCATTCTTATCTGTCACTAGTGTCGATGATGTGAGTTCAACACTCTATCATCGAGCTCAAAGGAGGTTCTATCTCCTTCGTTCTCGTCATGTTGACATTGTTCCATGATATTTTTGTAAGTCTTCTGCTTGTGATATTATATGTTGGTTTGAATTGACCTTGTGTCATCATGCACTTTGTAATGTCATGTGCATTAGTCATGATGTTGTTTAGTTTAACATGTTTGCGCACGTGAGATTGTGACATGTGTTTGCCACAATGGTAACATGAAAAATGCATCCGTCCATGTTTTGTCTGCTAATGTCCTAGTGTAAAAGTTGGGGCATTACAATGTCATTATCAGAAAACACTCTTCTAAAACGAAGTATTGCCAGAAAAATAAATTTCTTACCCCATGGATCACGTAAGTATTGTACGTAGTTTACATGGCATTATTAAAGCATCATTTGCCAAAAGAAAAAAGAAAAAAACAAACAATAGCCATTGCCACTGACTAAGTTCTACAGAATTCTTTGATGTTGAAATTTATTCCCTTCTCTATATTTTTTTCTTTTCAAAATTCTTGGCACAATTTTTACCTATATCACAAACACATCTTTTTTTCTCATTTCCAGCTCTGAATATTTGGGTAGCCTTGTGGTTGGTACTTATACAAATACATCCAATAGTTAAACCTCAACAAAACTGTTAAAACGATACATACTATAACATGATAACACTAGCTCTTGTTTGCGTTAATTTTTAAGCTTGTTGCATGTTTTGAAGGTAGAAAGTATCACAAATGAAAAATCAACTTATTCAGTTTAAAGTGACAATCTAAAAAATGTTAATCATGTTCCCTAAATGATTATAAACTACACATGTTAAGCCAGTTTTAATTGCCAATAAAATGTGTTATAATGTAGAAAAAGCATCTTGTCAGGTCCCTTTGAATCGCCTGCAGTTGTGGTATACCATTGGATTAGCTGTATAGCTTGCATGTGTTGATAAACCTACATGTGTTAATGAACTTACATGTGTAGCATGCACTTACTGCTATATCAGGGTTGGTACCTTAATAGATCAGCCTACCTTTATATCATATGCTTGAGTGGTGTATGAACAGAAATTATGTTTCTCACCACGTCATCAAATTCATTCATACTCTACCATTCCATTCTATTATGGTATTCTTCTTTTTTAGTCTATATTGACACAACCACATATTAGTGTTCTTCCTTATGGAGTTTATTATCTGTCCAATTACAGACCTGAGTCATTAATCTCATACAATGTATCAGCCTGGCAGGTGTAATAGCTATATATAGTTATACTTTTGGTCTTTGAAATGCCAAATACAAAAATGTATGATAGAATGTTAACAGCTTAAAAAAGTAAATGAATAACCCAGACCTTAAACAAAACACTAAAACATTTCAAGCTAACTCAGAGCTGAAATTTGAATCTGCTAAAACAGCCTCAAAACACCCACTCATCAAGAGAAAACTTTTTAACACTCAAAGTTTTCCGGAAAAATCAAGTCATTTTGTTTAATTTTATTTTTGTGGCAAAAACTCAACACAATTCTGGTAACATTTACCTGTTGTGAGAGCAGCAAGAATCTTCTTGTGTAAAGGAACATCCCCAACATGATCTTTTCCAACATATAAACTTTTAACCTGTGCAGAAATAGTTTACAATGAAAGAGTTCATCAATTAGTATGATTGGAATAATGAAACAGGCAGAACAGAAAAATTTAAAAGTTTGACTTATATATGCATTCAATCAAATGTTGATTTACCAAGACCCACACTGAAGGAATCAAAATTTGGAATGGAAAAACGTAATCATTGCATTTCTGCAGATTCAATAGAAGTTAGAACCAAGTATAACTCATGAGAGGATATTTGAGTGAGTAAAAAGATTCATGCAAATTATTTTGCATTCCTCCAAATCTGAGGTTTGCAAGGCTGATAGTAATGCAAACACAGTTGTGTTCAGACAAGTTCCAATTCGATCTCACTGAACCAACCTAACCTATGTGGAAGCAGATGCCACCACCCTTGGTTGGGATTAAAATGCTCTTCCAATATCCTGCTCATAAGCAAATCTACATAGAGACTTCAAAGTAATTACTAATTCTTGCTTCCTTCCACTTCTTCCCTTGGAAAACTTGTTCATTATATTTTATCAAGAGCTTATTATTGGTTCCTACCTTGCCCTTCTCCCACTTATCCGGTATTACATCGGACTTCCTCCTCCATCTTCTTCTGTTGCAGTAGTTATACCCTGCAATTTGTGCCACATCTGTTCATGTGTTCTTTTCAGCTTCTCAATTGTGTTTCTCATGTCCAAATGTCTTCCTCTTAAATCTTCAGTCTGCTAATGCACAACTTAACCAAAAATATTACAAATAACAGCTAATTTCTGCAGGAATTCTACCATGTTCTACACCAAATGACCTCAAATACAGCTCAAATGCTAATTAATACTCATTAAGTGATCCGAGAACATTTGGGCTGGACTGACAGTCCACATCACCATCTCAGTCCTGCATACACTACAGTACAGAAATGGGGCCCTGAAAGAGCAGACATCTTTGGTAACCAACCAAGAGGCATCATCAAGACCTAGAGACTTTATGACTAATCATCCTACAAATCACAAAAGTGGTTACAAACCCCAACTGATTGGAATGTGGACTGTTCTTGGAATTGAAATGACTTGTAATTGACCTGAGATTCTAAGTTGGCAAATCCCTCAATTCCTATCGATGTTGAGATTGTTGAGAATCCAAACCAGTAATTACATACTTACACAAATGCAGTTCACCTTTAAACTAGGCTCAAAGGGATATATACTACTCCATTTCTACTCCATTTCTTTGCAGCATTGTACAAATGTATTTTACTATTTTCATGATGAATATTAAGGCTATTATTTGCTAACTCCAGTTTCATTGAACGTCTAATGGTGCTTCAGCATTTGTGCTAACATTTCCATTGCATGTTCAACATAAACTGTAGATTAATTGGTTAGATCCATTTACTAGTTTGTTTATTGGTTGTCCCTTGTGCCACTCGTGGGCTTGGCATGGATCATTGGCATCAAAGCAATCCACCCTGCCCTAAAATGCATACCCTACCAATTAGTCTTCATATAACCCTCATCAATCCTAGCTGGCAAATCTACTAATTCTGAGTATCTGGAAACAAGGCATCAAATCTGATTTTATCTCTAGCTACCCAAACAATCAACAATAGAAAGCTACAATGCCTGAGGATGTGAAGAAACCCACTTTCGTTAAAGTTCAAAAGCTCATTCAAGAAGCTTTGGAAGAACAAGGGGAAGAACTCTTCTCATAATCTCACAACCTAATTCTTCAACTAAGTCCTTTGACTCTGACCACCACCAGTTCTTCATTCCAATACCAAAACCTTCAATACGCAAATCAATCTTAGCATTCCATTGTTCCAAGGCAAAAACAATGCTGAAGAACTAGATGATTGGTTCAACAGCTGGAAGCATACTAGACCATCAATCTCTTCACAAAAGTTCAATAAACAACCTTTGCAACACTTAAGATGTCCAAACCAATGCTTAGATTGTGAGAATGTTATGGTGAGAAGAAAGAGAGATTACCAATTTGTTAATACATGGTCTAAGTTTGTCACCATCATACATAAAGGGTATAAAAAGTTCTAGCCATAGAGTCAAAGGAGAGATCAATTGATACAAGATAATACAAATGAGTTACACAAATTCTATGCATAATTGAACATCTATAAAATAGAGCCTGACTAAGTCCTCAAGTACACAAGAGAACTTCATTACTACATACAAGCCACCGCAGATTTCTTGCCTTTTGAAACCTTGGGGCAAGCCCATCAGCATGCCTTCTTGATTCAGAAGTACACCAAGATGAAATAAAAATGCCCATCCTCTTTTGGCCCCTACATAAGAATCAAAATTTAGGTAACACTCAAAATTCTGTTATGCAGCAATAACCTCGCAGGTTGCAACAAGAAACCTTCTTTTAGGCTGTAGGGGACTATTCAACCAAAAGCTCCTACCCCCAACCCCAACAAATGGAAATGAAAGAAATGGAGTACTCATAACAAGGTCAACACCCATGATGATCAGTAACATTGTGCGCTGAAGACTTCGCTCATTCAGGCTACACAGCTTGTGGTCAAGAACAAGTAAAACACATATCCTAAGATTCCAACTTTCTTGAACATCAACAGCAAGCCAACAACCATCAAGGCTGAAGAACAAGGCTTATGTTCCACACCAAGTATTGGATCAAGGCACAACCAATCCATATCATAATTGATGTTGGAAGCTAGAAGAATATTTTCACACATAACATTGCAAAATGCCTGGTCCTTTTCAAAAAAGTGCACCCACAACCATACACCCTGGGGTGGTTCCAGCAGGGACAAGAACTTAAAGTGAAATATCCATGCACATTCAATATTATAATGCACCATTGCACGATTCTGATATTTGTGAAGCACCACCACTTGAAATATGCAATGTTCTTCTTGGCAAGCCTTACAGTACGAGATTCTACCAATAGGGTTAAGCCATAATGCTCATCCATCAAGGTCAGCAATTATGAATATCACATTCTGGAGTCCCTTCCATAGACAAGCATCCCATTGATGCTTGTGAAGCAATGCAAAAAAGATCATTTCTCATACCTAGAAGTCTGTACTACTAATGGTCTTCCCCAAAGCCTATTGGGAATACTGCAAAGAAGCATACACTTGCAACTAAAGCCATTCTATTCACAAAGAAGCAGTCACAACTTGACATCTTTCTATAGCAATACAAAGATGTATTTGAAGAGCCCATAGACATTCCATCACATTGCTTTGTCAAGCATCAAAGTGATCTCATGTGATGAGTCTAACTGGCTCCAACTCAACCTGTGAACAATAACTGCCTGTTTTTGAGTTTTGTTTGGTTTTTGATGAATTTTAAAGAATAATTGTAGACAGAAGTAGAAGGTGCGCCAAGCATAAATGGATATAAAACTGAATTTAAAACTGAATCTGAGAAACGGTAATTGTATTATAGATCTGGCAATTCAAACAAAGAAATTGCATACAAAAGACATACCTGAAACCCTCCAGATTATTTAAATAAGAAATTTTGCGCATGCCAGGCAAGAATGGTTGAAACTGATGAAATAGCACGCCTGGAGCTTGGATCTACTTTCTCCCACTTTGAAACTGGAGAAAATGTGCTGAAAGAGGTAGGCGCCAGAAATGAAGTCAAGAAATGAACCAAAAGCAAGGCATTTTGGCTTCCTTCTTCACACGCCCTTTCCAGGAGACACGCCACCCAATGCAAATGGTACGGCCTCTGTAGGTGATGAATATCCTTTATTGAAAGCAAAGAAACTGTTGAAGATGGCGTCCAAGATGTGAAGCTCTCTCCCTTATTACAAACTGGAAAATACTGAATAGAACTCTAATGTAGCATAGATGAACTTTTGTATGAAGCTCCCTCAGTAGCAACCATTCAACTGATCTCTCACAGTCTCACAATCACTGATTCAATGAAGAATTGTCGCTCTCCAATGAAGAAATCTTGAAACCCTTGCCCTTAGACAAAAATCACAGAGAAGTTTTGAAGCAAAGTCAAATAATCACATAATGAGGTCGATTTGCTCCTTTTTGCCTTATAATCCCAAAAGGCACGACTTTCAAGAAGTAACGCCACTTTTTTTGCATTTAAATACATTTAAAATGTATTTAATATATTTTCCATAGTTGTGTGCCCAAATAAATGACTTAAGTGAATTTAAATATTCACTTTAATATTTAAGTCATAAAGTGCAAATATTTCAAGTGGAATTTAATACGTTATAAAGTTAAATAATAACTTTATAATATCTCAATAGATGATAAACTATCCAACCACTGAAATATTAATAACTTCCTCCAAACTCAATATTTTCCCGTACCGTCAAAAGCTGGTGGATACTGAACGACAAACGCCTGTACTGAAACCAATACTGAAATGAAGGAGCTGGAATGTCAAAACCCACCAAAACGGCCACTAACCCCCTAACTAGATCTTGTCAGCCTACAAGGGTCCAAGAGATAGGCTAACTCAACTGCTCCTGATAACTGACTAGAGTGGGGACATTACAGTCCACCCTCCTCGAATTTGCTTGTCCGCAAGCAAACTCAAAGCTGGATGCTGTAGAATATTGTCACCCTCCCAAGTAGCATCCTCTGCCGGTAGATCTCTCCACTTGACTAGATATTCCCTGATAACCCGCCTCCGAAGATGATGCTCTCTGGAATCCAAAATAGCCTCAAGTACGAAAATCAACTTCCCCTCATCATCCAGGGGTGGTACGTCTAAAGAAGGAATCACCTGTTGTCCCAACGCCTTCTTGAGGCATGACACATGGAACACATTGTGAACCTTACTATCCACCGGTAAATCTAACTCATAAGCCACCTCACCGACACGCCTGACAATCCTGAATGGTCCATAGTAGCGTGGCTTGAGTTTCTCAGCGCCCTTCTTCTGAAGGGTAGACTACCTATAAGGCTGAAGCATCAGATACACCATGTCATCGATCTCAAACGATTGCTCAACTCTCCTCTAATCAGCATACTACTTTTGTTGATTCTGAGCCCTCTAAATGTTATCATGAAGAGCCGAACACATTGTGAACCTTACTATCCACCGGTAAATCCAACTCATAAGCCACCTCACCGACACGCCTGACAATCCTGAATGGTCCATAGTAGCGTGGCTTGAGTTTCTCAACACCCTTCTTCCGAAGGGTAGACTGCCTATAAGGCTGAAGCATCAGATACACCATGTCATCGATCTCAAACGATCGCTCAACTCTCCTCTGATCAGCATACTACTTCTATTGATTCTGAGCCCTCTAAATGTTATCATGAAGAGCCCTCATAATATCCTGGTTCTCCTACAACAGAACTCTAGCACTTGGTACTCTGCAATCACTCAGTAATAAATACAGGAAACTAGGAGGATCATAGCCATACAAAGCCCTGAATGGTGTCATCTGGATGGTCATATGGTGAGTGGAATTATAGCAATACTCACAAAGATGCAACCACTTCACCCAAGCCTTCTGCTGCCCCAAAATGTAATTTTGCAAGTATCCCTCCACCCATTTGTTGACAACCTCCATCTACATCTGTCTGTGGGTGGTAGCTAGTGCTCGGAGTAAGCTCAGTCCCGCATAGCTTGAATAACTCCTGCTAGAAGTTACCCATGAATCTACTATCTCTGTCACTAACGATACTCTGAGGAAAACTGTGCAACCTGAATACCTCACGAAAGAACAAATCCGCCACCTGTGTAGCCGAGTAAGTAGTAGTGATTGGGAAGAAATGTGCATACTTCGTCAATAGATCTACAACCACATAAATGTTGTCTCTCCCTTGAGCTTTCGGCAAGCCTGTAATGAAGTCCTTAGACAAGCATTCCCACTTCCTCTCAGGAATAGGAAGCAGCTGAAGTAACCCTGCAGGGTATGTATGCTCTTGCTTGTTCTGTTGACAAACAAAGCATTCCCTGACATACTGAAGAACATATGACTTGAGACCTTTCCAGAAAATCTCTTCCGTATCTGCCTGTAGGTCTTAAAGTAACCGGGATGACCTGCCATAGGTGAATCGTGAAAGGATCTCAACACCCTATCCCTCATCTCAGAACCTGGGACTAAAAATATCCTCCCTTTGTAAATGATAAGATCACTCACAAGAGAGTATCTATTGTCCTGTACTATCCCATCCACAATGCCAGAAGCCCACAGATTCTTGGCATACTCTGCAACTATCATGTGTCTCCAGTCCTCTATAATCTTTGCCATGGACCCCAAATGAGGATGGCGAGATAATGCGTTAGTAACTATGTTTTGTGTACCTTTGACATAGGAGATGTCAAAATCATATGACTGAAGTTTGCTAACCCATTTTTGTTGTCTCTCATTCAAATCTCGCTGTTCTAGGAAATGTTTCAAGCTGTTGTGATCAATTTTTACACAAAACGTACTACCAACAAGATACTGTCTGAACTTGGCCATTGCGTGCATGATGGCCAACATTTCCTTATCATAAATGTTGTAGCTCCTCTCAGGACCCCTCAGCTTCCTACTCTCGAAAGCTATGGGATGACGATCCTGCATAATAACCGCACCAATACCCTCTCCACAAGCATCACAGTGAAGCTCAAACAGCTTGGTGAAATCTGGTATGGCTAAAACTGGACAAGTAGTCATCAGATGTTTGAACTTCTCAAAACACTCCTATGCTAGAGGTGTCCAAACGAAAGCTCCCTTCTTGGTCAAATCTGTTAGTGGTGCAGCATGCCTCGAAAAACCACTGACAAACCGACGATAGAAAGCACATAAACCTACAAACCCCCTGAGTTGTGTCAAAGTCTCCAGTGTAGGCCAGTCAATGATGGCACAAACTTTATCTAGATCTATACGAACTCCCTCTCCGCTAATAATGTGACCCAAGTATAATAGTTCCTCCATTCCCAATGCACACTTGGACTCCTTGGCATACAAGGACTCCCTGTCAAGTATGCTCAACACAGCATCTAGGTGAACCATGTGCTCCTCCCAAGATCTGTTGTAGACTAATATGTCATCGAAGAACACTAGAACGAATTTCCTCAACTGACACTGGAAGAACCTGTTCATCGTGAACTGAAAGGTGGCTGGAGCATTGGTTAAACTGAAAGGCATAACCAAAAAGTCAAAATGTCCATAATGACACCTGAAAGCAATCTTCTCAATGTCTTCTCGAACTTTGATCTGATGGTACCCTGTTCTCAAATCTATCTTCAAGAAGTAGCAAGCCCCATGTAGCTCATCTATCAACTCGTCAATACGCGGAATGGGATACCTGTTCTTGATGGTTTTCTTGTTCAACATCTTGTAATCGATACACATCCTGAGAGTACCGTCCTTCTTCTTCACCAATACAACTGAAGAAGTAAAGGGAGACTTACTCGGCCTGATGTGTCCCATAGCGAGCAATTCTTTGATTGTTTTCTCTATCTCATCTTTCAATCACTTAGGGTGTCGATAAGGAGTAATCATAATGGGCTTGGTGCCCTCCTCCAACTCAATAATATGCTCTATGCCCTTGTCTGGAGGTCTACCATGAGGTATATCACTAAACACCTTAGTATGCTTCATCTGAAGCTCCTGAACATCGGGATGATAAGGCGTTTTATGCTGCTCCTCATAAGATGGCTGCATCTGACATGTTGCTGCCCACTCAACCATGTCATGCCGAATTAATCTTTGCATTCTCCTGAGTGTTATCCCCTTCAAACTGTTGTCTTGGATGACCTTGAGGACGTGGTTGGTCCCATCGACCTTAAATTTCACCTCCATATCTCTAAGGTTGAGTGTGAACTCGCCTATTGCATGAAGCCACTTCATGCCAAGAACCACATTTGTGTTGCCCATCTTCACCACATAGAAATCTACTTTAAACTCAAAATTATTGAGCTTCATGGGGAGATCCGGAATCATTCTATCACAGGTAAGAGTATAACCATCGGCAACCTTTACTCTAATCCCTTCAAACTCTTGAGTTTGAATTCCTTTTTTTCTACCAACCATGCATCTATAAAATTATGTGTTGCACTTGTATCAAGCAACAAAATGACTCTTTGACCAGCCAAGAGTCCACGTAGTCTAAAAGAGCCTTCTCTTTGCATGCTTGACATGTGAGCTTCTTGAAGCTCATTCTCAATTTCATTTTCAACTCCATTTTCTGATTTTTCTAACTTTGAATCATCATGTACAGCTTGCTGGTCTGAAAAATCAGTCATATCTTCTCCCTCAAATACCACTCCATGTGCCTATTTTGACCTTTAGGCTTGAGGGGACAATCATAGTTAATATCATACGGGCCCTTGCAATAAAAGCAAAGCTTCTTCCTACGTAAACCATTGATTGTTTCTCAATCCAAAGGAGCTGCAAACTTTTTTTTTGGTCTGAATTTTCTGTTTTCCTTGGATCAGATCTGTTATCATTGTAAGACGAAGACGGTTTAGAAGGGAACTTACTACGAGGTGCGATAAGCTCCATGCTACGAGCTTTCCTCATTGCCTCTTGCAAGGTAGGCGGATCGAATGCCTTGATCCAACCTTTCATAGGCTCGAATAGGCCTTCTTCGAAGAGTATAACCAATCTCCTCTCTGATATGCCCATTACCATGACTGAGAGTTTCTGAAACTCTCCAATGTAGGATTCTAAATTACCCAACTGCTTCTGCTGAGCGAGATCTCTAAAGTATAACTCTGGATCTCGTTTTTCGAATCTCTCAACCAACCTATCTATGAACTCCTGATAAGTTGTGATCCTATCATGTTGTAGTGTAACCATGCCACAGTGCCACCAGTCATGGGCTACGCCATCCAAGTGCAAAGTTGCGAACTTTATGGCATCCTCTTCTGCCATAAGACGTAGGTTTAAAAATGTATCCAACTTGCTAACCCAAGCTCTAGTTGTGACTCTGCCACTGCCATCAAAGGTGGTTAGTATGAGCTTACTGGTAGCATGTCTGAGATCATTGTTCCCGTGCCAAGGTCTCCTATCTGTCCTATTTCGGTTGTGCTCTCTTTTCTATGTTAGAAACCTGTCAAAGTTAAGGTGATCCTTAACTCTTTGTGGCAAGGCATCCCACTCATCATGTAGAGTCATAATATTGTCTCCAAAGTTCACATTAGCTTCCTCCTCATCCTCGTTACCCTCTTCTGGCTCATTCCTCACAAAGGTAGGGCAAGTAGGTCTGTCATAGGTACGTGTAGGAATTACTGTCCTCCGTGGGCCTCCCTGTACACTACCTTCCTCATGTTCCAGATCTAGTCTTCTATGAACAGTTAAATTATTTATGTTTGTACTAAGTTGTTGTAGTACATTCGCAACTTGTTCCTGGCCAGCTACAAGCCCTCTCAGTATGTCTCTAGCTTCATGATCCTCATTGTTACCAGGATTCCTGTGTGGCTCGCCATCATTCCTATCACCCATGTTTTCCAATGGTACCTCTTCGAACTGATTATCAAATGGTCTATTCTCATACGGGAATTCGTTTGTTTGCAACCCTGGTCTCTTGCATGAGTAAAACCTGCGTGGCCCAAATTGATTATGATGCATATGAACGTTTAACCCTCCAGGCTAACAGGAGTAAAAGCTCTGATACCACTGTGATGAACCTAACTGGCTCCAACTCAACCTCTGAACAATAACTGCCTGTTTTTGTGTTTTGTTTGTTTTTGATGAATTTTAAAGAGGAATTGTAGACAGAAGTAGAAGGTGCGCCAAGCATAAATGGATATAAAACTAAATTTAAAATTAAATCTGAGAAACGGTAATTGTATTATAGATCTAGCAATTCAAACAAAGAAATTGCATACAAAAGACATACCTGAAACCCTCCAAATTATTTAAATAAGAAATTTTGCACATGCCAGGCAAGAATGGCTAAAACTGATGAAATAGCACGCCTAGAGCTTGGATCTACTTTCTCACTCTAAAACTAGAGAAAATGTGCTTAAAGAGGTAGGCATCAGAAATGAAGTCAAGAAATAAACCAAAAGCAAGGCGTTTTGGCTTCCTTCTTCACACGCCCTTTCCAGGAGACACGCCACCCAATGCAAATGGTATGGCCTCTGTAGGTGATGAATATCCTTTATTGAAAGCAAAGAAACTGTTGAAGATGGCATCCAAGATGTGAAGCCCTCTCCCTTATTACAAACTGGAAAATACTGAACAGAACTCTGATGTAGCACAGATGAACTTTTGTATGAAGCTCCCTCAATAGCAACCATTCAACTGATCTCTCACAGTCTCACAATCACTGATTCAATGAAGAATTATCACTCTCCAATGAAGAAATCTTGAAACCATTGCCCTCAGACAAGAATCACAGAGAAGTTTTTGAAGCAAAGTCAAATAGTCACATAATGAGGTTGATTTGCTCCTTTTTGCCTTATAACCCCAAAAGGCATGACTTTCAAGAAGTAACGCCACTTTTTTTGCATTTAAATATATTTAAAATGTATTTAATATCTTTTCCATAGTTGGGTGCCCAAATAAATGACTTAAGTGAATTTAAATATTCACTTTAACATTTAAGTCATAAAGTGCAAATATTTCAAGTGGAATTTAATACGTTATAAAGTTAAATAATAACTTTATAATATCTCAATAGATGATAAAATACCCAACCACTAAAATATTAATAACTTCCTCCAAACTCAGTATTTTTTTGTGCCGTCAGAAGCTGGTGGATACTGAATGACAAATGCCTGTACTGAAACCAATAATGAAGTGAAGGAGTGGGAATGTCAAAACCCACCAAAACGCCCACTGACCCCCTAACCAAATCCTGTCAACCTACAAGGGTCCAAGAGATAGGCTAACTCAACTGCTCTTGATAACTGACTAGAGTGGGGACATTACATCTCATTCTGAGACACCTACTTTTAAACAACCCTTTTGTTGCAAACAGATTTGGAAAAATATGAGGTACACAAATGATACAAAAACTCATTGACCATGCAAAAATTTAGCCAAGCTCTTCACCTTGTAGTAGTCCAATCATCCTTGCACCAAAAGATGGCTTGTGACATCTCTCCAATGACTACCATTCCATCAATACAGTTATTGTGAAAAACAAGTAGCCTCTACCTTGCATTGATGATCCTTTGAACCAACTCTAAGTGCAAAGTACTTCATAAATACCAATCTCAAATCCGATTATCATCACCAATATTTAGTCAACCAAAAGACATTGAAAAATTTGTTAAACACAAAGGAAGATCTATACAAGTAGTTTGTATTAATTTTTGGCAGGATCAAAGCACCAGTAACCTCCATGCCTCTTGTGAAGGACATTCTAAGACCCTTCACCACGATCTTGTCATTGTCCATTTGGACAGCATCGTCATCTACAACAAGACTTGGAAGAGCATGCCACAAACATGGAGAAGATTCTTGACACATTCACTCTCACAAGTGGCAATACTTAGCCAAGAGTGCCTTTATTGTCACTCAAGTCTGATACCTTGGCTACATCACTAATTGGTGACACCTTCCAATGGATCTCGAAAATATCAAGATCATCCACAACTAGCCAATTTCTCATAACTCACAAAATTAATAAGTTTTCACAGACTCCCAAATTTGTACTGTTGATTGTTGTAGGAATTATGCCATATCCCATAGCCAACAAATCAATGTGAGTCATGTGTTACACTCAAAGAAATCAAATCCAAAATATACTTTGAAACTATCCTCACAATGCCAAACATTTATCAACCCTTCAAAACTGCGATTGTTGCATCAAATTGTGCACTCAATGCAGTACTCCCTTAGCATGGGCATCCTATTGTATACCACTCTAAGAGATCAAGTGGCACAAAAAAGAAGTATTCTACATATGGGAAGGAGATCTACACAATCAAACTGCCAAGCAGAGGCGGTACTACCCCTTAGGGTCCAACTAGCTAGCAAAGTATTGACTACTAAGCAGACCTACATCACTACGTTTTAGCAATGCTCGTTACTCAAGACCAAAATATCATGGATTGGGTTTTGTGATACTTCACAAATTCAGATTTCATGCTCACCTCACTTATAGCACCCTTTAAACAAGAATGGATTGTAGAGTTTTATTTGCAAGACAACTTCTTTCCAAACTTAGCCACCTATGTTTCTTTTGGGATTCCTCATAGTAGTCTCATCAAAGAGCCACACTACTGCAAGTCAGTTGGTCACTTTCGAGTCAAAAAGATATTGGCCGCACTCCAACAACACTTTTCTTGGCCACACAAAAGAAAAACGTTGAAGCTCACATTTAGTCTTGTGTTTCTTGCAGCATTACTATAAAAGCAAATACCATGCTAGCAATTTGTGTAGCTTTTCTAGTTTTATCGCAAAAGGAGCATATTAATACTAACTACATATCCAATTTGTTGACTATCAAACATCAACATAATGATGGTCAGGGTTGCATGTAAGTCTATTGAAGCACCTAAAACAACCAAACTTTTCCATCATGTTTGGGTACACTTATCTAATCAAGATCCAAAGTCTATTGCTCATTTCTAGCAAGCTTTGTAGGAAATGCTTAACACACAACAAGATAGGCCAATTACACACTCATCCATTTATTACAAACATATAATAGTGCTCATCCTCATAATTGTTGATGATGATGTCCATTCAAAATGCCTAGAACATAGGTCTTCACAGTTCTAGAGACATAACCCATTCTAGGTATGTTATGGATTTCAACCAATGGCATCTCTTGACGTTGCTTTACACAACTTCATGATTCCTGAAATCTAGAGCACGCACAAAAGAATTGGATAGAGCTAAACAATTCCTCCAACATATTCAACTAGTATAGCATCATGTTCAACACTCACCAACAATAGAAGAATACAAAATATCATGATTAGCATTGAACACCTCACACTTATCATATCAATGACAAAGTCTAGTTGCATTTGCAGAAAGATTTGTTCCAGAGTCCTCACTACAAAAATCAAACTACAATTTGGTATTTACACCTCCTTCACACTAGTGATTGCATTTGTTGTAGATCTTACACTGTACTTGGACATGCATCTCATGTACATAGATTTATTGAATTTGTATAAAACACCTATGCTCAAGTCTTTGGCAGCCCGACAACCATTGGACTTAGATCCATAACACTTTACTTTCTTTCTACCATTGTCCCCCTTAGAAGAAGAATACCTTGAGATCATTGCATCACCCTCACCTAACCAGTTACCATCTTCAACTTCTCCATCCACTAATAACACACACTTCCACTCAAGATTCCTTTTTACTACCAACTAGGTACTTGGGCTAGGTCAAGGACTTGTGCTTCTATTACATCAACCACTCCCTCTTAAAGAACAACTGCTTCCGCAACATCAGCCTCTTCGTCTTCACCCATTGTCCCATCCATCTCCTTTCCTTCCAAATGTAAAATTGAAATCAAAGTCCACCCCATCCCTATCGTCAATGAACTCCTCAAACTCTTTTTATGAGTGGTCCTTTTGTTGCATTTGACGATGTCTCTCTCTTGCTGTAATGTTTCTCAAATATCAACCAAACTCCACATCCTATTGCTCATCTTCTTCTTCATAATCCTCAACAAAAGTCTCCTCTTCACTCCTTGAATCTTTCCTATCACATTGATCCCTCCTCACTTCCTTAGATGGTCATATGGACTGAGGCATCTTGATTCTCAGCATATTTGAAGACCCTACAGCTCCCCTCTTCACCACTTTCATCTTCCCTTTTGACTTTAGAGAGCCTGCAAATCTGTTGATGCTTGGTATTGCAAGCAATTTTTTTCCCTCCTTTAGGTGAAGTACTTTATACTAAGTTTTAAAACTTGTGACTCAGCAAAACTCAACAGACATAATTTTGATATTGGCTCAGCTACTTGGTAAAAACTCAACAAATTAAAAAAACACTTAAATTCATCAACTCAGCAAAACTTGGCATAGGCGAGTAAATGGGTATGTTACTCAGCTATGATATTTTCTCATGAGTTGCGGGAGCACTCAGTGAGTTTTTAATCTATCCTTTATACATGATAAAGCAAGAACTAAGACCTACAGTCAAATAAAACCCATTCACCCAGGGACTTCACATACTCCAGCGTTTGGTTCATCCTTTCTAGGATGCATTGCCAAATTTAGTTGTTCATTTATATTTTCTATTAGTTCACTGATTTTATGATGACATAAGCCAGGTGACTTCTCTATTGATTAACAGAGTTCTATATAAGGTCATGTTATTCCACAAGCAAAAGATGAAAACATTGAAAAGCTAAAATGGGAGAAAAATTAATGACAAATAGGCTGTTATGCATTATAGTGGGGTAGGTTTTAATGGAAATCACTTTGTATAAAGATCCATAGAGACTATGTTTTTGCCAAGTGCAATAACCATAAACCTCTTATAGACTTCTTGGCCCAAGTTGCCACTCATAACTTCTCCAGAAAGTTCTTTTCTCTTCCATGTGCTTCATGAAACAGATCTTTCAATAATGTTACAGTTAGTTTATTTTCTATTGTCTGCTTTTAAGTAAACAGGGCATAATTATTGTGATGTACAAATAACATCTTTAATTTAAAAATTTGCTTTTTCAATCTTTATAAGAGAAATATTCAATGAGCATTCAAAGTTCATAATTTTGTTTCTTACCACACATGGAATTTCTGCTATAGAATTTAAAGCAATTATAGCAGGTTTACAGTTGAGCTCATAAAGCTGGAATCAAAGCCACCTCCTTGGCCTTGTAGGTGGACATCAACAATAGCTTCATTCTCAGCTCCGATGAAGAGGATAACTTAAAAGCAGAAACTGCATTGTTGGTGGAAGCAGATATAGGGATAAACGACCCCCTAGAACAAATGAATCAAGCCCTTTATATACTCATTGTAACAGTAGCTAGAATAGAACATGAAAGCATGAGTAGTGATCAAAAAAGGAGGCTTGCAAAGAATTCAGGTGCTATACTACTCTAACTGAAGGTGAACATGGTTCTTGAAGATATTCCAACTAAAAAATACAAAAGTTTCAGACAAAATCATAGGGGCAAAGGTTGGTGGAGAAGGTTGGAATGGTAGAGGACATCTCGAACCAACTTTGGCAGTCGAGAGATCTCAAATAAGAAAGTGTTTCTGGTTTCTGAGTGAAATAACCAGTTTTTTACAGGTTGTGGTTTCACAACCACCAGGACAGTTTTGCCCTGATAAGCTGTGATTTCCGATGAGTTAAGCGACAATCTTGACAGCAGCGATTTCATAATCACCTCTGCTGAAAAGTGGCAGTTTCAATATACAATAGAAAAAGGCTAATGGCACTCCTGATCCCTCATTTTCATTGTTTCCTTCGATTGTTCTATTTCCAGGTGGATTTGTGGAAGTCTATATCTGTTTCATAGCCATGAAGTAGGGGTGAGGAGTAAATAGGCAAGGGAGAGCATTAGTGGAAGATAGTTGTGCATCCAAGGTCCATTAGATGTAATTGAAAGATCCAAAGATTATGGAGGTTGAAAAGATTCTATGTGAGCCCAAGGAACAGGCCAGGAAGATCCATATGAGACCCATTTAGAGGCCATACTTATGAGATACCTATTGTGATCCTTTGAATATGTTTCCAATTTGTTGTACAAATCATAGCAAGCAGAAGTGCGTGCCTTAGAGCTGGTGTTAGATCTTAGGAACTGAACTTATCGTTGTTCAGGCAGGTGATGTACCCCTTGTCTTTTGCTGCAGTTTTTCCCATATTTGGGTTTCTCCAGGGTAAATTTGTTGTCTTCATGTTTATGGCTTGTTTTGATGCTTTCATGTTTATTTCCATTGATGCTACAGTCCTCTTCCAAGTTAAATATGTATGATGATGAGCTGCCATCTTAGTTTTTACAGATCAAGTAGCAACAAAGAAGACAGTTGGCAATGACGTTGAAATTAGAGAAGGGATATTGGACATCAAGAAAATGAATAACACCCTTTTGTATGACAGTTAACCAGGTAAACAAGAGAAGAAAAAGAACCAATCTGGGAACCACATAAATAGGAGGTTACTATAAACGACACACATTCATGGCCTCATGGAAGAAGACTAGTATTGGCAAATTTTCATGGGCAAGAAAAGAAACTATTAGAGCTCATCGATCCTTGACTGCACTTATGGGATGCTTATGATGCAGAATCTCCTGAAGACCTCTCTTTCTAAGAAAATGTTGGTCTTTAAGAAACAGATCAAAGGAATTTGTTATTGGAACTTCAAATTTTTGCCAATTCCATGAGCAATGATGAAAAAATGTCCATAAAGCTATTGAAGATCCAGACTTCAATGTCAGTGCTTATAAACATGAAACTAACAATGAATATGTGGTTGAAAGCTTGTTGGGTAGTTGTGACAATTATGCTCTTACAATTTGTATTAAGAAAGAGGCACAGGCAAAGAAAGAGGAAAAAGCATTTTGCAACCTCCAAATAAATACCATATATGCCTCTATTCTAGTAGCAAGTTATCAAGAAAAAAAGGAAGAAATAACTGCTACTTTTTTGGCATTCAATCATGGCTCCATGGTTAAGAGGCATTTTTAACCACATTTCCAGCAGTAACATGGGTTAAACTTATACCTAAGGGTTGTCTATAAGACAAATGGTGGCTTCTAGGTCGACAAGGAAACTTGCTTATAAAAGCTTCTCTACGAATCATAATAGAGGCACTAGAAGCATTTCCATAGTTTGCTAAAGTATAACTATGTGCAGCTCTCATTCTCTTCAATGGACAAGGTTGCTTAAGCACCAGAAAACATACAGCTACTAATTGCAAGTTTATCGAGTGGTCGTCCAACAATCCAAAATAAAACATCCCTAGTTCTTTCTAGATCGTGCCAACTTATGCATGCACATGAGTTACAATTGAGGAAGCATACACATACATTATTGCAGTTAGTAATAATATGCTATACTACTCTACATGGGAGGTGAAAGTTGAAGAAATTACCATTATCAGCAAGAATCTACTGGACTATTCGCTTTCGCCATTCACCCATGAGGGAATGTTCACCAACAGGAGGAAAATTTCAAAAAAAAAATGGAAGTATTCAGTTCTACAATTGCTTTAAGGAAAAAGAAATTCAAGTAAGGGGACTATTATAAACCTGTTTCCTAAGTATTCTGATATTTAAAATTGTTCACTACAAACAACTCAGCCCATTTGAATTTTTCATAATAATATCTTGTGGGGAAAGAAGCTTTTGTGCACAAGTCAAATGACTGTGTTTGGCCAAGAAAGTGTCTATACTGTCCTGGATTCAGCTTGAGATGGCATCCACACCTCCTATGAAACATTTTTCCAAAATATAATTTCAAGAATTAGTTAAGTTCTGATTGTTTTAAGATTTCTCTTGATTAATTGGTTTCCAGATTTCCGGTTTTTAGTCTGATGACTGTGTTAGGCTAAGACAGTGTCCATATTTTCCTGAATTTAGCATGAATGCACACTTCCTCAGGAAAGTTTTATAATTTTATTCTGTCATATGAAATGTTCATCTATTTTCAGAACTGGTATAGTTTATTTTCGTGTCCTGGTATAGTTTATTTTTCTGTCCAGCCCTCAGAAAAAGAATCAGTTTTGATTTTCCATCAGCTACATTTTTTTTTTTATTTCCAGTAGGTGGAGAGTTTTGTTTTCCTGAAGCTTCAGATTTAGTTTCTCTATCTAGAAATTTCAGATTTCCTGTAGTTCCAGATCTCTATCAATTACAGCTTTAAATTAAACAAAACCTTCGTAGTATAATCAATTATATTTTCAGCAGTTTCATCTTCAATTTCAGCAGTGATCAGTTTAGGATCACAAGGAAACCAAGAGAACCAAGCAAGAAAGCACTAAATGGGAGGTTAACATAAGATCCCCATTCCTAAGTTTACAAATTTACTGATCCAAGAGAACATAAAATCTGTCTCATTTTCCAAAACTAAAACCCTATGAAAGACCACCAAAAAAGCTGTTTGCCACTTTACACCTGGAAGTACCAGCATTTGACTGGTTAAACTAATAAAGGGAGTAAACAGAAAGCAACAAACCCAAAATGACTGCATTCTAAGGCTTATACCTTGGAAAACAACACTTCATTTTCAAGAACATGAAAGAATGCAGCATTGCAAATTCCATCAAACCACTACTAAAAAAATATTTCCCATGACATGCAGTTGTTATGTACAACTTACAAGGATGAATTGAAAGAAACCATTCAGGAGTATGTCAAGGCTTTGAAGCAAACTACTTAATACGTAATTATTGAGCAAGCAAAAGTATATTTGGAGGCTGCTATGAGTAACCTTGCATGGATTCTTCTCTCCAAAACTAATACAGAAAAAAGGGAGAGCTTAAGGGTGACTAGAAATATAATTAAGGCTCTTCAACTGTTGGAAAATCAAATAAGGAAAATATCATAGATACTGCTACCATCCTATTATTTAGGGCTGAAAGGACTTTATTTAGCTGCAAAAAGGTTCAGTCCAAGGGACGTACATGCAAGGTTCCTAGAAGGGTCCACATGATTGAATTTGTGCACAAAAATTATTAGACGGCCACAAATTATCTTTAAAAATCACCAAAAACAGGAGAAAAATACCCATGTGGAAGAGAGAAAATAAATTTTCATTTTCATTTTTCTCCCTTGCTACCATGTCTGGAATCAATTAGTATCAGACTTTGAGCATAAAAAGAAAAGGGAAGGGAAGAGGAATGGTGAACATCATTTCTTTTGGAAATATTCAATGCTCAATAGAGTCAGATCTATGTATACTGAAAGTTGGTGTATTCCTAGGTTTAAGTATTGTTCTGTTACGAAATTTCCAGCTATATGAGACAAATAACCTAACAATTGACTACAAAGATAATGATCAAATGTATGAAAATTCAGCTTATCAGGTACAATTTGAACTTTTTATTGTCAAGTTAGAGCTTTAGAACTTGATGTCAAGGCACAGTTGTTGAAGACCTTGAGCAAATTCAAGATGAAATTTTATAAGCTGCTCCATGAAATTTAAGAAAGACAAGCAACTGATTACAGTTTAAGCGCTGCAAGAAGCTGCAAATAAACTTATTCCAAAGCAGTAAAAGGTAAAAAACTAGCAGAAAATGGATTATTCTATTTCTAATTCTATGGAAAAACTGCATCTGAAGGTCACAAGATAGAATCAAGCAAGAGAACAAGAAATGCAGAAACTTGTTGAAGAGCATGCACAAGTTTTTCAGGGCCTATTGCCCAAACTGCCATTACATAGATGGCAAAAACACATGATCAAATTGGAAACGGGTCCAAACCAGTGGCTGTCCCCCATTCCAGATATTCAAAGTTATCTAAGGATGAAATTAAAAATTAATACAAGAGTTATTGATTATGGGACATGTGGTACCTAGCAAGAGCCCTTTTGCACCTCCAGTGGTATTGGCAAGAAAGAAGGGTGGTTCATTTCCTATGTGCATTGACTACAGAGAATCAAATAAGAGGATTATTCAGAGTAAATATTTCATTCCACATAGAAATGAATTACTGTTAAATCATGTGATGCAATGGTGGTTAAAAGATTATTATACAATTTGCTTATAGGATGAAAGGAAATGACCAATTAAAGACAAATTTTTGACCTCATCACTGCCACAATGAAGTTTGAATAATGCCTTTTGGGCTGACCAATGTTCCAATCACCTTTCATGGCACCGTACTTAAAACTTTCCAAGACACTTTGAGCAATTCTGTACTGGTTTTGTTTGACAGTAATCTCCTTTATAGCAGGACTGGAAAATATCCATTGAGCCACATGGAATTTTCTTTAAACCTCTTGCAAATAAAAATGTTATTTGTACATAAATAAAAAAGCAATATTGCAGAACGTGTTTGTGCTCTTGAACGCATAATTAGTAAGGTGAAACTCAAAGCTGATCCAGCCTAGATAAGAACCATCCTTCAAGGCCAAATAGAGTCATACAGTCATAACAAAGTTCAAAGTAGATTTAGAGAATTGGAATTCAAGCAACAAATGGCTCTGTTCCATGATTTTATACATCCAAAATCAAGACTCAACAATATTTATTGTCACAATGCTATGAATGTTGTCAAGATTGTTTAATTCTATTAAAGAATTAGCAATAAACACAAAAAAGGAATATAGACAATAACACAATATATTATTATAAAATATTGTAGTCCGAGTGACAATCACAAATGAGCTCATCTCCTTAGTTTGAGAGATGTAACCAAAAATAAATGAGCATTTGTCCAAGATTTTAAGTACTAATAATAGCTAATATAATTACAATATCATTAAGTCACTACAGTGACTTTATTACAAAAGGTAAGTCTTATATTCTAAGACCTCCTCTTAAGGTTTACTATACTAAAAGCAAAACATACTAGCACACTAAACTAAAAACATCAAAACCAAACAGAACCATATATACTTTAAATGCTTCTCTTTGAAAATAGTTCTTCGATCAAGTACATCTCATTCAAGTTACCTCATAACTCTCATAAAGGTGTAGTTCCTTAAATAAATTCCTACATTCCCGAATTCCACCTCCCCAAACTCCCGAATTACAAAACTAAAAACATCAAAACCAAACAGAACCATATATACTTTAAATGCTTCTCTTTGAAAATAGTTCTTCGATCAAGTACATCTCATTCAAGTTACCTCATAACTCTCATAAAGGTGTAGTTCCTTAACTAAATTCCTACATTCCCGAATTCCACCTCCCCAAACTCCCGAATTACAAATCTCCCAAGTTATTGGACAACCATCAATGTTGGGCTACATCCACAATGCTCCATCAAGTTGTCTCATGACACTTGTGAAGTTATAATTTACAAGATCCACAAACTCCCAAACTAATTGGGCAGCAATCCATGTTGAGCTTCATCTACACTAGATCCCTTCTTGTCTTCAAAGTGTGGTCTTCTGAAAACATGTATTCTTCATCAACAATTCTTCAAAACTGTCAACATCCGGTGGATCTTCAACAATGGCCATATATCAAATTCATTTGGTTTGTCTTGAGCTTTCCCTTGAGAACATCACTAACTCAAATTATATAGTTTCACATTGTGTGACTTCTTTCTTGCAATAATAACATTCAATCTCCCCTTTGTCTTTATCTGATCTCCTGTGATTGTTTCTTGAGTACAATGCCACCTCAGGTTGATTATCATCTCCTATATCTCCTGCAATTGTTCTCTTTTCTCAACTACTAGAGGTGAAATCATATCTTCCAAAGTTGTGAAGGCATCTAACTGAGAGTTAAAAAGCCTTTGTTGAATTTAGAAGGCAAACTATTCAACAAAATGGCGTTGGCATCATCATAGTCTACCATAGCATTGACTTCTACTAGCTATCTAATAAGAGATATCAGATTGTTTACATGGCAAGACATAGTGACTTCACCAATCATCTTGAATCTAAATAGCTAAAGCTTTATAGAAAACTTTGCATTAACCGCTTTTGTCCCAACCATTTTATTCAAATTTTTCCCATATTTCTATGGATGATTTTTCCAAATTTATATGATGTAACTCAAAATCGAAGAAAGCATAACCAATAAAGGTTTTGGCTTTGTCATCTTTGCCCTGCCATTCTAGTAACTTATTTGCATTTGTGTGTGGTTTCTCCTCCCCATTTACTATTCCCCACAAATTCTTGTTCATCGATTGCATTTGGATTTTTACTTCTAGGTGTGGAAGTTGAGGACAAAATAGTTTTCTAATGGAATTTCCATTCTTAGAAAAAATACCCTAGAAAGTAACCCTTATTAATTTTTGGACCTTTAAAGAAATTGGATGCAGACTTTTACTCAAAGAAATTGGCAATACCTACATGCCCTAGCTGTGTGCTAAAAACCATGCCCTAGTTGTTTCTTTAGAGAGCCCTTACGACTGCAAAAACCTCTAGCCATGATTGTTAAAAATCCCTTGTTTTTTGAAACTAGCAAGAAATATCAACTTTCTACAACTCTCATGACCTCCTTTACCTCATGATTGCAAATCCCCTTGCTACAAATATTTGACTAAGAAACCCACATTTTTCTTTGACTATAACCCATATTTTCCTTGTTGATGTGTAACAGCTGGAGTGCATCCTTCAAACATGTTTAGCACATGTGACCTCGAGATTTATCGGCCCATGGCAACTACAAAAACTCTGTTGAATTTCTGCCCTCGTTGAAACCTATGACTGATTATTCTTCTCATGATTTATGTGACAGATACCCACAAAAATGCCTGCAATTTTCTGCTTCCTGTGTGCCCTTGCTCCTCCTTGCAACCTTGTGACTTGATTTTTCACACAACCTTTTTCAAACTGGGATTCTCACGACCCTTGGCTCTAATACCATATTATAAAAATGAACAATAAGCACAAAAAAGGTATATAGACAATAAGCACAAATAAGGTATATAGACAATAACACAATATGTTATTATGAAATACTAGAGTGATGATTACAAAGTAGTTCATCTCCTTATATAGAGTTTGTGAGATCTAAAAATAAATGGTCACACGTTCAATTCCCTGGATTTACCCCCACATGGATGGAGGGCAGCTCATACGGATGGAGGTTATAGTGGTTTAGGACTTTGCTTCATAGGTCCCAGTAGGTATTAATTCCTCCATAAAAATAAAAAATAAAAACCAATAATCCAAGATTTTAAATACTAATAATAGCTAACATTATTACACACCAGTGACTTTATTATAAAAGGTAAGTCTTATATTCTAACAAGATCAAACTCCATCGAGTGCTTTCTTATACACTAAGGCCTGAGAATAAAAGGAAATGTGCGGTAAATTGAAAGATAGTCCTTATAAGGGAGCAGTTGAAAGTCTAAACTCTTCTGGCTTAAAAACCAGGCTTAAATCCCAGCATGCATTCTAATGGCAATTATGTAATTTTCACTCTAAACTTGTTGTGGACTAAAGTACCCTTTGAGGAATTAAAGGTGGTATAACTTGAGAAAAAAAAAAAAGCTCGTGTTCTGTCACATTAAAACACAAACAGAGGAGAGTTAAAAAAATGAACTCACAGGCTCATAAAGTCCGATCCGTAGTCCACCAAAGAGGCATTGACGATGTAAGCCAGGGACTATGCCCTTCCACAAAGATGCAATCCCTTCTTCCCTCGCAATGGTTGTCATCGTTCCAACCATACCCTTGTATTTCAATGCTTCTCCTCCTGTTTGCTTTCCTTGCAATTGAAGCCTCACCTTTGCAGTGTCAATGGGGATCGTACATATCTACAGAAAAGGAGAAAAAATACAATCATACCCAAGCGATAGAAACCACATATGTTGAAAAATCATTAACAGATTCATCGTTCGAATCCCATTCCACATACCCACCAAAACTATATATAGAGAGAGAGAGATATAGATACAGATATATAGAGAGGAGGAGAGAGAACATGGATGATAAATATTTGCATATATTCCACACGTTCAGAAAATGGAAAAAAATGTAAACATGGATCCAATATATAATAAAATCCCAATCCCACAATGGAGAGAAAAAAAAACCTGCGAGACGCATTTACAATAAACATAAAATGAAGTGTACCTCGGCCCAACAGGCGCTGAATGCACTGCTGGCAAATGTTCCAGCCAGAGATATCTCTTTTTTAGTTTTGGGCTTCGCCTCCGCCATGGACTTTTGTTAAGAAAAGGAAATACAGGAAGATTTAGAAAGCTGGTTTTCCTCTTTCTTTCTCCTGATCAGGAATAGAACGAAGTTTTTGTGCTTAACAGGGATCTCCTTTGTTATTATTTTTGTTATTGCCTTTTTATAGTAACACGCCTTCACTCCCAACCCTGCAAAATGCCAAAATCAAAATAATGTTCGGACAAATTATTTTGTTTGTTTTTATCCAGGAATTTAGATGCTAGGAATTAATCCAAGGACAAACTCCAAACGAATAAATTGATACTTACATTTCGTGTTCCACTAGCCAGGTAGTGGAGCAATCTGATCAATAAATTGGTTCGATGATACCTTTACCCATTGGGCTTCTCCAACGGTGTCTGACAAAGCAAACCGAAGTTAGGGAAACACTTTCGTTATGTCTGTGTCCTCAATTGGGTGGTAGTGTTGCATGATGTCAGTCTTTCCTTTCATAGAGATTCTTTATACGTGGACAACTTCATTACCTAAGGGGAGGAAAATATGAAAAATGTTGTAGGTTGATAAAGTAATTAAAAATAAAATAATATTTAGTTTCAACATTGTGGGGAATGGGCTTGCATAAAAAGTTGTTAATCTTTGAGACACTTAATAGTTTCATCATGATAGATTATTTTTATAGTTTATAACAAATTTTATGACAAAAAATTAATGAGGAGTTATAAGATAAAGTGGAACTATTTTAGGGAGAAAATTTTATTAATATTTAAAAAAATTAAGAGGAAATTGTGTCTTCTTACTATTATAAAATAAGATGATTATTGAGTCTTGAAGACAACTATCAATTTTCATACATTTTCTATTATGATTTGAGCCTTATGTTCAACTATAAAATTTAAAGACAAAAATTATTAGCTTTGGATATCAAAGAGTGAAACCTCTTTGGTTTCTTGAAGATTGAAGGACAAAACCCCTATGCTTTCCTAAAGTTAATCTCGTACAAAAGTTATCTTTGCACTAAAAGCTTATTTATGTTCTATTAGATAATATTTTATATTTCTAAAGCAATAATATATTATAGAAGCAAATTTGATTCATATTTGTGTGTTGCATATTTAAAACTCCAACATAATTGTGATGAGTTATGTTATTCATGCAATTTATTGTTATATCTTTCAAACATTGATAGTTATTTGAATACTATATATAAAATTATTATTCACTTAGTGCATGCTCTCACCTTCTCCTTATGGGATCTTGGTGATCAAAAGTGATGAATAGTAATATTATGCTCATGATATCCTCAAGAGCATTGGTGATTAGAAAGTGGTAAATATTTAACGTTAAAATTTATGAAAGACATCACAATGGTACCAAAGCTAACTTCATGTCAATTTGTGAATCACATGGAGCAATGAATGACCTTTGGAAAAGGATGAAAGAGCATGTCTATTATAGAATACTATGGATGCAAATGGGAAAATTATTAGCAATGGAGCAAGAAAGAATGATAAAATTATTGACACAAATATTACAGTTCCAAAGCAACATGATCATCACCATTCCTTTATGAAATCTAGACCTAGCTAGAACATCACAAAGAGGGAAAAGCTCAACTTCTCATAATTGACTAATGGTTAGTCAATTAGGTCTCATCCAAAAACCTATAAGGCCTATATTTTTAAAGATGAAAGATTAGAATTAGAAAACTTATGTGAAAAAGTTAGATAGACACTTATAGAGTATAAATGAAAATCAAAATATTTCAAAGCCATTTTTACTTTTCTAAACTAATTGAATATTAAAAAAAGTGTTTGAATCAAAAAGGCCAAAATGACAAGAAAAGAGAGTTGAAGTAGAAGGTAAATATTTAAATAAAAATGTTGATGTTATTATAGCGGTACTAGAGCATTGTGGGTGTACTAGTTTTGTGGAGGACATCACAATGGTATCATAGAACTATCAATGCCCACAAAATTAGTATCACAAGATTATGAAGGCACTCATTTTTTGGAGGACATCACAATTGTATAAGAGTATTTTAGCCTAGTGCAATGTGTGTTAGCTAAATTTGGGCCAGAATAATGAGGAATGCATTAAAACATAAACATTTGATCCAAACTAAACTAGGCATAAATAATAAGAAAATGCATTAATAAACACTAGTATTATGCCTCCACAACTTTGGGATATGCTCTTTAATGTGGATAAAGGATAGGTAAGTATGAAATGTTGGTTTCTCATGAGAGAGACTTGATTTGGAAGCATCTACCTATGATCTTTGAAGAACTTCCATAAATGGAAAATAACTTTCAAGTGAGGATTTGTAAATATTTTGATCTCAAGATATGGATGCTTCAAAACATTTTTTAGATTGGATGGTTAGGATGAATTTGCATATGAAGAGGGATGAGAAGGATGCAAGTGGATGGAAGGATTAGATCAAGTGGATGGAGGGCTAGGATTACTTTATTTTGCAAGAGGAAAGCAAATGCAAACAAGTGAGGCTTGAAGAGAATACAAAGGATAGTCAAGATTGAATCTGAATAGAGGGATAGGATGCACAAATGTGAATTCTTTAGGGGAGTGTAAGTGAATGGTCAAGCTTGAACTTGAATGGATGATGGAGATGTAAGAATTAATTTTTGGATCTTAGTGGTAAGTTAGAAATGATTTATTTTATTTTTAAAATAATATGAGGAATCTGTGTTAGCCCAAGTAATTAGATAAGAATTTGTTTAATTAATTAGTCATAGAGGAAGGTCAAGGTAATTAACTAAATGTGATTTAATTAATTAGTGAGAGTGAGTTAGCTTAATTAATTATGATTTATTTTATTAATGTTGGAGGAAAGATGGTCTAATTAACTAAATAATTTTATTCTTAATTAGTGAAGATGCAATGTAGGTTTAATGATGTATATTAATAAAAGTGTGATAATGTTAGGTTAAAATGTGGAAGTTTATTTTTAGTATTTGTAAGTAGTATTAGAGCTACCATTGTTTGTAATGAACAGCCAAGATCTAGTACAAGAATAACCACATACAAGGGCTATTATACAAATGATCCTAAAACCAAAATAGTGAAATACAAAGAGTTTCAAAAATGAGAGAATATGCCAATACATTTAAGACAATAATGGATCAAATCAAGAATCTCCATAACTATAATCTTGCAATACATGAATCAATACAAGCTAGAGGAGTAGATACATATATAGAAAAGAGAGGAGGAAAATATAACTAATGAGAGATGTAAATTCAATTACCCAAAAATAGGTGGGAATAATATTCATGAAAGATGTCACTACCCTCATAATATAACCTACTCACTACAATTAATCAAGCTAAATAAAAGTGTAGGAAAACATAATAATAGCTAACTAGCGTAAATAAGAACCTATACTAACACATTGGTTGCCCCAAGCTATAAAAAATTATTAAAGATTTATGGTGGCATTAATTTTGTGGAAGATATAATATTGGTATCAAAGCTAAAATCCTACTAATTTATGAAAAATGGAGAGAAATGGAAAACCTATGACATAGGAGGAAAGAGAAAAGTTTATAAGACACCATAATAGGACTTTGGATGGGGTAAGATAAAATGACAAAGTTGCTAACAAGCCAAAAAAGAGTGACCAAGTTGTAGACACAAATATTGTAGAACCATATTACTATGCCCATGGCCATCCCTTTATAGAATCAAGGTCATACCAAAACATCACAAAGCAGAGAAATTTCATCTACAAGTAGATGAAAAGTAGTTATTTTCATTCCAAAACCTTATAGGCCCATGTTTTCATAAAAAATTGAAACCTAAGACTATTTCCACATAGGAACTAAATAAAAAATTGAGGAATATTATGGGAAATTAAAATTCTTAAAATCTAATATATCTCTTAATAAGATATCAGGGCAGTTTCTCTAGTATGGAAAAGTCCAAGAAATCAATCAAAATGATAATTGAAAAGAATTTAAGTAGAAGGTGAACAAACTAAATGCACCCATCTTTAATGGTAGCAACAAGATGTCTACTTAGGTTTAGTTAAAGAAGTTGTAAACTTAATCTGCACTCAATCTTATAAGGGAATAGGATGTAATCCAATTTACCACATTACACTTAGAGGATGTTTCCTATGAGTGGTGGCACCAAGGTCTGGTCACATAAGGGCATGACCTTGTGTAGAAATTTGACTATTTTAGCCAAAAGATTAAAGAAAAAATAGATAGAAGGATGAGGAAGAATATTTCAAAGAGCATTTTATAATCAAGAAACAAACCTTAGTAGATGTATATGCAATGGAAATTTAGAGAGTTATAGTTGTGGTACTTGATATATAGAAAATAATATCACTTTTTTATTTGGCGAAGGTCTATTTGAGTCACTCAAGGGTCTAGTTAAAGCATTTACACCATTTCTTCAATAACCTATCAAAATGGATTTGGCATTTGATTCACTTTATCAAGGAACAAATTCTCATCCCAATCTAGACCAAGCACCAATTTTTAGGAAGGGGAATTTAATTATCAAATAGCTACTCTTTAACCAATTGTGACAAAAGTACTAATGAGTCTAGACAAAAAATAAGCTTAGAAGAAACAAGTTGTGCTTCTCATATAGGAAGCCCTAGGGACCTACTCATAAATTCCTTGACAAAGACAAAATTAATTATATTTAAGTGATATATGATGAGACTAAACCTAAACAACCAAAATTATAACAAGCGACAAGAAAGTAAATTATTGAGCTTAAGTTTGAAATGAAGGTATAGACTTGCAAAAATATCCATGTAGCTCTCTTTAGAGCACCATGATATCATTCATTTAAGGTTCATAGGGAGCTCTCTAGATAGATAGTTACAATTCTTATTGGTAGTGGTGCTACCCACAACTTCATTAATGAAGGCCTAATGCTTAAGAAAGGATTCAAGGTTGAATCCTTTCTCAAATTCAATGTCATTGTTGCTAATGGATTCACATTTATGTGTACCAAGGTAATTCATTAACTTGGGTTGTCTAAGTTAATGATTATACTCTGTGTGATCTAATTTCTATGTGGTGGGACTAGGGGAAGCAAATATAGTCCTTGGTATAAGTTAGTTGCATTCTCTTATAAAACTAAAGTTCAAATATTTGGGGAGAGACAAGGCACTTAAGGGAATACTTGATAGGTCACATCAAGTGTTCATATGTAGGAGTATGAAAGAGATATTTTATAAATAACCAATCTCATGGGCAACTATTTTCTTTGTATTGAAATGCATGCCAATGTTATCTTAAAATAATCACCACCTTCATCATACTACTATGAAGACTATCATGAACAAATATAGTGTGGTATTTAGTGAAATGCTTATATAATAGTCATTTGACAAAGAATCTCAATGCTTAATAGAGTTGGGCTATGTTTCCATCATAATCATCCCTCTATTATATATGGATACATAAAGAAGAAATAAACAAGGTCATTATCTCTTGGGAAGAATCAAATATATTGGGACATCTAGTGCTACATTACTTTTGGGGATCCAATTTCAAGAAGGTTGAAACTATAATGTCTCTTTTAAATTAATTTAGCTCACATAGGCCCAATCCTTATTTTTTGATAAAAATGTTGAGAATGTGTCTCAAACTCACTGGTGAAACCCTGGTTTTGTTGCTTAGACCTTTGAAAGTGACGGATCCTGCTTGTACCGATGTACTATTGGACATTGTGCCTCTACTTGTTGGCTTGTATCTCTATTCAAGTCTTCATTGTCGGCCGATTGCTGGAATTCCTAAGTTTGTAACCTAAGTCGCGGAGTTTGGAAGTTTTGTAACTTCATGTTTGGTCGATCTCCTTCATTGGTCGTGGCATCAGTGTTTTCAATAACTTGTTTCCGATGGTTATGAAGTTTGAGTTATCTTCGACTAGGCGACAATGGTCGCGGGGATTGGTAAATCTGTAACTTGTATGTGGTGGTTATGAAGTTATCATTTTGAGCGACACACCGATGGGTGTTCACTTTGGTGGGGCCATGCCGATGATTGGTTTGATCGTGGGTGTACAAGTGAGTTGGTAATCAAAAGGGCTAACTCGTTGATACCTAAAGTCTTCGGGATTTTTTCATAAACTAATGACTATTAATATTTTGTGCCAATGTGGAATAATGTCGACAGTTGAGCTTCTTGGCGGTTGAGCAAACCAAATCCATCTTGGATAGTAGATTCCTGGAAATCAAAGGGTTGAAGTGAATATCTAGTAAGAAGAACAACAAAACGATTGGGGTGGTGTGAAACTGATAGCAAAGAGACAAAGAGTGAACAAGGTAAAGGCCTGGTTGGCCGTAAGGCTAGCTAGTAAGGCCAAGAGGATGGTGAACTCAAATGAATTTGCACTATGTGTTTGAGGACATTGTAACAGTGTGAAGGTTATGAACTATTTTGTTGCTTGTATTCTCCAGAATGAACAAGATGTAAACTCCTGAAGAGTATAGCTTTGAGATTGTATTGTAACTATTGTTGTTGTTGATTAATACAATTGTGCTGAGTGTTTTAGAGGGTGGGGTTTTTTACCCAAAAGGGTTTTCCCCACATAAATCTGTGTTCTAATCTTATGTTCCATCTTTCATGTTTATTGGTTATGTTTGTAGAATCTATCAATGCTTGTTGTTGAATTTACATGTGCTTCTCTCAGAAAGGTTAATGTGGAAAATGCACTGTGTCTTATTCCACTTTGTGGCACATTTGTACGTGTCTTTGAGGCAATTTAATGAAATTAAAAGTTACCAAAGGCACTACTGTTCTTGGATGTTTCTCCAAGATGACCCCATATTTCCCAACAAGTGGTATCAGAGCTATGTGATTGTACGAAGAATGGAGTCTAGGACTCACTAATACTTGCAAGTGGTATTAGAGTCTTCTTCTGGTTGCTGGTTCTGGGTATTTCTCCTGTGAAGATTTCTTAGTCTGTCAAGCTTGAGGAGATTTGGAGGAATCGGTTGATGTATTGATCCTTTGATGAGTGGAAGTCTTGTGGTATTTTGAGACAACACACAACTTGAAGGATGGTGAAGATGGAGGAATTAGAGTTGATCATATTGTAATGATGTGGTTTGAGGCTCCTGGTTGGCAGTGAATGATCTTGATGCAAGGGGTGTGAGTTTATACTTATGATTGTGTTACAACAGAGCGTGATTCATAATGGGTGTTTGTGTGAGAGGCTCCTTGGTGATATGGAGAAGCTTGGGTTGTTTCTCAGCCATGGAAGAGAGTGCTTATGCTAGGTGGTGTTTCTTGGTGTTGGAAGGCATTGTTTCCTGTTAACCTCAAATGCATAAAGGTTGTGGAGTTAATCATTAGATGATTTGAAAGCTTCTAAAATAGCCTATCTCTTTCTCAGATGCATGTACATATTGATGGTTTTGGAATTGGCTTGGAAGGGGCCTGGATTTCCTGAACTATTGTTTCTTTTAAGGATAATTTGTACTTGCATGGCTCTGTGGTTTTGCAGGTTTTACAGGGTCAAGCAAAACTTGTGGTTATGTGGAGTTGTTGTTAAGCTATTTTCTAGACCTTGTCTTTTGGGGCGTTGTTGGATGAGATAGTTGTAGTTCTGCATGCATGCTTTATGCATGGTTTGAGGAGGTGAGATGCTTTCTCTGCATGGGAGTGTTGGTAAGTGATTTGTCACTCAACATTCTTGTGGTGGTGCTTGTGGTTTCCTAGACTATGGTGCTTGAGTTGTGGACATGATTGGAAAATTGGATTTGGCTTGATCTGGTGTTTGAGTCATTTTGTCTACATGGTGTTCTCTTTGAGATCTCAATTTTGCATCTTCCATTGCGATGATGGGTTTGCATGCTTCATTGATTGAATCTATGGGTTGAGCAATGTTGTGGGTTGTCTTTACCTACATGTTTGTTGTGGGACAACTTAGATGTGGACTTTCTATATCCACAAGGTTGATGTAGTGTTTGTGCAGACTTGTTAGCTAGCCTTGTCTGTGGTCACTTGTGCATTGGTGTGATTGCTTTGAGATGAGGGGATGGATGGATTTGAGTACCTAAATAGTCGATTATGGGAACCTCTATCATGTGTATCACAATGTCATGGAGAGCTAGATACACGTTTCAGTGTAAGTTTTTGACAGTGATGGTGTGGTCTGCTTGGTTTTGGAGATCTCTTGGTGTTGCTCAACTTTGTTGTCAGATGGACATGTTCTTGTTGCAGACTTGAAGGATTTTTAGTTTAGCAGATGATTTGTCATGATGCTTGGAAATCTTGGATGTCACGTTTCAGTGGGAGCTTTAGCAGCAACTGTGGGTTTCATCACTTGGTGATGGATGGTCTTCTTTAGTGTTGCAGATGTTACTAGGAGGAGCTCTTAGATCATGTTGTTGCAGAAGGGTTCTTTTGCATTTGCATGGACACTATTGAGGATGTACAACATTTTGGAACCATGGAGGACGTTTGGAGCCTTTGGTAGAGGTGTTGGTGGTGCTTGACAGGTGATATTGGTTTTGAGTTTGTTTGCTTTATGTCATGGTATACTCTTGCTTATGTACTGGAGTTTTGACATTGCACATTGTACTTGAGACCATGGTGAAGTCACTTGGAGCATGGTATATTCTAAGGGGGGTGTGCAGATCATGGTGTCATGATAAGTTCCTGATTCAGATGATTGGAGCTTTGACAATGGTTTGGTAATTCTCTATGTATTGGGTGATTTGATTATTTGCTTGATACTTCATCATATTGCAATAATACAAATTGGGGTTTAGCATGAGATGATCAGTTTCCAGTACTCATGGATACATGGAGAATAAGGTGAGGTTGTATTTCTATTGAGAGAAGAGAACTGTTGATGGACACTTTTGATGAAGTTTTCAGCAGAAAGTCCGAGAAGCCTACACCTTGGTTGGACGTGAGTTCAACAAAGACCAATGAGGAGATTGCTCTTGGAGAAGACATGATGATTTGGTTATCCTAGTGGAGCATTCTCTTTCGCCACTCTTGGTCTACTCGGCAGAGAAGTCTAATCTAAGAGGTATTTTCCCATTGTATCTTTCATATGTGTTTTATGCTTTCTTTCATTGATATGGATCTTGAGTTGTTGTTAGATGGTTCTGGAAGATTCATTGTGAGAGATGGATATCATGTTTACCTCCTTGAATTTATATTTTTTCATCTATGATGGTCATAGGGGATGGTAGTGGGCAGATTTCCTGATATGGGAAATGAAGTAGTTTGATCTTCTTTGAGTAGCTTACATTCATATGTTGTGTTTGATCTTCAAGATTGAATGGTTGGATGTTGTTATGCTTTTCTCTTGGGGTTTTTTGAAGGAGATCATACTTGACATAGCTGGATTTTATAGGTGTATGTAGAAGGATGTTCTACAGGTATATGATGTGCAAAGTTTCTCTCTTTGGCCTTGGTTGTCTTCCTGGATGTTTGGTTTCACATTACATTGGTTTGAGGTTTGGTCAGAGTTGTAGTGATCACTAGCTTGTGGTCATGTGTTTTCACTCATGTTCTTGGGTGATGACATGGAGGTTCTTAATCTTTTTCCTTTGTTGAGTGTTGAAGAACGTGGAAGAGCTTTGGAAGACTGTTGAGAGAAATAATTCTTGTAGTAGTTGGTTGCAGGTTGTGCATATCATTGTGGATAATTCCTTGGTACTACATGGTTACATTTTCTACATGTGTTATTATTGGTAGAACTATTATGTCTTTGATCCTGCAAATTTGGCATTACCCATGCAGTGGGAGTACCTGGATGCATTTGGTCTTTTTCGACTGGTCTATGCATGGTGCTTGTATCTACAGTTGATGGGTTGGTTATGTTGCTGACATAAGTATACTAAAGAGGATACCTTGAAGGTATGCGAGATTGGATGGAATAGCACGAGTTATGGGTGTTATTTTCAGTCGCGTGGGTTAATCAATTGGATGGGAGCAGTCAATTCTCTAGTTGCTATTCTAGCCGATGTTCTATCTTGTTTCTAGAGAATGAGCTTACTGTTGTGTTATGTTTGAGGCTTTGACATTGATATTGCTTCTATATAGCATGTGAGCATAGTGAAGCGGTGGCAACATGTTATAGTCTTTGCTATTAGTTGGATCTGGTGTTTGTGTTCTATAAACTGGTGCATATATGCCTTGGTTGATTTCTTGTCTTGTAGTGGATGGATGAAACTATTGCCTGAGTTGGTGGACATCTTGGATGTTGGTGCAAGTGTCTTGGTTGGAGCATGAGAGCATTGTTTGAGATTCTTATTATCGCATGAATGGCTATGGTACAGTGGTTCCAAAGGTTGGAAAGGGGTTTAGTGAGTTCTTCATCAAGTGGGAGATTGTTGAGAATGTGTGTCTCAAACTCACTGGTGAAACCTTGGTTTTGTTGCTTAGACCTTTGAAAGTGATGGATCCTGCTTGTACCATTGTACTATTGGAAATTGTGCCTCTACTTGCTGGCTTGTATCTCTATTCAAGTCTTCATTGTCGGTCGATCACTGGAATTCCTAAGTTTGTAACCTAAGTCGCGGAGTTTGGAAGTTTCGTAATTTCTTGTCTAGTCGATCTCCTCTATTTGTCGTGACATTAGTGTTTTCAATAACTTCATAACTTGTTTGCGGTGGTTATGAAGTTTGAGTTATCTCTAACTGGGCGACAGTGGTCGCAAGGATTGGTAAATCCGTAACTTGTATGCGGTGGTTATGAAGTTATCATTTTGAGCGACAAGCCGATGGGTGTTCACTTTGGTGGGGCCATGCTGATGATTGGTTTGACCGCAGGTGTATGAGTGAGGTGGTAATCAAAAGGGATAACTCATTGATACCTAAAGTCTTTGGGCTTTTATTTATAAACTAATGACTGTTAATATTTTGTGCCAATGTGGAATAATGTTGACTGTTGAGCTTCTTGGCAGTTGAGCGAACCGAATCATTTTTAGACAGTAGATTCTTGGAAATCGAAGCCCGTCGAAGTGAATATAGTAAGAATAATGGTAGAACGATTGGGGTGGTGTGAACTTGATAGCAGAGAGATAAAGAGTGAACAAGGTGAAGGCTTGGCTGACTGTAAGGCTAGTTGGTAAGGCCAAGAGGATGGTGAACTCAAATGAATCTACACTATGTGTTTGAGGACATTGTAACAGTGCAAAGGTTATGAACTATGTTGTTTCCTGTATTCTCCATAATGAACAAGATGTAAACTCCTGAAGAGCATAGTTCTAAGACTGTATTGTAACTATTGTTGTTGTTGATTAATACAATTGAACTAAGTGTTTTGGAGGGTGGGGTTTTTTACCCCAAAGGGTTTTCCCCACGTAAATCTGTGTTCTAATCTTTTGTTCCATCTTTCATGTTTATTGGTTTTGTTTGTAGAATATGTTAATGCTTCCTGTTGAATTTACATGTACTTCTCTCAGAAAGGTTAATGTGGGAAATGTACTGTGTCTGATTCTGCTTTGTGGCACAATTGTACGTGTCTTTGAGGCAATTTAATGAAATTAAAAGTTACCGAAGGCACTACTCTTCTTGGATGTTTCTCCGAGATGACCTCATATTTCCCAACAAAAAATATAAAAAAATTTGATAAATGGGCCATGGGTTGGAAAAGTAGAAGTAAAGATAAAATAATAGTAATAAAATAATATTTTATTTTTAGTAGATGGGGAGTGGGTTTTCATAAAAGGGTGTTGTAACCACCTAGACACCTGGTAGCTTCATCTAAACAAATTCTATAACAGGATTATGGCATATCCTATAACAAGAGTGAGGAGTTACAAGATAAGTGTGGCTATTTTTTGGAGGGAAACTCATTAACATTTTAATTGGTATTTTTGAAGAGGAAATGAGGTGTTACAATTTGTGCCCTCCTACTACTATAAAATAAGGTGATTGTTATTTTTCTAGAGGAAACTACCAATTTTTATACCTCTTCTTCATAGTTTAAACCTTATGTTCAACTATATAATTCAAGGATGAAAACCCTTTTGTTTCCTATAGATGAGAGGATGAAACCCCTTTAGATTCTTATGAGAAATCTTGTACAAAGATTGTGTTTGAATTAAAATCTTATTTGTATTTTATCAACTAATTTTTTTATTATAGAGTAATATATTATGGGAGCAAATTTTTCTCATATTTTCGTGTTGCCTATTTAAAGCTCCAACATATTTGTGAAGGTTTATGTTATTCATGCAATCTATAGTTATATCTTTCAAGCATAAATATTTATTTAAATAAATATATAAAATTATTATTTACTCGTTACATGCTCTCACCTCATCCTTACAAGATCTTGTGATCAAAGTATTTATAACAATATTTACTCATTGTATCCTCTCACCTTACCCTCACAAGTCCTTGGTGATTAGAAAGTTGTAGCCCCCCTCTAATCGGTCTTTCTAGATTTTAGTGTAAGTGAACATTATTTCATTGATAATTGGGTTATTTGGTAAACTTTAAGATTTTAAGTGGCCTTGTTCAATTAGCTAATTAAAATAAAGTGCTATGTCAAGAGTAAATGCTTTATTATTATATGGTTAGTTTATTGATCGAATATCCTTAATTAAATTATTAAATTATTAAGAGTTTCCTAGAGGGATAAAGATTTAATAAGTTATATTATGTCTTTATTAAAGACACTATTTTAATAGAAAATAATTATAAGGGTGTCTTTTTAAATTTTGGAAACTTGAATATTCAATATATCAAAGTTATAAGGGTCCTTTAAAAATTAAAAAAATTTAAAATTTAAAAAATTGATTGTATATATATATATACATATACATATGATTAAGTTTTAAAATAAATGCTTTTAAATAATTATAAGTTATGACAAATGAAATAATAATGTTAAGTCGAAAATTAATAAATATAGAATAAATAAATAAAGAAAAATAAATAAATAATTATAAACAAATAGATTAATTTTATGAAATGTTATGGGTTATAGCAAATAATTTAATTAAATTGCTTTTTTTAAAGTAAACAAACAATAAATGCTTTAGTAATAAATAAATAGATTAATTTTTTTTAATTTTTATTTATTTTTTTTTTTTAAAAGTGCAGTTTTAAACTATATGAAAAAAAAATAAAAAATTATAATTTATTTTGGAGCGAGGATACTGGTTAAAAGAAAATTTCCTTGTCCTCTCGTATCCTCATGCCTTTTCATGTTGCATACATGTCTTCTGCATAAAAATTGACTTTACACCTGTCAATTGCATTTTGCTAAAAGTTTCTAAAGCTTCAGAATAATCACACATCTGTCAATCTGCATTTGAGGGGAAGTGTGGAAGGCGCGACATTCGGGGGGGACACCTCTCTCTTCAGAACAATTCACGGGCCTTGTGTGGCATACACATTTTTTTTGCATGCGTATTTTGAGGAGAGGATGGAGACACGAGTGGAGGAAGTTAGACAGGTATGCCTCATTCAGTGCAGAATCTTAATGTAATTACTTGCAATTGCTTTGCTTGAAAGTTTCGAAAGCCTTTTCAACAAATCCATCTTGTACATGTCCTGCATGAGATGACATCTATGTGAGGCATTCTGTCAAGCAGCCTCTTGCCTTGTCCTGTTACAGGCATGAAGGTGAACCCTGCACTCTTAGTCATCAATTATTTATGTAATGCAATTAGGGCTACGTGTGTGTGAAGTATGTGCAGCCCTCGTTCTACATACCTGCGTGGCTGCAGGCACTTAGAACGCAAGCTAAGCTTACAGCGATAGGACGTGTTCCTAAGTGCTCCTTTAATT